>MU968411.1:54921983-55346696 GCA_034641835.2 Pinus albicaulis
GCCAAGGCAAAAACAGGTGTTTTTAGGGGTCTGCTCAAGAAATGATCAACAGAAGGAATGTTGTCCTCATGGAAAGGGATGAAATGATGGTATTTGCAAGGCATGACACTGCTTATTGGTCACAAAAACGACCCTCCAATGGGCGAGATGGGAATTGCAGGGATGGTGACAAATTGCGTAATAGCAATGTTGATTTCTACTATTTGATATTTATTTATTTACCTTACCTTTTATACCTCTTTTATAAATATAGTATTGATTTTGTGATATTTGGCCCATGGTATTCGACTCTTTCCTTAAGATTACCCTAAATAAAACCTCTTTTTTGAGTTTTTGTAAATGCAAAGAGGTTTATGGAGTAAATATAAAAAGAAGTTTTATTTATTTACCATACCTCCCAAGTAAGTAGAAAAAAAGGTTTTATTTATTTACCATACCTCTAGTTTATTTATATTTTTATTTATTTACTATATCTCTTTTTTTAGTGTTCTTAAAACTCTTCATATTTTAAATTTAAATTGTTTAAATTTATTTTTAATTGTTTATTTATATGGTTGTTTAAGTTATTTTTAAGCTGACATTATTTAAATTGTATTTTTATTTTTATTTTATTTTGGCTTCCGACATACTTACACATTGAGTTCATAATGGGCTGTAGGGTTAATAATGTTTTTTTTGCATGCTATTAATAATAATTTAGTCCATGGTATTTGGGCCATAGACTTCATATATAATTAGATGCTGATTTACCGTACCTCTTTATACCTCTTTTATATTTATTTATTTACCATACCTCTTTTATAAATATGGTATTTGGCCCATGGTATTTATCCCATGGTATTTGGCCCATAGGCCTTTAGTTTATTTACCATACCTCTAATTTATTTATATTTTTATCTAATTACCATATCTTTTTTTAGTGTTTGAAAACCTCTTCATATTTTGATAAATTTATTTTTTAATGAATTTTTAATTGTTTATTTATATGGTTTTCTAAATTATTGTTTAAGCAGACATTATTGAGATTTTATTTTTAAAATTTTATTTAGCTTTTGTTATTTTGGCTTCCGACATACTTACACATCGGGGTTATAGTTGTAGAATGTGCCTCTCCGCACAATAATAATGTTTTTTTTACATGCTATTAATAATAATTTAGTCCATGGTATTTGGGCCATAGACTTCATATATAATTAGATGTTGATTTACCTTACCTCTTTATACCTCTTTTATATTTATTTATTTACATACCTCTTTTATAAATTGGTATTTGGCCCATGGTATTTGTCCCATGGTATTTAGCCCATGGTATTTGTCTCATGGTATTTAGTGTTCATAAACCTTTAGTTTATTTACCATACCTCTAATTTATTTATATTTTCATTTATTTACCATATCTTTTTTTAGTGTTCATAAACCTCTTCATATTTTGATAAATTTATTTTAATGAATTTTAATTGTTTATTTATATGGTTTTCTAAATTATTGTTTAAGCCGACATTATTGAGATTTTATTTTTAAAAGTTTCTTTAGTTTTGTTATTTTGGCTTAAGACATACTTACACATAGGGTCATCTTGGGGTATAGAATGCACCTCTTGGTGAAATAATGTTTTTTTGCATGCTATTAAATTAATAATTAGCAATTGCACCACATGTTGCAAAAGAAACGTCGTAAGGCAATAGCATAGGAAAGAGTAGCTAGAAGAAATAAGTTGTTGTAGAGGAGAAGCCATTTTGAAGGAATGAAAGACAATTTTTGCTTTCGCGGAAGCAAGTCGTAAAGATATTGATGATAAAAGTTATCAACCAGAAAATTTTGTTATAGATATTGAAATAGGCAATTGTAGGTGAAAACCTATATATAAACCAACATAATATGTTCACATATATTAAAAAAAAAAAAAAAAAACATTGTAGATATTGAAATAGGAAATTGGGGGTGAAAATCCTTCGGTGATTAATAATCCTCTTAAACAAACATGAAATGAGCATGTAACTCAAATAAGATATTTTAAATACATTCAATTACAATCTATCTAGCATATATGTAAATAAAGAAAATTTTTATTAACATAAATAGAGTTTACTCCAAGTTCATCTACATATTCGAGCGATAATTTCATGCTTTTCAGAAATTTTATATTATATATGAATAACAATAGTCTTGGTATACAAGAAAGTGAATGTCATTTTAATATGGAGATATTTTTGGAATGAGATATTGTTCTTTATGTTATGGTTTATTTTCTTAACTCAAAACTTGGTTTATTCTTTCTCTATATATGTAAGAAACAAAAAATACAAAGTAATTTCACAATTTTAAGTTATAGTTTTATATTTTATAATTACAAATCTAGTTTCTTAATAAACTATTTTACACACGTTTATTTATTTAAATAAATTATATTGCGAATATGTTTTCCCCTATTATTTGATTACAAAATTATTGTACTCCTTACTAATTAAAACAACTTCATTAATAAAGAATTGAATGCCAAAGAACTGATTTTTTGATGTATAAATTATTTATTTTATATGTTTTGAATTTCCATTACCTATTACCTTCAAACTCCATGGGGAGGTATTGAACATGGGAGCCAACTTTAGGTAAATAAACATTCACATTGTCAACATGGAAAAAAAAATTATAATCCTAAAATTCTTTTACCTAATCATATTTTTAAATATATAATTGAGCTCCATTTATTAAAAAAAAAGGCAATATTAAGAACCTCCTAGAGTTATAAAAGGTAATTGACATGAAAAATAAAAAAGCTCCTCATGAAAACATACGAATGTTAATAGTAATTGAATCATTAAAAAACTAAAAAGGGGCAATAAATAGTATCACAATTTTCTTAGGAGAACTAAATGCTCCTATATGAAACAATGATGGCTTTCATCAGTTCAAGAGCAGTAAAAACAAGTTTGCTGAGAAAACAACTCTAGCACTGAGAGAGATTTGGAAGCAACTGTGGAATTACAATAGAGTTTAATTGTACAATAGATAGATTCATTCTCTGCACATCTAGAGACAAAGCTCAATAATTGTACCACCCACCTTGACATCCAATCTAAACATCTTAGGTTATTCTAAATTAATCAGGAGTATAGAATTTTTAGGGTGGTCTTCTATGTTCACTATAATTCCTATGATTTCCATCACCATGTATGGGGTTCATTGCAACCTTGGATATATTCTGTGAGTTGTTGTGATTTTTTTTCTTGTGGCTAAAACTTATTTTTTGTTATCACCTAGTTATCATGATTCAAAACATTGTTATCATCTCAGATCCTTATAGCATTGCAGATATTTTGTGAGCTAATGTGATTTTTTGTTTGTCACAATGATTCAAAAATTAGTTATTATACCACACTATTGACTTTCTCATTGTTTGTTTTGTTTATGAACCCTTTAAAAAAACCATAGGAACATTTAACTTTACACTCTGATGCATGGGTGGGGGTTTCAAAAATTGGAGAGTAAATTAAGCAGTTATTGTTAGAAATTTTTGTATAAGATGAGAAATTTTGATGGTTTGTAGAGAATATGGATGTAATAACAGATATCTATATTGAATTTTTAGTGTCTCTAGCCACCATTCATCTAATAGGATCTATTTCAACTGAGAACGTCAATAGATCACTATGTGAATGATAACTTGTGGCATCCATGGGCATTTTCTTTGATTGTGGATCATGTTACAAACTAACACTTTGTGAAATCCGTAGCCATTTTCTTTAATTGTGGATCATGTTATAAACTAGAATACACTCTCTCTTCAGAAGACTCTACAATATATATTGGATGAAGGGAAAGGTTATGATAAAACTTGTAAAAGAACCCCTTAGGGTCATGTCAACTTACTCTATTGTTAATCACATAGTGCCAATTTTGTAAAACTATAATCTACAATAAGGACTGAGTGGGTTTTTTCTTTTATAAATTTTGTTTGAATTGAAAAATAAAAAAATTATAAAATAAAAAATTATGTAGTGAAAAAGTTTGTTTAAAATTTCAGAATAAAAAGTTGAGTAAGTTTGACATCATATAATATGAAATTTGTTTATGATTATAAAGTAAAAAAGATGTAATATTTTTTTAGCTACAGTTAGGTAATTAAAGATATGTATATAGTTTTTTTTTTTTTAAAGAAGAAATTTGATATTCATTAACGAAAAAAAAATCGGATAGAGTATGTATGTAGTTACAAATTGTTATGTAGTTACAAACTATTACAATTAAGTAATTAAAGGTAAATGTAGTGTTATTTAAGAAATGAGAATTATGAATGTTCATCATTATTTCTCAAGATAAATTATGTAGTGTGAAATAATTTAATAAACTATATTCCACATGAATACCATGGGTCAATACCATGGGTTGTTTTTATAGTTTATTATTATTTTATTTTATTATTTTTGTTTTTTTATTGTATTTGGACCTAGTTAAAATGTTCATTACATTATGTCAATATTTTATTTTATTTTATTTTATTTTTATTTTTGTGTAATTTGACATAGTCAAAAAGTTAAACATGACATTTCAACATTTATATTACACACCTAAAATCAATCTAACTTATTAAAAAGAAAAAAAAAACTAACATTATAGAATATATACACATATATATACTTTTGAATCTAATGGCCTAAACCATTTCAATCTTCTAACATTTGATCCAATGGCTCACACATGGACACATTAGCAGCTACGGAAGTTGTTTTTAAATAAGCTCAATACTATGGGTTATTTTTATAGTTTATTATTAAAAGAAAAAACTAACATTATAAAAAATATATACATAACTATTTACTTGTGGATCTAATGGCCTAAAACATTTCAATCATCTAACATTTTATCCAATGGCTCACACATGGACACATTGACAGCGAGGAAAGTTGTATTCAAATAAGAACGTCTTACGACGTAATAATTTAGTCCATTGTATTTGGGTCATAGACTTCATATATAATTAGATGTTGATTTACCTTGTCTCTTTATACCTCTTTTATATTTATTTATTTACCATACCTCTTTTATAAATATGGTATTTGGCCCATGGGCCTTTAGTTTATTTACCATACCTCTAATTTATTTATATTTATATTTATTTACCGTATCTTTTTTTAGTGTTTGTAAACCTCTTCATAGTTTGATAAATTTATTTTTTAATGAATTTTTAATTGTTTATTTATATGGTTTTCTAAATTATTGTTTAAGCGGACATTATTGAGATTTTATTTTTAAAAGTTTCTTTAGCTTTTGTTACTTTGGCTTCTGACATACTTACACATCGAGGTCATACTGGGATGTAGAATGTGCCTCTCGGTGCAATAATAATGTCTTTTTTGCATATTATTAATAATAATTTAGTCCATGGTATGGTATTTGGGCCATAGACTTCGTATATAATTAGATGTTGATTTACCTTACCTCTTTATACCTCTTTTATATTTATTTATTTACCATGCCTCTTTTATAAATATGGTATTTGGCCCATGGTATTTGTCCCATGGTATTTGGCCCATAAGCCTTTAGTTTATTTACCATACCTCTAATTTATTTATATTTTTATTTATTTACCATATATTTTTTTAGTGTTCATAAACCTCTTCATATTTTGATAAATTTATTTTTGAATGAATTTTTAATTGTTTATTTATATGGTTTTCTAAATTATTGTTTAAGCCGACATTATTGAGATTTTATTTTTAAAAGTTTCTTTAGTTTTTGTTATTTTGGCTTTCGGCATACTTAGACATCGGGTCATACTAGGCTGTAGAATGCGCCTCTCAGCGCAACAATATTTTTTTTGCAGGCTATTAATAATAATTTAGTCCATAGTATTTGGGCCAATAGACTTCATATATAATTAGATGTTGATTTACCTTATATCTTTATACCTTTTTTATATTTATTTATTTACCATACCTCTTTTATAAATATGGTATTTGGCCCATGGTATTTGTCCCATGGTATTTGGCCCATAGGCCTTTAGTTTATTTACCATACCTCTAATTTATTTATATTTTTATTTATTTACCATATCTTTTTTTAGTGTTCGTAAACTTATTCATATTTTGATAAATTTATTTTTTAATGAATTTTTAATTGTTTATTTATATGGTTTTCTAAATTGTAGTCTAAGCCGACATTATTGAGATTTTATTTTTAAAAGTTTCTTTAGTTTTTGTTATTTTGGCTTCCAACATACTTACACATCGGGGTCATACTGGGATGTAGAATGCGCCTCTCGGCGCAATAATGTTTTTTTTGCATGCTATTAATAATAATTTAGTCCTTTTCTTTTCTTTTTTTCTCTACGGTTGCGTCTAAGGTTCAGAGAAGAGGCTCCATGTTGTTGTGTCGATCTAGGGTTCCGCTACCATGGAGGTGTTGGGCATGCCCCAGGTGCCTCCCCCTCCCCCTCCTCCGCCTTCGTCCACAGAAGCATTCAACCTGCTGCTAGCAGGCCTACCTAAGAAGAAAAAATGTGAAGCTGCGAAGTTCGTAAAGAAGCTCGAGGATATCCCCGAAATTTCTCTTCCTCCAGAAACCCCGATCCAAGTATCTTTGTCCTTAGTTGATCGTGCCCTCGTTGGCCAGTTCACTGGTCTCTGGCCCTCCCCAAAATCCACAGAGAACTGGGTCATCAGGAACTATACGCCAATGATTAAGAATAACGTCACCTCTTATTTTTTGGAGAGAGGGTTCTTCCTGTTCGAATTCTCCTCAAAAGAGGATAAGGATCTGATCTTCCAGAATGGCCCCTACTTCATGGGCCCTCAGGGTCTGTATCTTAACAAATGGATGTCAGACTTTGATCCAGTTGTTGACGTTCCCACGGTGGTCCCGGTGTGGGTCAGGCTCCCAAACCTCCCAGTTCACTGCTGGAACTGGGACTCTTTGAAGCACATCGGCAATGCCCTCGGGAAATTCATAGATCGGGCGAACAAAAAGGAAAAATATGATTGTGCCAGAATCTGCGTAGAAGTATATCTAGAGGTGGGTCTCCCGGACACCATAAAAATCAATGTTGGAAACTAGACCCATGTGCAGAAACTTGACTATGAGCAGTTTCCCTTCAAATTCTGGAAATGTCATGTCTACGGCTACTTTGCTAGAGGTTGTCCGTCTAATGTCGAGGCAGAGAAAGGGAAAGAGGACGGATGGAATCAAGTCAAGCGTTCTAAGACTGCTCACAAACCCCACAAGCCCGGTGGCCCCAATGGCAAAGGCCTTCAACAAGCCCCTGCTCAGAAACCCCCTCCCAAAATGGGGCAAGAAAACAAATTTGTCCCCCTAAGCTCACAAATAGAGGAAACCCAGGAAGCTGAGATCCAAAAGGAAGTCTCCCCAGGCAAAGGCTCCCCCTCTTCTTCTCTTAAGGGGGCAAGCGTTGCTGAAAGTTCCAAAGGAAATCCCTTAGAAGCCGAGGAGGAAGAGCAAGAATCGGAGGACTCGGAGGAGAAAGGAGAAATAGGAGAATCTCAAGCCTCTGTAAGGAGATCCACAAGAGGCCGCAAGACTGACCGGGAAAAAAGAGAGCAGGAAACATACAAGGACAAGCTCTAGGGCAGCCAGCCAACCCTCGAGAAGCTATTAGCAACAAAACCAAAGATGGTGAGAAATCAGTCACAAGGCTCCAAGGGAGCCCATCAGAGAAAAAACAAATGATGAAGGTCGTCTCTTGGAACTGTAGAGGTATGGGGAGCAAAGCCAAAGAAGAATCCATAAGAAGTTTAATAAGGATAGAAGCCCCTGACATACTTCTCATTTAGGAGACTAAAATGGAGGACGTAGTCTTCCTGCAAGTAAGTAAGAAATTCTGGAACAAAAGTGATGCGAAAGAAGTCTCAGCCCGTGGGGCCTCGGGGGGACTGGGCTCCCTCTAGAACGCTAGCAAGTTCTCATTAGTTTATGTGACCCTAAATACTCATTGGTTTTTTTTAAAAATGCAGCATCTGGTCACAAAAGAGATCTTTTGTCTCTTCAATGTGTACGTCCTAGTCAACGCTGGGGAAAAAAAGGCCTGTTGGGATTCCATTCGAAGCCAAGCTAATCTTGTGAATCTGGAAAATATCATCATAATTGGCAACCTCAATCTCACTCTTCTTTCGTCAGAAAAGAGAGGAGGAAGCATTGTCCGGGATCCGGCTATGGAATGGACAGAGGACCTAATGCAGGACTGGGATCTTCTTGACATCAAGCCTGCTTCTGGTAAGTATACTTGGTCTAATAAAAGAGTAGGTCCTGG
This sequence comes from Pinus albicaulis, assembly GCA_034641835.2. Taxonomy (NCBI): domain Eukaryota; kingdom Viridiplantae; phylum Streptophyta; class Pinopsida; order Pinales; family Pinaceae; genus Pinus; species Pinus albicaulis. The sequence continues at coordinate 54,930,247 of MU968411.1, forward strand.
CCATATCGCTGCAAGACTTGACAGATTTTTCATCCAAAGTTCCTTTCTGCTACTTGGTTTAGAAGCTAGAATGCATATTCTCCCCTGTAGCATCTCTGATCACAAACCTATCAAGCTCGAGCTTCTGGCTCACCTTGATTTAGGTCCTCTCCCTTTTAGATTTAGCCCTCTCTAGGTCAAGGAGCCTGACTTCATGCACATTGTCAAGGAAAGTTGGAGGCATCCCGTCAAAGGCTCCCCTTTTTTTTTTGGGAGGAAAAACTCAGAAGAGTGAAAGCTGCCCTGAAAAGTTGGGCCAAAACTCTGACCAACCCTGCAACTGAAAGGAAAAAAAATCAAAAACATGTTAGATATCCATCATTTTCAAGTGGAAGATGTTAATATAACTAAATAAATCTTAGACAAAGAGGCCCATCTCCAGCAGAATTTCCATAAGGCCTGCTTGGCCGAAGAAAAATATTGGAGGCTAAAGTCCCGCAGTCTTTGGCTTAAAGCAAGGGACAGGAATTCCTCCTTTTTTCACAAGCAAGCATAGGCCAGGAAATTCTCTAATTCCATCGCTGAAATCAAGGAAGAGTCTATTATTCATAAGGACTTTGTAAACATCAAAAGAGCAGCCTTCCTCCACTTCAAAAACCTGTATAGTGAGGATACTAAACTGGGCCTAAACTCCAATATTTTGGATGTGGTTCCCCCCTTTATTTCAGCCGAGATGAACCAACGTTTAGAAACTAAAGTCACCAAGAATGAAGTTAAGGATGCCCTCTTTGTTATGGACCCCGACAAAGCCCCAGGACCGGACGGTTTCTTAGCCAGATTTCTCCAATCCTGCTAGTAGACTATGGAAAAATATCTCTTTAAAATGGTTCTCAAATCCCAAGCTTGCCAGAAAATCAGAGGCAGCACTAACTCCGTGTTCTTTGCCCTCATTCCTAAGGAGAAAGGTGCCAACTCCTTCAACATATTTCGCCCGATCTCTCTTTGCAATATTGGTTACAAGTTGATTAAAAAAGTGATCGCTAACAGATTGAAGCATATCCTCCCCAAAATTATCTCGGAGAATCAAGGAGGCTTCATCCATGGGAGGTAGATTGTGGACAATCTCATATTAGTCCAAGAAGTGATCCACTCAAGTTTACACCGCAATTAAAAAGGTATGGTTGTCAAACTTGATTTAGCAAATGCATTTGATCGAGTTAAGCATATTTTTATGTTGAATGTCTTGCAAAGGCTTGGATTTGGGGCGAGCTTTATAAACTGGGTTCGGGCTTGCATCTCGGAGCCCTGTATTTCTCCTTGAGTGAATGGAAAAGCTGCTGATTTTTTCAAAGTCTCAAGAGGACTTAGGCAGGGGTGTCCCCTCTCACCTCTGCTTTTCGTCCTTCAAGCCTCTGTTCTCAGCTTTTATCTAGATAAGAAGATGCAAGACTAGGAGATCACTGGGATCTGTATAGCAAGAGGGATTAAAAACATTAATCATGCCCTCTTCGCTGATGACACCTTGTTGTTGGGGGTTGCTTCTGTTCTTTTGGCTACCAGGTTCAAAGAAGTGTTGGATGAGTTTTGTAAGGAATCTAGCAGCATCCTAAACAATGGGAAATGTCACATTTATTGCTGGAATATTTCGCCCAACTTTCTCAACTCCATTGCTAGATGTTTTGGTTTCGCTGCCTCCTCTTCCTGGACTTCCTTCAAGTATCTGGGCCTTCTTGTCTCCCTTAAAAGAGCCTACAGCAGAGACTGGCTTCCTCAGTTGGAGAAATTCAAGAATAAGCTTCAGACCTGGGGTTTCTCCTAGCTAAATATTGTTGGCAAGAATGTGCTCATCAAATTAGTACTCAACATCCTCCCCTTATTCCAATTCTCTGTCCTCCTTGCTCCTGTAGGCATCCTCAAAAAGATGGAAGACCTCATTTGCCAATTATTTTGGAAGGGAGGCAAACAGAATGAGAAAAAAATCCCCCTTGTCAATTGGGAACTTATCTCCAAACCTCTGATGGAAGGGGGCTTGAGTTTCAAAAATATCTGCTACCAAAATTTAGCTATGGGAGCGAAAATCCTTTGGAAAATCATAGCCCCCAAGCCTGGCTAGGCATAGTTGGCATTGTGGAGAAAATATTTCAAAGGAAAGAGGACTCGTTGCTTGGATAAGCCCCTCCCTCAAATCAACTCCCCTTTCCTGAGATTATGCGCCAAAGTCGCCCCTCTCATTAAATACCATGCATATTGGATTCCCGGAAATGGTAGAAGCATCAATATGTGGACAGATCAAATCATGAACAAAGAACCTCTGGCGGACTGCATCTCCCTTCATTCGCTGCGCAATTGGATGATCGATGCCGGTTATAATTCTCTGTGGGATATCTCCACATGACACGGCCCATCCTGGGCAAGTTGGAAACACATTCAAGTTCCCTCAGAGCTCCAGCAAGACTTCATTTCCATGCTGCCATTGCTACACGGTTTAGCTCCCTCGAATGCACGGAAGAAAGACACGTGGGGCTGGGGATCGAAGGCTGGTGGATATTCTAAGGCACAAGGCTACGTCAAGTTGCTGGAACAACCTCATGGTCCGCTGGATCCTGCGCCATGGAAAGGGATATGGCACCATCCCTCAATTCCAAAAATCGACCACTTTTGTTGGCTGTTATGTCATAGAAAAATTCTGACTGAAGACAAACTGCAGAAGAGAGGTTATCATGGGCCGTCAAGGTGTATTATGTGTAGAGAAAATGTGGAATGTGCAAGACATCTAATGTTGGAATGCAAATTCGCATTGCAAATCTAGTTTGACCTGTTGGGCATTTGGAATTCCAATTTCGCACTCCCCAGTTCCACCCCTAAGTTGTTCGCAAATTGGTTGAATAGATGCCCTGGCCCCTACCCAAAAAATAAGGTAATCAAAGCAGCATGGTCCTCCCTCCCCAAAATTATCTGCTGGTAGATTTCGCTTGAACGGAATAAAAGGATCTTCATAAACAAAGAGTATGTTGCCAAGTTTGTAGGGGTCAAGATAAAATGCCAATTAAAAGAATAGCCTGAGAGAACAAAAAGATGATTCAAATTTATGCCAGCAAGACATAATCTGGGGCACTTCACTCGATCTTCAATTCCATAAAGCTGTAAGCAATATCTCCCTCTCCAAAGATTGGCAAATTAGGAAAAGGGATCAATATTTCCAAGAATGGATTTCCAATCAATCGAAACACTCTTTATTCTTTTATGGGGCAGTAAAGGGCAATCCAGGAAGGGCTGGTGCAGGAGGAGTCATAAAGAGTCCAGTTGGCACAACGATCCATAGCTTTGCCTGGGGATTGGGCTTCACATCCAGCATTCAAGCAAAGGCATTGGCACTCTTTCAAGGCCTCAAGTACCTCAAAGTTTTGGATATCAGGGAAGCAAATGTTTTTGGGGATTCTCAGGTTATCATAAATACTATTGTGACTAATTCTTCGCTGTTGGATTTAAGACTGGCAAGGATAATTTCTAGAATCAAAGGCCTGGGTAACTCATTTCAGAAATTGAAATTCTTCCATGTGCTGAGAGTCAACAATAAGGACGTTGATCTAGAAGCTAATAAAGCAGCCCATCTCTATGTTGGGGCCATGCTAAGGGACAGAGATGAAACTTGGGATCCAATTCCTTAATCAGCTAACTACCATGTTTTACTACTTATTATTAAAACAGTTCATTTGCATCCACAAGCTTGGGAAAATTACCAAAATTGACTCCATAGTTGCATGTAAAAAGAGCTGGAATTTAAGCATTAGCACCATGATTCTTCCGGTTGGTGAGGCAATCTGGGCTTTTCTTCCACATTTTGTAATCTGAATTTTGGCATTTAGGCCAAGTCTCTAATATAAAACAATAGCCGTTTCTGTAAAAAAATAATAATAATAATTTGGCCCATGGTATTTGGCCCATAGGTCTTTAGTTTATTTACCATACCTCTAATTTATTTATATTTTTATTTATTTACCATATCTTTTTTAGTGTTCGTAAACCTCTTCATATGTTGATAAATTTATTTTTTAATGAATTTTTAATTGTTTATTTATATGGTTTTCTAAATTATTGTTTAAGCAAACATTATTGAGATTTTATTTTTAAAAGTTTCTTTAGCTTTTGTTACTTTGGCTTCCGACATACTTACACATCGAGGTCATACTGGGCTGTAAAATGCGCCTCTCGGCGCAATAATAATGTTTTTTTTGCATGCTATTAATAATAATCTAGTCCATGGTATTTGGACCATAGACTTCATATATAATTAGATGTTGATTTACCTTACCTCTTTATACCTCTTTTATATTTATTTATTTACCATACCTCTAATTCATTTATATTTTTATTTATTTACCATATCTTTTTTTAGTGTTCCTAAACCTCTTCATATTTTGATAAATTTATTTTTTAATGAATTTTTAATTGTTTATTTATATGGTTTACTAATTGTTGTTTAAGCAGACATTGTTGAGATTTTATTTTTAAAAGTTTCTTTAGTTTTTGTTATTTTGGCTTTCGACATACTTGCTTGCATACACTGGTCATACTGGTCAGAATGTACTTCCTACAAGAATACTCCTAGGTTAAAAGGCAGGGATAATTATTACAAATATATTCGTTACAATTGAGAGGTAAGGATAATTATTACAAATATATTGATTACAATTGAGTCAATATTACTAATGTTTACATACAATCTTTCATACATTACATCTAACGCCTACACATCTACCCCATACTGGGTTGTAGAGCATCTCTCGGTTCAATAAATGAATAAAAAATTAAATAAAAAAATTGATTGAACATTGGGATAAGCTATTGCATTTATGTTCTGATGATGAACCACAGTAAGTGGTTTGAAATGCATCTATGTTCTAATGATGAACCACAGTAAGTGGTTTGAAACACGCTGACATAAAAATCTATATTTGATTTAATCCAGAAAAAATAATTTTGGTTAGAGTATTGATGCTTACTCAGAGTGAAAATTGTTAGATAGTTAGCTTTGGAATAGAAATGGTTGCATAGTGAAATGGGTGATTTCATGGCCGAAAGAAAACAAATTAGTTAGGATAAAAAAAAATTGAGACATTTAGAAGAGATTTATAAGGAATGGAAATTGTGGAAGGAGGTAACAAATATAAGTAATTGAAAAGAATGGTGGAAGAATTGACAAACGAATTATTTCTTCTTAATCATGAATGTGGGTATTTTATCCACCATGTGGATAGTCCATTTGAGTGGCCTCTAATGTGGACTTCGAACCTTGTAACTATGTGAGCTCATGGAATATGCTTATATGTAATTTACTTATAAAATTTAATAAAACAATCCTCACCAATCAATCTATCATTGTGTTTTTATTATTTTGGTGGTTGTGTATGATAGATTTTGTTGGTTATTGCATTTGCATTGTGGGTACGATGATATGGAGGAAACCATCCAGCTCTCTATCATTTTCTATCATAGGATTTGTTTTTTTTTTAAATTAGGATTTGTTTTTTTATTAGTAATTTATTTATTTATATATTATTTCTATCTCTAAAAAAAATTTATGAATTTTTTTTTATATATAAATAAAGTAATAATTTAACAAGGTGACTTTTTAATATTATAAACAAGTTATTTTTTGTTTGTTTATTTGTTTAATGAGAGTTTTTTTTTTTTTTTTTTTAATTTGGATTTTTTAGAAATTCAATAGTAATTTATTGGTTTCTATATCATTTTCTATCATTAAAAAAAACTTTTTATAATTTGCTTTTTTTTATATAAATAAAATAGTAATTTAACAAGGTAACTTTTTAGTACCATAAAGAAGTATTCTCTATATCATTTTCTATCATAAAAATAATTTGTTTTTTATATAAATAAAGTAGTCATTTAAGAAGGTGACTTTTTAGTACTGTAAAGAAGTATTTTTTGTTTGTTTATATTTTTTATTTTTGTCAATGAGAGTTTTTGGTTGTTTTGTTTTGTTTTTTTTGTTTTTTTTTTGGGTTAATAAAAGGTTTTGGTTGATTTTACTTGCGATTTTTTCAGAAATTGGAAAAAATAGTTTTAAGTTGTTTTGTGTTATTTATTTATGTTTTTATATTAAATAAAACAATATTTTAATAAAATAACATTTTTTGGGCTTTTTCTTTGTCAGCTTTTTTAATAGATTTTAATACAAATTTGATTGGAAATTGAAAAACTCATAATTTTGGGTTGTTTTTGCACAATCTAAGTGTTCCAAGATTTTCAAGATGAATCTATTTTTGTATTTAAAAATGTGATTTAAATGATAGAAAACTACTGTTTCACCAAGAATCCTATCACCCAACTAAAAGGACCACAAAATCTCCTCATAAAACTATGCCATAAATAAATAATTAAAGTCATTAATACATAATTTTGTGTAACAATGCTTTATAAAAAAATATAACACTAATATGAAAGATAACTTATTGTCCAAAATTTAAGTGTTTGTCTTTCTCTTTTATTCAAATTCCGTTTAAATTGTATTTATACATAATTAATATTTTTTTAAGCTAAGCAACAATTTCATATTAACTAATTAAAAAGATACATTACCATAATTACTAGCATGCCACAAGGGATATAGACTAGTAGCATAGACATATAGTTTTTGTCCAAATAAATATATTGATAATCATAACACCATAATATAATAAGAGTGATATTGTCTAGAGTTACAATATACCTATGCCTGCAGTTAACATGAGAAACATGTTTATTGCTTAGCCATAGATAAACAAAAATTATCGACATAAATATATTAAACTAAAGGAGAGTCCACATGCATTGTTTCTTATATTCTCATTCTCCTTCATTGAAGTTAGGTTCGGGTTAGCAATCTTATTGGCTAGGAGAGACATTTTATTGTCCAATTTATTTATTTGCAACTCAAGAGCATTAATACAAAGGATGATTCTATGTTGGAATTCATTCCTCTCCATAAACACCTTATCCATAATTCTCTTTATGGGAATAAAAGTTGACACTCTAAAGATATTTAGTGTAACTACTGCAGATATTGTCAGTGTCTGAAATGCAATGTCCCACATTCTCCTTAATCCCCTCATCTTGGAGAAAATCCCTTTCTACCTAAGCCTTTGTTTCATCAAAATGTAATTGCTTCTTGGTTTCTAGTAGGGTGTGCTCTCATTAATGAATGGCAATTAGAGTCTCAACATTTTGTTGAATCCTCATCCATGGTTTCTCACACCACCCATAAATAATTTAGGGCACAAGGGATTTGGATATATAAGATTCAGTAAGACGCAAATCAAGCAAAGTTATTTAACAAAAATAATGAGAAAAAGAGTAGAAAAAGGTAAAAGGTTACCTCTCTCAAATAAAAAAAACAAAACATCTAGAAGTAAAACCAAAACAGAAAAATACATGAGAATAAACCAAAGTAATTAATATACCTAAAACAGAGAAAACATGGGTGGGCAAGTGGAAGTGTTATGCTTCTTAAAGCGATTAATATTGATCTCTATAACCATCACAATTATTGTCAAACAAAATTGTGAAAATGTTATGAAATAATAAATAGAATCAAAATAAATCAACATCCACACATAAACAAAAGATTCTCCAAACATTCTCATTATCATCTTAATATAATATGTTAATTAGTATAATATTGTGATGTAACACTATTTATTCAGACCCCAAAATAAACAAAAATAATATGTTACATATTATGATATTGTAATATAGTAACTATTTATTTATACCAAAGAAAAATGTTGATACACTGCTATATCATAATAGCCGAGTGATTTAAATCTACCAATCTAACGATACTCGAAAGAAAAGAAAAAAATTTGATGGTTGACTAGATTGCCATATCCAATACATGAGTAATTTCAGTTTCTAAATGTTAATTAAATTTGAAATTAATTTAAACAATATTTATATTTTTTTATTTTAATTAAATCTAATTTATTTCTTCATTTTAAAGGTTGCCAAAAAGCAGTCAAAATAGAACTCAATCTTTTTAAATTTTACGTTTGCTACATTAAGTTGGCAATTTGACCAATCTCGAGGCTGTAATGTCATGATCGACTTAGTTATGAAAAACAACCATGAAATTATGTATGATAATTTAATATTTATCATTTAAGTTAAGACAGGTTTTCAATTGAGTAAAAATTACATATTTTTCGGTGATGATGAGATGTATTCAATAATATTTCAGCCATTACAATCCTTTATAATTTCATAATATTTATTAAAACATAACCCTACTTTATAATGTCTTATATTTATTAAAACATAAACATTTTATGTGTATATTTATTAAAACATAACCATTTAAAATGAGACTATTGTTCAAGAAAAACAAGTTCTAGCTTTGAAGAAACTTTTGAGTAGTGTTCAACTTTGACATCCAAAGAACTGAAATATCTCTTACAAAATAATTTAGTTTACAAAGTTGCTTCCATAATCCTTTGATCCAACTCCGATGGAGGTATTAATTATAGTAGGCAGAAGCTTAGGGTTGAGACTATGCAGCTTCCACAAGGTTTGGACTATAGAAGACATCAACAGCAGCATGCAGGTTTAGGTATCAAACATCTAATGTCTGCAACAGTTTGCAGACAAGTGTATGCTAGAAAGGCAATTGTGCTATGGCTGACCCCTGGGACTTGCTGTAAACACCATATTTGCCAACATTTACATTAGAAAGAGAGAGCTCAAATTTACCAATATTTACATTAGAAAGGGAGAGCTCATATTTGCCAATATTAGAGATAGCTGCTGGATCCTCACCAGCAATACTGTACAGCCAAACAACACTAACAACTTTCCTTTCATACTGTACAGCAAAACAACCCTACCAACTTTCCTTTCAGGTGCAAACTCACCACATAACTCCATTACTCTTCGGTGGTGATTTCCATCGAAAACAAACATGTGCAACCATCCCTGCAGGCCACTGTAAGTGTCGATTTCAATCCAACAAAAGCCTCCGAGGCAAGAAGACAATGGTTGGAAAAACGCTCAGTTGAATAAAAGTAGTATAAACCATTGGAACTTGTGATTCCAATAGAGTTCTCACTTAAGGTGTTGCAAATTATTTAGGTAGGTGACACAGCTGCTCAACAACTCTGTGAGATGTTGGACATCCCTGTTCTCTACATAAATAACCGAATGTTTCATAACCCCTTCCCAACTGAGCATGCTTCCTAACCATTCTCCACTATGGAGAGGTTTTCCTTGGTGTTTGAGTCCACTCATATGTGCAATCCCTGTGAAGGGGAGTTGTTTGAATCTGTACTCGACAGAGATAACCGATTACCGAAGGTGCAGCCAGTTACTAATGTTTCAAACAACTGGTTCAGTTGCAGAGTTCTGGAACATCACTGGGTCAGCAGTCCCCTGCTGCATCTCAGAATCATTGTTCCCTGATTCATCCTCTTCTGTATCCCATAGAAAATGGGCATAAGAGCCAAGAACAAAGCTGCCACACAAGCACACCCAATTGGTTACCCAGATCATTACCAGTCTTAATCATACCACTAATACAATAAAAATACAGATTTTCCAAAACAGAGAGCGGGCAATGAAGAACAGAGCCTGCTCACCAATCATCCGGGTTAGCCTGCACAGCTTGATCAAAATAAGCCTCAGCATGAGAAGCATCTCTGCGAACTTTCCACATCAGCTTGGCATAAAGAGCGAGTACCTCCCCATCGCCAGGGCTTGCAAGTATGGCTCTTCCATAGTACTCCTCTGCCTTGGCAAGGTTTCCTTGAACCTAGTTTTTAACAACAAAATGCATCCAGTATAAGGCTACGGCTTTCATCAAAGAGGAATAAAGATTCGTATGCTGGGATTTATACATACCTCATGCAGGAACTTTGCATAATTTCTTAGCAGGAGTGAGTTGTCCGGATTTGCCTGCAGCATTTGCTGATAGTAGGCTTCTGTACACTCAGAAACAGAATCAGTGCTGGAAACTTCTTGATTCCCACCCCCAATGCCAAACCCTCCAGCTATATACATCGTCCCGTGCTCAGTCTCAGACACCGATTGTGAATTTCTCGGCACAGGAAACGAACCAGAACCAGAACCCCCTTCCCCTGCTGTGGGCCTCAGAACATCATTTTTTCTTCCCGAGATAGAAGAGTTTTCGCTTCCCATATGATCAACAACGGCAGCAATTTTATGGGCCCTTTTGAAACTCTTTGGGGGACTCTTATGGAGCTCAGCTTCCAAGTCCCAGGTCCCTGATCCAAAAGCACAAAAGCTAGACTGTAGCTTTGCAGATTTGCAGCGCCTGAGCCTCGACTCTGGCTCTAGCTCCTTCACACCATCGGACTGTGGTAACATGGGATTAATGGAGCTCAGAATGGGACTAGAAGGGCTTCGTAGCAGCATCTTTGCAAGAAATAGAAAAAGACGAAAAAGCTAAAGAATTCAGATTCAGAGAATTCCTTCACTCGGATCTCCTTTGGTTAGAACATAACATGGCATCTTATAGCCTTTACCAGCGCCGTAATGAAATACTGTCTACATTCCGCGAGATTCGATCCGGGATGCTGGTGGTGAAATATATTTATTTATTCCCGCCCTGTGCTGGAAAGCAGAATTGCGGGTTTCTATGCAATTGCTCAGAGAGTATTGCTGATTTAGACAGTCAATCAGATTTCAGGGACGGGCAATACCGGTAGTGACCTGACGACGACAAAATCGACGGATATGGGGGCCCGCAGCTTCGCACATTTGTCATATCAACAGTGGAGACTACCGGTTGGTGAGGATGGTATCCGGTGGCTGGTTTCTATGCGCCAGAAACCAGGGCCGTATTAAAGGTCAGTTATGTAGATATTCTTTCATCAAATATAAAAAATATTTGTCTACATAGAAATATTTTATTTTTATAATGATTTATTTTGTCCCACGCGCACTGAGCACTTAGTTTAAATCATAATTTATTTATTTGCCTCCCTACCGTCTTTAATAAAAAATAAAGTAGTTGTCTATCTACAAATATTTTATTTTTATAATGATTTATTTTGTCCCACATGCACTGACCACTTGGTTTCAATAACAATAATTTATTTATTTCTGTCTCTACCGTCTCGCCTTTACGATGTTTGAGGGGTAATAAGCATCTATTTAACATATTAAATATGAAATTATTATTGGAAATATCGAACATTCAACCATGTTAAAAAATATTTGTGAAAAATCTAAATATTTAACCGGTTAAAAAGTTAATTTACTCCTATTAAGATATCAAATAAAATTATTTTTAAAATTAAAAATATTTAGAGATTTGTTTTCCTAATCCATTACATACATTTTTCTAAATCTTTAGGGATAGTAACTCCTAGGCACTTTAAAAGATCAAAACAAATCTTTAAATAATTTTACTCACAAAAATCTTTATTTAATTATTGAAATTATTATTAAATTTAAATCTGTTTATAATTTATAAAACTATATATGTTGAAATGTGTATTGTGTATTTAAAATTTATTAAAAAGATTTAAATTTTAGTCAGGTTAAAGTTATGTTTAAAAGTGCTTAATAGTTAAGGATGAAAATGTTGCAATGTTCATAAATAAAGATAAACATTTAAATGACAGCACAATATGAAAGATACTAGTATCTATAAAACAAAAGAATAAATAAATAATAATAATAATATAAAATAAAGCATTAAATAAATAATAATAAAACATAATATTAATCAACCAATGAATAAGAATAAAAATAATAAATTTTATGGATCACATTAATAAAATTATAATTAAAAATTAACATAAATCTATTTTAATTCTGAATCTATGAAATTTTAAGAAAAATCAAATTTCTCAAATGTTAACTTTTTCTTTCACTTTTAACACTTTTGGTAAATCTAAAATTAAAATAAACCTATAATGATTATAAAAAACATTTAAATTCAACGAGTTAATTTTTATAATCTACACATTTACCAATCAAATAAATCTATTTTAAAATTATAAAAGTTTAATCAAATAAAACTATTTTAAAATTCTAAAAATTTAATTATTTTCAATCATATGTAACTATGTGATTTAGAAAAATGTGTCTTTTTTATTAATCACATCATTACAACTAAATTTTAATGATGTGATTAATCAAAAAAACATATTTTTCTAAATTATGAATCATACCATTCTTAAATCTAAGATAAACATAAAAATATGACTGATTAGTAAAATTTAGATTTAATTTTGACATTTAAAGAATCTTGTAAAAATAACCGAGAGTGAACTTTGAAAACCTATGCCATCTAATTTGTCGCTTTGCCCTACTTTTAATATGGATCGTAAATGTCTCTGTCGAACTATATAAAATGCTTTTATCAATTTAACTTTCCATGATTGCTTTTATTGATTTATAATGCTTAGTGCCCTAATTAAATATGTACATTTATTCCTAGTCATTTTTACTCTGCTCATTGCATTTATTTTTTTAATTAAAAAATAATAATATTTTTGTTTTTATTTATTACATTTAAGAAATAAATAATATTATTAATGTAAATAAATAATATTATTGATTTGATTGAGATGAGATTTCATTTTATTTTTATATTTGAAAAGTTATATAAATATGATTATAATTTTGTTAAATTAACAAATTAAGAAAGTTGATTTTATATATATATATATTCAACTCTTTTAATATTAGAAATAACAGATTTATTAGGCTCAATACTTTAATATAATTAAATTTAATCATTAATTAAAAAAAAATAATTAATTTAAAATATATATTTATTATTATAATTAACTCTAAATACATTATTCTATTTATGTCTTTATCAAATTATATAACATGACTCATTTGTATTTTGAAATTGTCAAATCCTATATTTCTTATACTTCGCCAAAACCAAATTATTATTGTTTCATTTTGAAAAAGACACGTCCAAATGACAACAATTATTAGTTTGTACAGATACTTTGTAATTGACATATGAGACCCTATTATTTATATAAACATGATATAATAATTTTCATGTTAAAAAATTATTTATGTGAATAGTAAAAATGAATATAGATGCCAATTCCATTTCTCCTTGAGAGTTTGGTAGCTTGTGCTACATCGCTCATGACCATAGACATTGTTTTCCCATGGCAAGTGATTTGCATCTGTCAATTTCAATAGGAGGGATCGTAATTTGGTTTTGATTAAATACATAATATAGGGTCTCATATGTCAAACTATTACAAATGAGACCCTATATTATGAGACCGTAATTTGGTTTGACATATGAGACCTTATATTATGAGACCCTATTTGGTTTTGATTAAATACATAATATAGGGTCTCATATGTCAAACCAACAATTAATAGTTGGTTTTGATTAAATGTCATAATATAGGGTCTCATATGTCATATAGGGTGTACAGATACTTTGTAATTGACATATGAGACCCTATATTATGTATTTAATCAAAACCAAATTACGGTCCCTCCTATTGAAATTGACAGATGCAAATCACTTGCCATGGGAAAGCAATGTCTATGGTCATGAGCGATGTAGCACAAGCTACCAAACTCTCAGGGAGAGATGGAATTGGCATCTATATTCATTTTTACTATGCACATAAATAATTTTTTAACATGAAAATTATTATTCTTAATATGTTATCATGTTTATATAAATAATTCGCAATATATAAAAAATTAATAGTAAAAGTTTATTTATTAGGAAAAACTTGTTCATAAAATTTTATAAGTGGATTTTGAAGAAGGGTTAGTTATAACATCTAACAAATAAATGGATAGAATGGTGATGAATAAAGTCAATTCATAGATAGCGAGTTGGTGCACGTAAGTTTAGTTTCGTCGCATTGAAGTGAATAGATTATGTGCACAGAGTTGCACGTTTTGGAAGTTGCTTACCTTAGAGCGAGTCTCCCTAGTCGTCGTAGGATTTGTTAGGCTCATTTGCTAGCTCATGCGTTGGTGCCATGGAGGAGGAGGCTGCATTCAAAGCATGGTGCAGGCCCAAAAACCTTAGAGGTCTTTTTCTCCCTCAAAAAATTGTGAAGAGACTAGTTGAGATTCCTACAATGGAACTCTCTTCTTTGGATCCATGCAAGAGAGTTTTAGCCTTCGCAGAAAAAGTGTTAGTAGGCAATTTTATGGATCACATAAAATTGGGCCCCTAAGATTCAAGGTCAGGTAACCTTCTTTGCAGTAGGAAGAGGTTTCTATGTGTTTTTTATTTCTCAATAAAATGGAAAGAGATCTTATTTTTAGATCAAACTCGTATTTCATGGGGTCTGAACTTCCTCTTTATCACTCCATGGACTTTAGATTTCAACCCCAAATCTGAGATTATTGTTGTGTCAGTGTGGGTTCAACTACCACACCTCCCTCTTCATCTTTGGGGGCCTAATGCACTAAAAGACATCGGAAACAAGCTGGATCACTATTTGGGTAAAGTGGAACCAAAAGGAGGTTGATTTTCTTGTGCTTGTATATGTGTGGAACTCAACTTTAATGAAGGTTTATTAGAGGCTCTAAAGATAAATATAGGAGAATGGATTCATATCTAGGAACTGGACTATGAGAAGATTCCTCTCAAGTGCATTAATTTCCATTCTCATGGGAATTTTTCCAAAAATTGCCCACAACGGAAAAAGGACGAGGAGGCCCAAGCCCCTGTTCCTAAAGATGCTAATTCCAACAAGTAAAAAAGTGAAGAAGGATCAATAAAACAATATTGCAACTCCAAAGAAACTTGTAACAGTTTCAATCACAAAAACTTCCATCATAAAAAACTATTTTGAGGCTCTTCATGATCCAGAATAAGAGGAAGATACCCCTATGGATAAAACCCCAAATGAGGATCAACAAAACACAAAAGTTTCGATGGACAATGAAGAGAAAAATCCTTCATAGGTTGATCCTCTAGGCTGAGAGTCAAATTTTGAGAAAAGAGTGTTGGAAGTTACGCCCTTCGCTCTTGTGAAGATGAAGAAATGTTCCCCAAAGATCTATCGGGAAGTTATGGCAATTAGAACAACTCATGCAAATTCATGCACTCGAGGTAGTACTGAAAACTCCATCTCCTCGAAGGAAGTGGAACCACCTATCACAAGAGGTAAGAAATCTAATAAAGAAAAGTGAGAATGTGAAAAAAATTCTAACTTGGCCTCAGGGTCCCAACTCCGCATGGATTCTCTGCTCCAAAAGCCTTCCAAATAGCATAATGTGTTGTTTTTGCATTTTCTTAGGTTCACAATATGTAAGAATTTATGCTTGTAAATAGGTAGAAGGACGTTGTAGTAAAATATGTGGAAAATACTATGATATGTCTTCCATGATTTTCGTCATTACCCTTGTGGAAGATCCCATTGGAAAATGATATTGAGATATTTGTTGTGACTGAGCACAAATTTAATAGAATCTCTTCTTATTTTTGTAAAAAAAAACGCAAATGAATAGACAAAATTGAAGTATTGTTTTTTAAATAAGTGGATTTTGAAAAAAGGTTAGCTATAACAGCTAACAAATGAATTGATGAAATCGAGGTAATGCTTTTTACATAATTTGGTGTCTAAATGATAAAGAGATTTTGAAGAAAGAATTAGCATCTAATCCATTACTACTAGGTGAAATCCTCATTTGTTTTATCTGACATATAATTATAATATTAAATATTTTTGTTAAAATATTTGATATTAAATTTTAAATATTAAATATTTAAAAAATTGTCTTATTTTATTTAAATTTATTTATTAATTTATTAATTTTAAAATATTAATATATCAATTGAAATTAAAATTCAGTTTTAAATTCTATAAAGAAATTATGTTTGCATTGATAAATGTTTTCTTACAACATAATATAATAAGTAGATAGTGATTCTAGCATCCAACATGAAATTGGGATGTAACATTTAAAAAAATATTTTAATTTCAATTAAATAAAATGTTTCAATATATATATTCAGTAAAATAATTTGACATAGATTTATATATAGAGAGAAAAAATAATTAAAAGAAAAAAAAAATAAAAAGAAAAATTTTTACAAGTGTTTTCTACTTTGTACTATGATGGAAGATATGTAATTCTTTCAATCCTTAACATTGAGTTGACATATAACATTTAAAAAAAATGCTAATAATAAAAAATATTCTAGTAGGCCATAAATAAAATATTTGAATGTTCACATTAAGTAAAATATTTTAGTATCCACTATATTATAATAGTAATCATAACAATAATAATATCACGACCAAGCTAGACACCAAATGGTTGTATGATGTTGATTTTTTGTAGCATCGAGAGGTATTCTCGCATGCCTAAGTTGGTCTTGAAGAAAAATAAAAATAAATTTATTTTTGGGGCATCAAGTCGACCCAACCACATGAAAGGGTATGCCCCTTGTGCTAATTAACCCCCTTCAACTGGTATATATAATTGATGTGATATTTCATTTTCTACACCAAGAAAGCAAGACAATCCCATGTCTAGATAAAGGAGGACAAATTTATTGTTTTGATCAAGCAACAGAGAGGGTTGTAGAATAGTAAAATCGTAGGGTCGCAAGTCTGTTTGACTAGAACATTGACCAACGTTGAATCATGATCTAGTTGACTGGCTTAACTAACATTTGACCAACATTGACTAGTTGAAGTTTGACATGTTTGAATGGAAGTTTGACGTCTATATTGGCACAAATTTCTAGAAAAAATTGTTAATTTGTAAACCTTGCTAATGAATGGTTCCTCCTAAAGAAAATTTGTTGGGCTTTCTCGCAATGTTGGGTTTCCTAGGGTGAAAATATTGTCTATGTTTGTGCATGGTTGTCTTTCTATGATCTTTATTGTTTCCAATACATCTATTGTTGATATTATTTGTATATAATTATTCAATGATATCAGCTGCATGAGACAAGTTGATTGAAGATCATTAGGTAGTAATTATCAGATCAAAAAATTGTTTTTATATTCCACACCTTGTAGAAAATTCAACATGGTATCAAAGCCTTATTGAAAGAGTAGCCATTGGATTCATCTTAATCGACACGTGTCCAATAACTTAATTTTATTTTGATCTCTTATCAAAAGGGTGTCAAGTATCAGAATAGTAGACAAGTTGGATGAGCTTCAAGATCATGAGAAGGAAGTTATTCCAAAACTAAAGGGAGTTGAGGAAAAATCCAAGCATAAGAAGAAGTAAAAGGAATATCTCTTTGTCTTTGTTCTTTTAGGCACTATTGGCCATGATGTTTGGTTTTTGGAAGTGGTGCTTCTAGGCACATAACAGTTTTTTAGGATTCTCTCTCTGATTTGACAGAGAGGGGAGACTATATAGTCTAATGGGATGACTAACCTAGACATTAGTCTTCTAGGGTTCTAGATAGAACATGATGGTGTTTCCAGGGGCCATGCACATGGAAAGAATGCCAAGGGTTATTTTTCGAGCTGTGGTAGGAGATCTAAGGAAATATTGGATCTGGTGCATTCAAACTTATTCAGGCTTATGACAATTTCATATTTTGGGAGGCTACTTTTATTATGTGATGATTTTCTCCTATAAGAATTGGATCTATACTTCATGAAGACCAATGATGAGGCCTTCAACATGATCCATGAGTTTAAGGCTCACATAGAAAACTTGACATGGAAGAAGATAAAGGTTTTGAAGTTGGATAATGGAGGACAATATACTTCTAATAACTTTAGTGATTATCTACAAGGAGACAAGGATAAAGAGGGAGTTGAAATTCCCTACAACCGTCCACAATTTCTTCCTTAATCAAGAGATAAGTACTTCCAATCATATTTTTTCTCCCTTGATTATTATTATTATTATTATTATTATTTTCAACCTCTTTTCCTTGTATTTTTTTATTAGTTATAATTTTTTTTCCATGGCCTCCTGAATGGAGTTTACAGGAAGGAAGAATAGATCCATTGTGGATACTCCCAAAGGATATGATTCATGCAACAAATGGCAGCATCGAGAAGTACTAAGAGAAGTTTATGGAAATAAGATATTCCAGTAAAGAGGAAGAAGAGTATGAGGATATTTTTGTTGTAGACGTGAAATGG
Source organism: Pinus albicaulis (assembly GCA_034641835.2). Lineage (NCBI taxonomy): Eukaryota > Viridiplantae > Streptophyta > Pinopsida > Pinales > Pinaceae > Pinus > Pinus albicaulis. The sequence goes on from MU968411.1 coordinate 54,948,321, forward strand.
TCAGGTTATGTTATGGGCTAAGAGTTCAAGCATAGACTCAACATGAGTGATTGATGTTTGAGAGGGAGGATTGTACCAAATGCTCGAAAGAGATTCCAGTTTTGAGGAAGCAAACACTTAGGAAGAATGTAAGGAGCAACATTCCAAGAGATATCATGGGTTTATATTGTTAGTTACGAGAGGTCTCTAGTAGTATTTGCTGGAATTATTGTGTGCATGGTTATATCTAGCTGATGTTGGCATTGGTTTCATGATGGAAGCTAGCATATGTTGGCATTGATGTCAACCCAATGTAGACTAGTTGATGCATTGATGCCATCCTTGTAGTATGGTTGTAGTTGGTTGTATTGGCATTTGACGTCAACATGGTGTTGGTATCATGATGCATTGATACAAAACTCATGATGATAAAATGATGGTAGTGATATGATATGTGGTTGATGGTTGTTCACGTACTAGTGGTGTTCATGACCTAACATAAGAACCTAGTGCATGAACTGGAGGTTGACTTGTTTCAACAATGCATTTCCTTATGATGATGATGCAGGGGTGCTACATAGTGTTGCATAGGTGTGAAACTTTTCCCGATGTCAGAGGAGAGTAGAGGACTTGTTAGTAGTCATGCCAACCGTTGTTTTTTGTCCTTTAGGTAAACTTGGCAGTGACACTTGGGAGACATGTTTGGCCTATTTATAGAGGTGTTATTGAGCTTGACAAAGGTTTGTAGGCATCTAAAAAAGGTGATTAAGGTGATCAAATAGGTGGAAAAGGTTATGAGCTCGAGTTCTTATGTTTTCCGTTATAGTCTACCCCAATTGCAGGGATGAAAGCTTGTTCATGCTATTGGAAGGCTCCAACCAAAATCTGCTAGTTCCATGAGTGTGGTTACAACAAAAATATACTAGTTTTGTGGGTGCGATTAAGGCTTAGAATGAAATTTTCTTTGGATTCCTCGTGTACATCAAATGTATTTCGACATGGAAATTCCCAGAAGATTCTAAATGAATTGAATAAGGTTGGGAATGGTTTGGAAAATCCCTCAAATACTTTGAACACATTTAGTGCACAAGTAGTGGTGATGACGGCTTGATGTTTTCAACTTTGTGCACGTTTGATCCCAGTCCAAAAGTGGATTTCCGCCAACATATTTTAGACACTCCATTTTGGACATGTTTGATGGTTGGTGAAGTATGATAATGAGTGAGAGAAGGCTGTATAGAGGAGAAATGCTTCAAACCAAGATGTGAGAAGGGTTGTTTCAATGTATGTGTAAGTTGTAGTGAATGGAGCTGATTGTTGAAGTAGTGCATTAGTATTCAGATCAAATTTGAGGTTGTTGTAGAAAATATTGTTTGGAGAGTTTTGTATGTTACTGGATAGTTTTTTTGTTGGTGATTTGGTGCTATATTATGGACACTATTTGCTAGTGTAGAGATAATGGTATTTCGGGTGATTTTGTTTGATTTGTTGATGGTATCTTGTTGCTAGAGATTGTATTGTAGAGATAAGTATAGTTGAGCAGAGGGTCTTAGATCCAGTGTGAAAATTTATGAAACGAGTTCCACATGGAGTATATGAGAAATTACTTCATTTGAGTGGAGCAATGATTCTGTAGCATTGGCAAAGGGAACAATTTCTCCATTCAATCATATTTGGATAGTCCAATCAGATTTGGGTGAGGATTGTTGATCGTGGTGGCTTTCAACAGATGGTTTTTCGTATACGCGTGAGAGAACATAGTATTCTGAATTGATTAATAAAATCAAGTCTCTTGGATGATGGGTGTTGGCTAATAGTATATGAGGTCAATGATACGAACATAAACATGAATGCAACAGAATATAGATATAACCATAAATATAGAGATGCAGCAAAAATAACACTTCATTTGATTAATATCAAAGAATTAAAATATGCTTACATATAGAAAGGAAATAAATTAGCTCAGACGATGGTAGCTTATCTCTGAGAATAGATGTGGCGGCTACATGCCTCTGAACTGTTTTACAACGAGGCTCAAGGAAACTTTTATTATTTAACAACAAGGGAAAACCTGATCCAAATTTATGCAGGAACGCAACAGAATATACATATAACCACAAATACAAAAATGCAGCAGAAATAACACTTCATTTCATTAATATCAAAGAACTGAAATTTGTTTACAGAAAAAATGGAAATAAACTAGCTAGGGCGTTGATAGCTTATCTCTTAGAAGAGATGTGGTGGCTACAGGACTCTGAACTGTGTTACAATGAGGCTCGAGGGCCTATTTATTATTGAGAAACAATGGAAAACCTTAAACATCCAAAAACCTAACCCTAGGAGATGAAGCGCCAAAACTATGGGCCCCGTTTAGGTAAATTGGTACATCAACTTCTTGGGGACATAACTTTAGAATATGATCTCTGTTTGACATGATAAATACCTCATGATTAGAAAGATATATTCGAGGACCACAAATTTTGAGTGAGAAACATCGATCCATGACCCAGGTTTATCTTGGTTTTCCCAAAAAAACGTCGTTTAGGGCCTCAAAACGACTTCGGAAGTTGAGGACCTGAAAAGCTGCTAAAAATAGTAAACCGTGCTGAAACTGAAAAACTGAAAGAACCGATGGTGGGGGTCCAAATAGAATAGGTGGGTGGCCACCAATATCCACCTGGATCATTCCTCCCCCCTTAGGAAGCAATGGTCCCCATTGCATTGAGTTCCTTCATGAGATGAGGAAACTTCTACTGAACTTGGTCCCTAGTGAACCATTTTCCTTGGTGCAGGAGTAGGCCAACTTTGACAACCCGATACAGTTGGATCTTCTGCTGGTGAGTGTTCTTGATTTTCATTTCTATGATATAATCTGTGGTGGCCTGTTCCATGTAGTCTGGGTTTAACTCTGTTGGTGTGAGTTGTTCTGTAATGTCGGAGGTGTCCAGTAGAGGTGGAAAGTAGGGCCAAAGGTGGTCCACATTGAATACTGGGTGCAGACCAAGGAATGGTGGAATACTGAGCTCAAAGGAATTTTTCCCTACATAATTGGTGATGATGTATGACCTGTATTGGAGCAGGAAAAGCTTGTAGTGGGGTCCATTGAGGTGCTCCTTCTACAAATGTAGCCACACTTTGTCGCCCACTTGGAAGTTGTGTGGCACCCGATGTTGATCATGTCATTGCTTGTACTTAGCATTGGCTTTGTCCAATATGTCATGAACTCGTTGGCAGATGTGCTAAATGTGCTCAACAAAGTTGTTTGCTTTGTCTGCTTTAGCCTGGACATGAGCCGAATTGGCTTGAGTAGTTGCAAATGGCATGGCTACATCAATGGGACATAGTGTCTGGAACCCCAGGCCCACCTGAAAGGGGATGTGGCCAGTTGAGCTGTGGAGCGCCCAGTTATAACTGTGTTGTACATAGGGAAGGCTCTCATCCCATGTGCATAGATGCTTTTAATTGTACATGCGCGGAATGTGTACAATCATCTTGTTGACGACCTATTTTTAGCCATCAATTTGGGGATGGAAATTGTGGACTTGGTGAGCTTGGTGTCTAGCATTGACCAGAGGCTGGACCAAAATGTGTTGAGGAACCTGCTGTCCCGATCTGAGATGATATACTATGGGATCCCAAAGTGCAACCACACTCGTTCAAAGAAGAGTTTAGTAGTGGCTTCTGTTGTGATAGTCTTCTTGCAGGCCGACATAATGGCCATCTTCGAGAATCTATCGATGACCATGAAAACAAAGTTGTTTCCATGCTTAGTAGAAGGAAGGCCTGACATGTAATCTATGGAGATGGATTCCCAAGGTCGACTAGGGGTAGGTAGCAGAGTATAGAGTCCTTGCTTTTTGATGGTCAGTTTGGAAATGGCGCATGCAGTGCAGGATCTGATGTAATTCCAAATATCCCGTCAAAGGTTTGGCTAATAGAAATACTTATGCAGTACTGCCACTTTTTTCTCGATGCCAAAATTCCCAGCGACTCGACGATAGTGTGCTTCCCAAATCATCTTGGCACGATCTCTTGAAGGAACATAAAGGTGTCCCAGGTGATGTAGCAGTGCATCCTGGAGGTGAAAATTTGGAACTTGCGTACCCTCCAAGAGTGTCTTGTATGTGTCGCCGAATTCTGGATTGCTCTTGTAGAGAAGAAACCAATCAGAAGTCTCGTGCCCACAAGAGTTGAGAATGGTGGTTAGCGCAACGATCGGTGGTCGACTGAGGCAGTCTGCAATATTATTGGTGTTTCCCTTCTTATACTTGATGCTCAAATGAAATTGTTGCAGATATGTGGACCACTTCTGATGGCGATCATTATGCACCTGCCCTTGTGTTTGTATGAACTGTAGGGTTCAGTGGTCTGTGTGGATGACCGTTTCCTTCCCCAAATTTTAATGCTTCCATTATCGGGAAGACTACACAATGGAATACATTTATTTTTCATAAGTGGGATACTTTGAGACTGTGTCGGATAGTGTCTCACTGTGATATGCCATTGGATGCCTCTGTTGAGTAAGAACTGCCCCAATAGCATAGTTAGAGGTAATCATCTCGATCTCAAATGGTTGATGCAAGTCTAGTAATGTGAGCACTGGGGAAGAGCAGAGGCGATGTTCAATTCTACGAATTCCTTCTGTTGAGATTCTGACCAAAACAATTTTTCCTTCACTCCTCCCTTGGTGACTTGACTCAAGGGCCAAGTGATATGAGAGAATCCCAACACGAACCTATGATAGAAATTAGCAAGACCCAGAAAACTGCGAAGCTTTGTTAGAGTGGTTGGGTCCAACCAATCCTGAATTACTTGGATCTTAGTTGGATCCACATGCACATCCCGTTCATCAATAATGTATCCCAGATACTAAACCTGGGTCATGCCAAAAGTGCACTTCTACAAATTGGCACACAACTTGTGTTGCTGCAGTGTTTGGAGAACCTGTTGGATGTGGTGGAGGTGCTCTTCCCAAGTCTGGCTGAAGACCAGGATGTCATCCAAGTACACTACTACAAATGAGTTGGTGAATGGACGCACAATGTCATCCATCAAGTTGATCTTGCTGAAATATTTCGCCCCTTTGAGTTGATCCAGAAGGTCATCAATCCATGGGATCAGGCACATATTCTAGACAATGATCTTGTCAACACCCGATAGTCAATAAAGAGTCTCCAAGTCCCATCCTTCTTCTTCACCAACACGATTGGGCTCCCACAGGGTGATGAACTCGGTCGGATGTGACCTTTCTGTAGAAACTCCTGAAACTGCCTCTTGATTTAATCATTATCCATAACAGAGCACCGATAGATCAGTCCATTGGGGACCGATGCACCTGGGGTCATATCGATGGGGTGCTTGACCTGATAGTGAATATGCACCCTTGTGGGTGAGGTGAAGATGTCCCCGTAATCCTCCACGACCTTGTCCATCTGTTTTTGTCGTGCGGAGGAGCCCTGTCTGGAGGTCGTGGCCACAATATTCTTTTTTCCATGGGGGTGGATAATCAGGAAAATAAATTTCCCTATTTTGAAAATGAGCTTGTTGCATTGTTTTGTAGTAACCAAAGAGATAGTGGCATGTGGTGGTACCTTAGGTATCCTGTACAACTTATTGCCCAAAGTAATAATAACAACATGAGATCAAGACTCATACACAACATGTCACTTCCACAAGTATGGTTGTCCTAATAATACATCACAAACATCAAGAGGAGAAATGTCACATAATACCTCATCCCTGAAGGGCTTGATGTTGTAGGGAAGGCGACACTATTGGCTGACGCGGAGATCCCGTCTTTTGTGAAGCCAACCAATGGTGTACGACTGTCGCTGTGTTGTGGTCAGCAAGCCCAACCGCTTCATGACCTCTGCTGAAATGAGGTTCTTTTGTCTCTTGCTGTTGATAATGAAATATAGTGGGAACCATTTACCCTCATCTGGGAGTGGAAGAGACGCTCCTCCTCCTCTGGATCTTCCAGTTCCTCCTTCTGGTTCTTTGCAGTGGTAACGGTGGCATTGGGCTCCGCATCAATAATCTGCTTCCCTTTTTCATTCCCCTTGTTAGGTTCAAATTTAGATTCAGAGCATGCATTTGATTCAGAAGCCCTCATCTTAGGCACTAGTGACTTCTTGGCCCGACACTCACTCGTGTTGGGAGTGGAGCTCTTATGGAACTCACACCACTTTCCCGTGTCCTTTGACTTTGCGGTGTTTTTCTTTGCTTGTGGCTTTGGTAGTTTGTCTTGGGATGCCATGCCTTGACTTTGTACTTTGTTTTGCGGTTTGGGGCACCTTTCCCTTGCTTTTGATTCACAGATCCAAAGTCTCGCTTCTTCTGTTTGGATTTTTGCTCAATCTTGGCAGCATACCAGTATGTTGTACCAAGTGAGGAGATGTCGAGGAACTCAATTTCCTTCTGAATTTATATGTGCAGACAACTGTGGTGCTTCAGTACCAAATTTTTCTTTGAATATTTGATACCCAACTTTGTGCACAGGGTACGGAATAGATTCATCAGCTCATGCACATCTTGATCCCTATGCTACCACATCGTAGTCCATTGTATGTACTTGTCCTCATAGATCCCCATAGGATAATATTATTCCTTGATGGTGTCTTGGAAATAATTCCAAGTGGTTATGTTAGAGAACAGATAGGGTTCCCCCTCATCCTTTTTATCATAGTAGGTTTCCCACCATTCCTGACATGGGGGGTAGCTTTGAGGAGTGCAAAAATAATCTTCTCCTGGTCAAAAAAGCATGAATTGAGAAATATCCTTCTAATAGATTCAACCATATATCTACGACATATGCATCTATTTTTCCCTCAAATATGGGAATCTCAAAGTTTACTTATACCTTAAAAGGAGTTGCACCTCCAGAGTGGTTGCTAGATGTAGATGCGCCGCTGGTGGGCAATACTTGAAGGATATGGGCAAAGTTATCCATCATCGTGTTCCATTGTTTTTTGAGGCCCCCCTCAATCAATATTTTCATAGGATCTCCTACTCCCTCATACTTCTTTTCGTCCCCCATGGGTGACCATTGGGGTTTGCGAGGCTGATCTTGCAAAGGTTCAACCAGATCGAGCCCTAACTCCTTATACCCTGGCCTCGTTGGGGACATGCAAAGAAGGATCGAGAAAGAGTAGAATGCTCTGAAAACATTGATCCATATTTATGCAAGAAAAAAACATAATACACATATAACCATAAATACAAAAATGTAGCAGAAATAATGCTTCATTTCATTAATATCAAAGAATTGAAATTTGTTTACAGACATAATGTAAATAAACTAGCTAGGGCGCTAATAGCTTATCTCTGAGAAGTGATGTGGTGTCTATAGGCCTCTGAATTGTGTTATAATGAGGCTTGAGGGCCTATTTATTATTGAGAAATAATGGAAAACCCTAAACATCCAAAAACCTAACCCTAGGAGATGAAGCGCCAAAGCTACGGGCCCCGTTTGGGTAAATTGGTACATCAACTTCCTGGGGACAAACTTTGGCATATGATCTTCGTTTGATGAACTCAATGCCTTGTTAGAAATATATATCTGAGGAATACAACTTTTGAGTGAGAAACGTCAATCTACGATCCATGTTTCTCTCGATTTTCCCAAAAAACGTCGTTTAGGGCCTCAAAATGGCTCCGGAAGTTTAGGACCAAAAAAAAATGCTAAAAATAGTAAACTGTGTTGAAACTAAAAAAATGAAAGAACCGATGGTGGGGGTCCAAATAGAATAGGTGGGTGGCCACCAATATCCACCTGGATGAAAACCCTAAAAAACCAAAACCCTAACCCAGGAGATGGAACGCCAAGAGTTTGTGGGCCCCGTTTGGGTTAGTTAGGCAGCCAACTTCCTAGGGTCATAACTTGTCATATTATCTCCGTTTGGTGCATATGATACCTTGTTGGAAATATCTCTTAGAGTAATACATTATTTGTGGCAAGCCCATACTTATGGCTATGGGCTTGCTGCGGACCTCAAAAAAACGTCGTGTAGGGGGTCTAAACTTCTTCAGAAGTTCAAGACTCGAAAAAATATTAAAAATAGTATATGCTACTATAAACAAGGAAACTGATGAAACCGACTGGAGGTTTAGGTGGAATAGGTGGGTGACCACCAATATCCACCTAGATCAGTCTACCCTCCTTAGGAATCAATGGTCCCCATTACGTGTAGAGCCTCCATCAAGGGAGGAAATTTGTGTTGAACCTGGTTCCCGGTGAACCACTTTCCTTGGTGAAGGAGTTGGCCTACTTTTACAACTTTATATAGTTGTATCCTTTTTTTATGAGTGTTATTTATTTGTGTGTCCATGATATGATCACTCATGGCTTGTTCCATTCATTCTTGGTTTAACTCTATTGTTGTGAGTTTTTTTGCAATGTCATATGTGTCTAGTAATGGTGGAAAGTATGGCCAAAGGTGGCCCACATTGAACACTGGGTGAAGAACAAGAAATGGTATAATTATAAGCTCAAAGGCATTGTCCCCTATAGCCTTGGTGATGGTGTATGATCCATATCGGAGTGGACGAAGATTTCGGTGGGGCCCAACGAGGCGCTCCTTTTGCAAATGTAGCCAAACTTTGTGTTGGGAGACAAACCTGCGCATCTTTTCCTTCCATTTTATCCTACTTTCTTTATCCATTTGTGTCATTAACATTCGATTCATGTTATAAAGTACACAGGTAAACCCCTCGTCATGTATTCCTGGAGTATTTAGTTAATGAAGTATAGTCATGTGGATTATTAGCTAAGGGATTTATTAATTTAGCTATTTTTGCAGATTCGGTGATTGAATGACCATATTCGCATTTTCAGGAACAACTATCGAGTTGGAAACACTATCTTGGGTAGTGTTGCAATGACATAATGACTCTAGAACCTTTCCTCTACTATCTTTCTTATCTAGTCTGTCTATTATAACAACTGTGTAATTGTAGGCACTAGTTGTCGTGGTTTCAAGAACTGCCATTGTAATCATTTGTATAAGAAGGGCTCTAAAGATTTGAATTGGGGGTTGGCTATGCAGGGAATTGAGATCTGTTGCAGAACATTTCATTAAGTTAATGAAAGTTGTATTTCTATCCTTCTCATGAGTTTGTGAGTATATCGCAGCCCTAATCAGGGAGTTGGGCCCACTCTCTTGACTAGGTGCTGCATGTTTTGTTTGTGTGTGTTAATTTCATTTCCCGTTTCGTGTATTTCTTAATTGTTGTGATAGTTGATGTAATTAGTGAAATACTTATTGTTGTGAATGTATTGCAAGTTTTACAATTCATTGCTATTATAGTGGGTTGTTGCTTTACTTATTCATCGAATCCACGATTAATACATAACTGTGTTATTGCCATTTTCATATATTTTGCGTGTTAGCCTTGCAATAACCAACACACCTGGATTGATAATTAATGTGGGAAAGCGTTTGAATAATAATTCACACTTGGACACCAACCTTTTGGCGTCGTTGTCAAGGAGGCTATCAAAGGTGCAAGAACACAATTTGTATTGATGTAAGGATCAATCTCTCCTCCTGGGGAGGGAAATGCTACCCTGCTCCAGGACTTGAGTGTAGTTGTTCTGTTTCTTTTCTTTTAGATTGATTTCCTAGGAACCAATATCTCGTCCTGGGAGGGAAATGCTACCTTGCACCAAGTCCTAAGTGTTAGTTGTTTTCTTTTCTTTTTTTTCTTTTCTTTCTGCTGATTTCCTAGGGCCCAATATCTCGTCCTAGGGAGGGAAATGCTACCCTGCTCTAGGTTTTGAGATTAAGATCTCATGATTTGTGTTCCTTATTTATTTATTTGTGTTAAAACACCCAATCTCTCTTCCTCGAGAGGAAATTTCTCTTGCCCTACTCCAGGTCCCGAGCGTAGCAATTTTTATTTAAATATTTTTCTTCTCATCAATTGTATGAACAAAAATCCGAATAAAAGGGGAAGAGGAGGATCCCATAGGGAGGAAGAAAGGATTCAGGAAGGATTACATATATCCAAGAACTTATCACAAAGGTCGAATCAAAAGCATTTTCACGAGCTGCTATTAGGGTAAGGACTCATACGAAATCCGAAGGGCAGTCTGTCATGCAACTAGTACTACCCGCGACATCAGAAGAAACCCTTTCAATGACAGGAGAGGAAGTAGTAAGAAGGGTAATAGAGGAAGGAACACCCCTGTCGACGAAAGAAGGAGAAGAAGTTGCAAGCAGGGGATCTGAGGAATCAAAAAATTCTAGTAAGGAAGAATAATATTTAAGGGAAGTTTCATCGTCACGAGATTGAGGAAGCATTGTTAAACAGACCCAACCTTCTATTGTGCAACTACCTCAATCATCCGCTGTAAAACCCGTTAGATCCAAGTGAATATTGGAAAATATTCATGGCACCTGCAACTTCCTCGATCAATTTCCCAATTGGGTATATCAGAGGTGATGCACCGATGAAGCCCATTCCTTTGACAACTTTGCCTAATTTTCATGGGCTTTCCTCTGAAGATCTCGATACATTCTTTTTTGAATTCAACATTTTCTTTCGGGGGTAATATTATATAGTTGATGCTCAGAAATTGAAGATATTCCCTGCCACTTTAAAGGGAACAACATGGAGATGGTTCATGGGTTTAGAGGGGAAAACTATCTCCTCATGGGATGACATGATTTTTTAGTTTTTTAATTTTTATTTCAATTTTTATTTTTTATTATTTTTTATTATTTATTATTATTATTTATTATTATTATTTTTTTTTTTGGAGAAGTATCAAGATTACTATAAATCTCGTGAAATCAAGGAATAAATCTTTAAATTCATGCAAAAGGAAGATGAGAATATGGAATATTGTGTGGAGCGCTTCAAATATACTCTGCAGAGGTCGGGCCATAGTAACCTGGACAAGGACATATTGAAAATCATCCTTATCTGGGCATTAAGGGAAGAATATCTGGAGCTTTTGAACATAGTAGCAAAGGGGGATATATTGAAAGAAGATTTCAATACTATCTGTGAGTTGTGCATCCACTGTTCGTGAGGAGCCGCGAGAAATAAACAAGGGATTCGGTCGGTAAAGATGTTTGGTGGCAGGTTCACGAAGGTAGAAATTATAAATTTGCTGGACAATTTAAGGACCGATATCTTGAGCACATTATCTGCTTATATTGATGCGTTGCAAGCAAATCAGAAGTAGATTGAATTGGAAAATACCATGGCCATATTCTGCCCACAATGCAGGAAGAAACATATATTGAAGGAATGTCCATTAAATACCGTAGAAGCATGTGCAATTTGCGAACAAATTCATTCTACCAGCTCATGCCCTTCTCTTACAGGAGTGAAGGCAGTATTTCAGGGACTGAATTAAGAGGTGGATCAACTATATTTCATGGGATCTAAGAAGCCATGGTAGTCACGGCCACCAAATATTAATCAAGGTATGCCTCAGGACCCTTCTCAGTATTTCAGTAATTTGAATATTGGTCCTTAGTTAGTACCTTTTTCATGTGTGTGGCCCTAGTATTTTCAATATCGACCTTGGAAATCGTGGTTCCCACAGACCAGTTCAAACCCTTAATGGTCCCAGAATTGGCATGGATCTTCTCCTCCTGGACAATTTCCCCAACCTATGCCACAACAGTAGCTACTACTACTGTTAGGTCCCTATATCACTAGTATAGCCCCTTATTATTGTTAGTGTAAACCCCTTATTGTTATTATTGTACCCTTGTAACCCCCATTTTGTTATTATTGTGCCCTTAAATTATTATTGTTAGGTCGGCTAGGATTACATCGTGGCCCACTAGGATTACATTATGGCCCCATGGACTCCTATATATAGAAAGGAGGTTTTGTGAATTGTATCATCCAAGAATTGTTCATTTATGTAATGTATTGGAGGTTGCCCCCTCGAAGTGGCTCATTTCTAAGGCGTTTATATCTCTTTTCTTCTCTTTTTGAGTTGGTTACACAACATTTGGTATCGGAGCTTTGGGATTCTAGGGTTTCGCTGCTCCAAACAGGTCATCGTGGCATTTTCGCTATAACTTTTTTTCTACGAAGCTTCAGAAGCTGAAATTGTTAGGGTGCGAAGCTTAAAGCTTGAGGAAGGTTTTCTAAAAATTTCAGATCTTGGTTCGCAATATTTGAGGAGATATCATCTGTGGAAGTTAGGTATTGTTTCAGGCTCATAAACAGGTCATCGTGGCATTTGCGCTATACATTTTTTTGTACGAAGGGTCAGAGTCTGAAATTCATATGGTGCGAAGCTGAAATCCTGAGGGAATTCGTCAAAAAATTTCAGAACTTGGTTCGCAATATTTTTGGAGATATGATCTGTGGAAGGTAGTGCGTTTTCAGGCTCCTGAATTTCATCTCAAAGAGGTGATCGTGGGAAAAGTTCAATAACTCTCTCTCTGAAGATTGGATTGGAGTGCCGTCAAAATTGGTCACAAGTACACAGCCTGTAGTTTCTTCTCTATCAATTTCAGAGACAAAGGACAAAACAATGACACGTGGCAAGTCGTACAAGTTCGCTCTACTGAACCAGTCCAGAATTAGGTCATTGTGGGAGATTGGACACAACTTTGTCTTGGAGCATCAAAATCAAGTCAGACTTGTGGCATTTGAAAGAAGCTTCAGAGGGCTACTACAGGGCTGAATTTCAGATATCGAAGATTTTGAAGCACAGAGATAATACAATTTCAATATCGAGCTCCTCAAAGCTAGTAAAAGGTGTGTATTTTGTTTCCGAATTGCATAAGTCTTGTTTGAAGAATCAAGTTGAATTGATTGCAAGGGCCTATTGTAGAATAGATATCAATATTGGAGTCTGAAATGGCCCCTAAAAATAATTCAACACCCATTAATCCTTTAGAAGGCTCTACTATTACTCATGAAGATGAAGAATGGCAACATGACATGTCAAAATTACAAGAGCAAATACAACAAATTTCGCTCTCGCAAAGAACAACAAAAAATGAAATGGAAGTTTTGAAGAAAGGCGTGGAAAATAAGATGAATGGTTTGGAAGCTAAGATGGATGGCATGGAAGTCGGCATGGAAGCTAAGATGGATGACATGAAGAATGATCTAAAAGCATACATGGAAGGCTTGATGACAAGCTTAAAACCAGAAATGATTCCTAATGGCGGAAATATAGGAGAAGAACCTCCTGATGAGAACAAAATAAATGTTAATCATGATTCCATAAACTCGAATGTTGGCGGGAAGAACCACCATATTCCAAAAATGGATATGAGGAAGTTTGATGGAAAGGATCCTGTAACGTGGATACTACAAATGGAGCAATATTTTGATCTCCATAACGTGCAAAACACACAAAAGGTACGCATTGCAACTTTACATTTAGAACAAAATACATTTGTATGGTATCGATGGCTTTGCTCCCGTAAAAAAATTGTCACTTGGTCAATTTTTACGGAGGAAATGATAGCACATTATGAGGATACAAAAAGAAACACCTTCTTTAGCCAATTGATAAATCTCAAACAAAAGGGTTTAATGGGGGAGCACATTGAGGACTTCCAAAATTGAATATAAGGGTAACTGATATTCCAGAGGAACACAGGATTGATCTCTTCATAGGTAATTTAAAGGATAACATCCAACATGAAGTTCGCGTTTTGGAACCCGATTCATTGGAGAAGGCATTCAGGTTGGCAAGAAAAATTGAATGTAAAATTATGGCGACAAGGAAGCCTACCACTCACTTCTATAAAGAGGGAAGTGTTGCTACTCCTAGATTTCCACAACCTACAAGGTTGACACCACAACAATTGGAAGAAAAAAGAGCAAAAGGGCTTTGCTACAGTTGTGATAGCAAATACACTAAAGGTCATAAGTGTGTCGAGAAGAAATTATTTTACATAGATTGTGAAGAGGAAGAAGAAAATGAACAAGAAGAGGATATACACCAGGAACCAACCCAAGAAGAGGAAGAAATGAGTCCGACCATATCGTGTAATGCATTGACAGGAATTACCACTCCTCAAACTCTCAAGATAGAAGGACATATCAAGAAGAAAAAGGTAATAGTGTTGATTGATTCAGGTAGTACCTATAATTTTATTCATTGTAAGGTAGCCAAGGAATTGAATTGTTTCCTATACCCAGCACCAGAATGTCAAGTGATGGTTGCAAATGGAGGAACTATAAATTGCTCTGGAAAATGCCATAATATCAGGCTAACCATGGGGGAATATGTATCGACTAGTCCAATGCTTTCCATTCCTATGGGAGGTGATGATGTTGTACTAGGAGTACAATGGTTACAATCTTTGGGGACGGTAGCTTTTAATTTTCAAGAACTTTTCTTGAAATTTTTTTCAGAAGGAAAGGAAGTCGAATTACGGGGTATTGAAGGGAAGCCGGGAAGGATAATAAGCTCTAATGTCATGACAAAGTTTCTAAAGAAAGAACAACGAGGCGTAATTGCACAATTATGCTCACTAGAAGTTCCGACATCAAAATCATCTATTTCTGCAGATCTCCAACAAGTCTTGGACAATCATTCCCAGGTGTTTGAAACTCCCAAAGGACTCCCACCTATTCGTGATCATGATCATGCTATTCATTTGATTCCAGGAAGTGTTCCTCCAAACATCAGGCCTTATAGATATCCTTACTTCCAAAAGAGCGAAATTCAACGTATGATTGCAGAAATGTTAGAGGCAGGTATAATTCAACCTAGTCAAAGTTCTTTCTCTGCTCCTGTAGTATTGGTACACAAGAAGGATGGATCATGGCGAATGTGTCCGGATTATAGGGAGCTCAATAAGCTCACCATTAAAGACAATTTTCCCATTCCTGTGATTGATGAATTATTGGATGAATTACATGGAGCAATTTATTTTACCAAGTTGGATCTTCGTTCAGGATATCATCAAATTAGAATGAAGACTCAAGATATTCCAAAAACAACATTTCGAACTCATGAGGGTCATTATGAATTTTTGGTCATGCCTTTTGGCCTCACCAATGCACCTTCTACATTTCAAGGGTTGATGAATTCCATTTTCAAACCCTTCCTTAGAAAATTTGTGCTAGTATTTTTTGATGATATACTAATCTACAGCAGGTCTTGGAAGGATCATGTTGAACATGTTGACAGGGTGCTCAAACTACTGCAGGAGAAACAATTATATGCAAAAAAGTCCAAATGTTTCTTTGGAGTACAAGAGGTGGAATATCTGGGTCATATTGTATCTCACGAGGGTGTTAAAGTGGACCCTAACAAAATTAAAGCCATTAAGGAATGGAAAGTTCCCACACCATAAAGCAGTTGCGAGGATTTCTCGGGTTAACAGGGTATTATCGCAAGTTTGTTAAGAATTATGGGAGAATAGCAGCACCTCTAACAACATTATTGAAGAAAGATGCATTTTCATGGACTCCGGAAGCAACTAAGGCCTTTGAACATCTTAAAGAGGCAATGTGCCTAGCACCGGTCTTAGCTACGCCAGACTTCACAAAAACATTTATTGTGGAATGTGATGCCTCAGGAAATGGAATTGGTGTGGTTTTAATGTAGGAAGGAAGACCCATTTCTTTCGAAATTCGTCCAATCAAAGGAAAGTATTTACGTAAACCTATTTATGAGAAGGAAATGTTAGCAATACTGCATGCACTAAAGAAATGGTGAACTTACCTAATGGGAAGACACTTCAAGGTAAAAACTGATCATGATAGTCTTAAACACTTTTTGGAGCAAAGACTATCTTCAGAAGAGCAGCGAAAATGGGTCACAAAGATGTTGGGTTATGACTTTGAAATAATCTACAAAAAAGGAAAGCTTAATGTTGTTGCAGATGCACTCTCAAGAAAGAATGAAGAGGTAGAAGCATTGCTTTGTGCCATTTCTATTATCCAACCAGATTGGATAACCGAAGCAAGAGATGAATGGAAGAAGGACAAAGATGTATGGACACTCATTCAAAAGTTGCAGCAAGATCCTAGTACATCCGATACATTTAGTTGGAAAAATGATTCCTTATGGTACAAAGATCGCTTATATCTTTGTAAGAATTCCCAACTAAAACAAAAGATTCTTCTCGAATTGCACACTTCTCCTTTAGGAGGACACTCGGGATTTTTAAAAACTTACCACAGGGTGAAGAAAGAATTTTTTTGGGATGGCCTTAAATCTGATATTCAAAAGTTTGTGGCGGAATGTTTGGTTTGCCAGCAGAATAAAATGGAAACAATTAAGACCCTGTGACTTCTACAACCTTTATCCATTCCAAGTCAACGTTGGGAGGAGATTTCAATGGATTTTATCACAGGTTTACCTAAGTCTGAAGGAAAGAGTGTCATCATGGTGGTAGTTGATAGATTTACCAAGTATGCACACTTTTGTGCATTATCTCATCCATTTAAAGCAAGTACAGTTGCTACTACATTTATGGACAGAATTCAAAAGCTACATGGAAGCCCAAAGGTTATTGTGAGCGACAGAGATCCCATTTTTACTGGAAATTGTTGGATGGAGTTATTTTCTTGTTTGGGTACTCAATTAGCTCATAGCTCATCTTATCATCCTCAATCTGATGGTCAAACTGAGATAGTAAATAAATGTTTGGAAGGATATCTTCGTTGTTTTGTATCCGATAAACAAACACAATGGGTCAAGTGGTTACCTCTCGCTGAATGGTGGTATAACACTTCCTTCCATACCGCAGCAAAAATGACCCCATTTATGGCACTTTATGGATATCATCCACCATCCATCACATCATCTTTAAGGGAAAATTCGAAGGTTCAAGCAGTTGAAGATCACATCGAGCATCAGCAAGAAGTTCTCCAACTCTTAAAGGATAACCTGAATTTGGCACAAAATCGAATGAAACAACAGGCAGATCAACATCGTAGAGAGAGAAGTTTTGATGTAGGAGATTGGGTATTTTTACGGCTACAACCATACAAACAAATGTCCCTCAAGCAAGCAAAGAAGGATAATAAATTATCGCCAAAGTACTATGGTCCTTACAAGGTGTTGCAAAAGATTGGTACTATGGCATACAAATTGGAGCTTCCTGCTTCTTCGCGAGTACATCCGGTTTTCCATGTTTCATGCTTAAAGAAGGTTATAGGTGAAAATCTTCCAGTTCAAACAGTATTGCCAGAACTTGATGGGGAAGGGAAGATCATATTGGAACCTGAAGCAGTCATAGAAAAAATAACTCGACAACTACGGAATCGATCAATTTCAGAGTATCTCATCAAGTGGAAGAACTTACCCACTGAAGATTCTACATGGGAGGATGAGAATTTTATACAGAAGCACCCGGAGCTACTCAAGCATTGAGGACAACACTTTTTGAAGGAGAGGGGCATGTTAGGTCCCTATATCACTAGTATAGTCCCTTATTATTGTTAGTGTAACCCCCTTATTGTTATTATTGAACCCTTGTAACCCCCATTTTGTTATTATCGTGCCCTTAAATTATTATTGTTAGGTCGGCTAGGATTACATTGTGGCCCACTAGGATTACATTATGGCCCCATGGACTCCTATATATAGAAAGGAGGTTTTGTAAATTGTATCATCCAAGAATTTTTCATTTATGTAATGTATTGGAGGTTGCCCCCTCGAAGTGGCTCATTTCTAAGGCGTTTATATCTCTTTTCTTCTCTTTTTGAGTTGGTTACACAACAACTACCTTCCAATATTCGTTCCAGTAATCCACCCCTTCGTCCTCAGCTTCCCATCCAACCTAATCCAAATCCTAATAATAAGGGAGTTCAGCAAGCTGACACTCTCAACCTTCCTTCGTATAACATCTCTACTGCAAAATGTAATGAAATAAATTTGTGATATGGGCGGGTAGTGAATGCTCCAACTTCACATATCATTATTGAACAAGTTGAAAGTGAAGTTACAGAACCCGAACCAAGGGTAGTGGAGGATAAAAAAAATCAAAACAACGAGAATAAACCACCTTCTCAACCGACTATTACCCAAGGACGTCAAGTTAATCCACCTTATCCTGAAAGACTGGCCCTGAGTAAATAGAGACCTCAAGCAGAATTTGAATTTTTAGGGGAACTACTAAATTTGTTTGTTAAAATTCCCCTACTTCAAGCTATGGGGGATGTACCAATATATGTAAAAATAATTAAGGAATACTGTTCTAAAAATACTAGAAAGAAATCAAGGGACCCGCTTACCATCCATGTTATGGGAAAGTTGTTTGACATCATGTTGGGAAATTCTACGCCTGTAAAATATGGGGATCTGGGAAACCAAATTATGATGGTACAAATCAATGGGATCGAAATCCAAAATGTACTGGTAGATTTGGGTGTTGCAATAAATGTCATTACCTCTGAAAGTATACACACATTGGGTCTTAAAAACCTTAAACCAACCCCTATTGTCTTAGAACTAGTAGATAGATCCACAGTGAAGTCAGTAGGGAAGCTGGAAGATATTACCATTTTATTCGACTCATGGTGCTATCCCGTTTATCTCTTGGTATTATAAACACAGTCCCTAGCTGGTGGTCATCCCTTAATTTTGGGAAGGCCTTGGCTCACAACCGCAAATTCCTATATTGGGTGTTGGTCCAGAAATATGGTTATATCTAATCGAAAGGTAACAAAGAATATTGTTTTTTATTATCCTGCAGAACAAAGCCCATCAGGGAAGCCATCATGGAGATGAAAACCTTTACTAATGGAAGGATCAAAGCCTGAAAATGAATAACTTAGACCAGTCCTTACCATTGGGCAAGACCTTAAACTTAAAACAGAAATAGAGGATGACGACATTAACACTTTTATTAGCGATCCCTGTTCTGCCTCTGAATCAACTCGTGAGATTCTGGAATCTTCCATGAGATGTGAAACGCAAGAAAATATTAAACCAGAAGATGAAATTGAGAATATTCTTGCGACTTCATCCCATTATAGTATCCCCAATGAAATCGAACCACGAAATACATTGAACATAAACCTGAACCTTTCAGAATCCCAGACAAAGTAGCTCCTAAAAGTTCTTCCATACCATAAGGAAGCCTTCGCCTAGGATTATAAAAACATGAAGGGGATCCATGTCAATTTATGCACTCATCATATATACATTAAATAATATTCCCGACCTATGAGACAACCCCAAAGACTAATGAACCCCACCTTAAAGAACATTGTTAAAGACGAGCTTCAAAAGTTACTGGATGTAGGATTTATTTACCCCATCTCGGAAAACCAATGGGTGTCCCTGCTGGTTATCATTCCTAAAAGAATGGTAAATGGCAGATCTACATGGACTATAGGGAATTGAATAAATAAAATCAAAAAGACCATTTCCCTTTGCCGTGCATCGACCAAGTCCTGTTACCTTAGCTGGGAAGAGGTTTTTCTCCTTCCTGGATGGGTTTAGCGGGTATAATAAAATCTAGATAGCCCTTGAGGATCAAGATAAAACCACCTTCAGATGCCCTTGGGGAAATTTTTCATACTCATTTCTCCCATTCGGTCTTTGTAAGGTGCCTGCAACATTTCAGAGGGCAATATTGGGGATTTTTTCTGATCTAGTCGATGACATTGTTGAGATTTATATGGATGAATTTACTCCATATGGGGACTCGTTTGAAGAAGGATAAGAAAATTTATAAAAATTACTCAAAATATGCAAATAGACCCATGTCTCTTTGAGTACACTCAAATCTCACATGATGAGGGAAGAGGGAATAGTTTTGGAACATTTTCTCTCGGCTGCTGGAATTCGAGGTGATCTTGCAAAAGTAGAGGTAATATTACATTTTCCTGTACCTAAGACATCCACGCAAGTACGCAATTTTATTGGTTGCGTTGGCTATTATAGACATTTCATAGAAATTTTTCTATGTTAGCATCTCCACTTTTTCAGCTGTTAACTAAAGATGCATAATTTTTATGGACAGATGATTGTGAAGTGGATTTTATGAAGATCAAGGAACTTGTTTGTGGAGCTCTGATCTTGCAAGGAACGGATTGGGAACTCCCATTTCACATCCATACCAATGCCTCTCAGACAACAATTGGGGTAGTTCTAAGACATTAGGAAGATAAGAAGCCATATGCAGTTTATTATGTCAGTAAGAATTTGACTCCTGCTAAATTGAACTACACAGTAACTGAAAAGGAATTCCTAGCTGTTATTTGTGCCATCAATAAATTTCGACACTACATTACTGAATATCCTACTTTTGTGCATACTAATCACACAAAAATCAGGTATTTGATGAATAAACCTATCAACCCTGGTCGCATTACAAGATGGTTTCTATTGATTCAATAATTTGATATTACAATAGTAGACAGACTAGGGAAGGATAATGTAGTTGTTGATTTTCTGTCTAGATTGGATACTAATGAAAAAGGCACACCTATAGAGGATAGTTTTCTGGATGAACATCTTTTTGCAATTTCTACTAATACTCCATGGTATGCAGATATTGCTAACTATCTTGCTACAAGACAGGTTCCTTGTCACTTTTCATACATGAAACAATGAAAGATCATTCATCATAGTGCTCAATATTCCTGGATAGCAGGATATCTCTTCCATACAGGGGTCGATCAACAAATCCGATGTTGCGTATCAGAGGATGACATCTATGAAGTCCTGAAGGCTGCTCATGATGGTCCTTGTGGAGGGAATTTTGCAGATAAAAGGACAGGGCATAATTGTTACAGATGGGATATTATTGGCTCTCTATCTTCTAGGATGCATGAGACTACGTACGAGGATGTGATAGTTGCCAACGGATGGGTGAGCCTGGTCAATTAGATGAAATTCCATTACAGCCTTAGGTAGTCCTTAAACCTTTCGAAAAATGGGTTATCGATTTCATTGGTCCTTTTAACCCACCTTCACATCAAAAAGTTCACATTTTGGTCTTCACAGATTATGTAACCTAGTGGGTGGAAGCCAAGGCTCTTGTGAAAGAAACATAGCAGGCTATTTCATATTTTCGATTTGAAGAGATTTTTACTCGATATGGTGCTCCGACAGAGATTGTTTCATATGGAGGAGCACAATTCACATCACATATGATAGAAAGGCTTATGCAGAAATATGGAATCAAACAAAGGGTGACATCTTCGTATCATCCCTAGGAAAATCGTCAAGTGGAAAGCACAAAAAAAGGTATTGGAAAATATCCTTACAAAGAATGTGGCAAGACATCGTCAAGATTGGGCTAAAAAACTTCCTGAAGCTCTCTAGGCATACAAAAAAACATGGCAGAACACAATAGGGTTTTCACCATTTAGTTGGTCTATGGGAAATCCCCCTTGTTTCCAATAGAATTTGAGATTAGTATGCTCGGAACAGCTCTTGAGGTAGGACTTGATTTTTCAGATGCCCATAAATACTAATTGGAACAACTAAATGAATTAGATTAAATCCATTCAATGGCTATCCAGAAGAATGCTGCGATTCAACAACAAAGAAAAAAATGACAGGACGAATTTATTAAAAATAAGGTGTTTCAGAGAGGAGATTGGGAATTACTCTATGATTCCCATTCTAAAGGATTTCAAAGGAAAGCTTTGCTCTCGTTGGATGGGACCTTATGAAGTTGACACGATATTTGATAATGGAATAGTCAGACTTGTCACAATTGTTGATACATGTTGTATCTTAAGTGACAATCCCTCAGTTGTGAAAGGAATTAGTGCTTAAGACATTTTAAAAGTGTGTCACAGAAATAATTTTACCATGAGGTCTTTGTTCTATCCCTCTGGAAACTAGTTTTCTAAAATCATTAATGATCTGGAATAATAAAATATTTCACAATGCCTTTGACTGCTGATATTTGAATGGAACAGAAGAGCCATAGAGGAAACTCAAAGTAATATGCTGTAAACACATAATCTATTACTTTTAAGTTTAAGAGAGAATTTGTGGAGAGAGATGAAACTCAAAATAATATGTTGTAAACACAGAATCTATCACTTTTAAGTTTAAGAGAGAATTCATGGAGAGAGAGGAAACTCAAAATAATATGTTGTAAACACATAATCTATTACTTTTAAGTTCCAGAGATAATTTGTGAAGGGAGAGGAGATGGAGTGAAGGGGCGCTTATTAAGGCTATTTAAATCTTAGTTACAAACTTAAATCAGAGACCAACTTCTTCTTTACTTCACTTCATTTAAGGAAGAAACAATATAAAATGACACAAGAAACACGAATCACCATCAATAGTTGCAAGAAATTGATGCTTCTTTCCTTCACCTATAAGAAAAAGAAGTACAAAATATAGTCTCCAAGAGGTCTAGAACTCGGAACCCTTCCTCTTTCTTTCTCTCTTCCTTAAATACAAACAGAATAAGTTTGTAACTGCTCGAGCTGCTTGAAACTCTTAGACTACCTAAACTATTAAACTACTTATTACATTGTAATCGAGGACATCATTGTAGCTTCGATCTGAACAAAGAAAACAAAATAAAACTTGAAATATAATCCTTTTGCTGAATCTGATTTGTTGTTGATGTGTCTCCTTCCATTTTTGCTGTGATATCCTAACAGTCTGCATAAATGCATCTCTACCTGACTCTGCCTCTTTCGCTCCTACCGGTAGAATTTAGTATTTGATTAATAAACTGCTGCAAACTCATACCACTGTTCTGCGCGTAGCGTTAGGTATTTTCTTACCTGAGTCTGCCCTACGTTCAGACTTTCCTTTGTAATTGTCATATGACTGGACTTTAAAATATATTCCAATTTTCCTTTGAAAACTATCGCGTCCATCCCTTTATCGCATTTCGCATTTCGACATTCATAACATATTCATGAGCACCATTCCTCCCGAGCTTGCGATGTACAATGTGGGATAAAGGTAGGGATGATGTGGCATGTGGAGGTGGGGCCAATCGCAAATCGAAATCGATGATATAAAATTTTTCTGCATTTCACATTTCGACATTCATAACATATTCATGAACGGCATTCAACCCGAGCTTGTGATGTGTGATTGGAATATATTAAATCATAGTTCCGAGCTGCATCACATCCACTTTGTTATCACACTTCGCACTTTAGAAAATCTCGTTATCTTATGATCGCTATCCCTCTTGAGCTTGCAATGTGAAATATGCGAGAGGGTCCCACGGTCAAACTTTAAATACTTTAGATCGAGCTCTGAACTATATCGCATCCGGTCCTTGCATCACATTTCACATTTTGGCGATTCAACCTTGTTCTATTCCTCCTGAGCTTTGTGATTGCGATTTACGATATGCGAGCAAACCTTCCACATGCAATTGCGATTTGTGATCTGTGATCAGGCTCTCTACATGCAATTTTGATTAAGCCTCCGAACACTATTCTACACGTAAATAAGCCCAACTTGAACCTTGTTGCACACTTTTCTTCTTTATTACTCCTCTAGCTTATCTTACACTTCCAATGCCGTTGCTTCCCTGATTTTGGTTGCAGTACACATGTGATGATGAATCCTCATTGAGCTTGTGGTTATCCTTTTGAGCATGTTGCAAGTCTTCTTGAAATTTTAACAATTGTTCCTCGACAACCTTGAATTGCTCAGAACCTCTCTTGACTTTTAGCTGAGTCAAAT
Organism: Pinus albicaulis; assembly: GCA_034641835.2. Taxonomy (NCBI): domain Eukaryota; kingdom Viridiplantae; phylum Streptophyta; class Pinopsida; order Pinales; family Pinaceae; genus Pinus; species Pinus albicaulis. The sequence continues at coordinate 54,971,890 of MU968411.1, forward strand.
TATGCTACAACATCTGGCTCCATTTGGGGGCATCACTTTGGTAGCGAAGTGCTGAGAACTTGTAGATCAGTAGCCTTTATGATCTGGATTTATGCAGGAACGCAACAGAATAAACATATAACCATAAATACAGAGATGCAGTGGAAATAACACTTCATTTCATTAATATCAAAGAACTGAAATTTGCTTACAGACAGAATGGAAATAAAACTAGCTAGGGCGCTGGTAGCTATCTCTGAGAAGAGATGTGGCGGCTACAGGCCTCTGAACTAAGTTACAATGAGGCTCGAGGGCCTATTTATTATTGAGAAACAATGGAGAACCCTAAACATCCAAAAACCTAACCCTAGGAGATGAAGCGCCAAAACTATGGGCCCCGTTTGGGTAAATTGGTGTTTCAACTTCCCAGGGACATAACTTTGGCATACTATCTCTGTTTGACGCACATGATACATCATTAGAAAGCTCTATCTGAGGAATACAACTTTTGGGACGAATTTGATGAAACCATGCCCAAAAAACGTCGTTTAGGGCCTCAAAACGGCTCCGGAAGTTCAGGACCCGAAAAACTGCTAAAAATAGTAAGTTATGCCGAAACTGAAAAACCGAAAGAGACAATGGTGGGGGGCCAAGTGGAATAGGTGGGTGGCCACCAATATCCACCTGGATCATTCCTCCCCCCTTAGGAAGCAATGGTCCCCATTGCGTTAAGTTCCTCCATGAGATGAGGAAATTTCTGCTGAACTTGGTCCCCGGTGAACCACTTTCCTTGGTGCAGGAGTTGGCCAGCTTTGACAACCCGATATAGTTGGATCTTCTGCTGGCGAGTGTTCTTGATTTGCATGTCCATGATACAATCTGTGGTGGCCTGTTCCATGCAGTCTGGATTTAACTCTGTTGGTGTGAGTTGTTCCGCAATGTCCGAGGTGTCCAGTAGAGGTGGGAAGTAAGGACGAAGGCGATCCACATTGAAGACTGGGTGCAGACCAAGGAATGGTGGAATACTGAGCTCGAATGCATTGTTCCCTACAGCCTTGGTGATGGTGTACGGCCCGTATCGGAGCGGGCGAAGCTTGCGGTGGGGTCCAGCGAGGCGCTCCTTCTGCAAATGTAGCCATACTTTGTCGCCCACCTGGAAGTTGTGTGGCACCCGGTGTTGATCATGGCGCTGCTTGTACTTCGCATTGGCTCTGTCCAATATATCATGAACCTGTTGGCGGATGTGTTGAATGCGCTCGATGAAGCTACTTGCTTTGTCAACTTCGGACTGGACATGAGCTGAATCGGCCTGAGCAGCTGCAAACGGCATGGCTATGTCAATGGGACATAGTGGTTGGAATCCCAAGCCCACCTGAAAGGGGCTATGGCCAACTGAACTGTGGAGAGCCCGGTTATAACTGTGTTGTACATAGGGGAGGCTCTCGTCCCATGTGCGTGGATGCTTTGAGTTGTACATGCGCAGAATGTGTACAATCATTCTGTTGACGACCTCTGTCTGGCCATCTGTTTGGGGATGGAAAGCTGTGGACTTGGTGAGCTTTGTGTCCAACATTGACCAGAGGCTGGACCAAAATGTGCTGAGGAACCTGCTATCTCGATCTGATATGATAGACTGTGGGATCCCAAAGTGCACCCACACTCGTTCAAAGAAGAGTTTAACAGTGGCTTCTGCTGTGATATTCTTCTTACAGGCCGCCATGATGGCCATCTTCGAGAATCTGTCAACGACCACGAAAACACAGTCATTTCCATTCTTAGTAGAAGGCAGGCCCGACATGTAATCCATGGAGATGGATTCCCACGGTCGACTAGGGGTAGGTAGTGGAGCATATAGGCCTTGCTTCTTGATGGTCGGTTTGGCAATGGCACAAGCAGTGCAGGATCTGATGTGCTTCTCGACATCCTTTCGAAGGTTCGGCCAATAGAAATACTTCTGTAGTATTGCTACTATTTTCTCAACCCCGAAATGCCCAGCGACTCGACTGTAGTGTGCTTCCCATATCATCTTGGCACGCTCGCTTGAAGGAACACAAAGGTGTCCCAGGTGACATAAAAGTGCATCTTCGAGGTGAAAATTTGGAACTTGCGTACCCCCCAAGAGTGCCTTGTAAGTGTGGCCGAATTCTGGATCACTCTCATAGAGAAGCGGCCAATCAGAAGTCTCGTGCCCACAAGAGTTGAGCACGGTGGTGAGCGCCACGATCGGTGGTCGGCTGAGGCAGTCTGCAACATTATTGGTGCTACCCTTCTCGTACTTGATGTTCAAATGAAACTGTTGCAGATATGTGGACCACTTCTGATGGCGATCATTCTGCAACTTCCCTTGTGTCTGTATGAACTGCAGGGGCCGGTGGTCTGTGTGGATGATTGTTTCCTTCCCCCAAATGTAATGCTTCCATTGTCGACAGGCTTGCACAATGGAATACATTTCTTTGTCATAGGTGGGATACTTGCGAACTGTCTCAGACAATGTCTCACTGTGATATGCCACTGGATGTCCCTGTTGAGTAAGAACTGCCCCAATAGAATAGTCAGAGGCATCTGTCTCGATCTCAAATGGCTGCTGCAAGTCTGGTAAGGTGAGCACTGGGGCAGAACAGAGGCGATTTTTCAATTCTTTGAACGCCTTCTGTTGAGGTTCCGACCAAAAGAATTTTTCTCTCGCTCCTCCTTTGGTGACTTGACTCAAGGGCCAAGTGACATGAGAGAATCCCAACACGAATCTACAGTAGAAATTAGCAAGACCCAGAAAGCTGCGAAGCTCTGTTATAGTAGTCGGGGCTGGCCAATCCCGAATGACTTGGATCTTGGCTGGATCCACATGCACCCCCCTTTCATCAATAATGTATCCCAGATATTGAACCCGGGTCATGCCAAACGTGCACTTCTCCAAATTGGCACACAACTTGTGTTGCCGCAGTGTTTGGAGGACTTGTCGGATGTGGTGAAGGTGCTCTTCCCAAGTCTTGCTGAAGATCAGAATGTTATCCAAGTACACCACTACAAATGAGTTGGTGAATGGCCGCAAGATGTCGTCCATCATCCTCATGAAGGTTGCGGGAGCATTCGTCAACCCGAAAGGCATGACTAGCCATTCAAAAAGGCCTTCCTTGGCTTTGAAGGCAATCTTCCACACATCGGAGGGTTCAATTGGTACCTGGTGATACCCAGACTTCAGGTCGATCTTGCTGAAATATTTTGGCACCTTGGAGTTGGTCCGGTAAGGTCATCAATCTCTGGGTGGGATCGGGGTGCCTGGTTTCTGACAAAGGATCTCGGTTTCGCCGCTCGATAGCCGCAGTCTCCACATCCCATCCTTCTTCGACCAACACGACGGCCCCCACAGCATGATGAACTTGGTCCGATGTGACCTTTCTCGCAACAGCCTCCGACCCGCCTCTTGATTTCATCATTCTCCGGTATCGCAGCGCCGATAGATTGCTCCATTAAAAGAAGCCACATCTTCAGCTCTGATCAATCAGTGCTTGACTGGATGCTGTAGAGGAACCCCTCAGGGTGAGGTGAAGATGCCTTCGTACCTCCACAACCTTATCCATTTGTTGTTGTTGTGAAGAGGAGCCCTATTTCGAGGTCGTGGGCTACGCTCTTCTTCTTTGCCCCGGGGGCGGATCATCGAGGCCCACTTCCTGTTTGGGAAATGAGCTTTACCGCATTGTTTTGCAGTAACCAAAGAGATATTGCTGTGGAGGTGTACTGCATCCGTGTATACTCTATTTCCCTAAAGTAACAATGACAAGATGAGTATCGAGACTCATACACCGCATGGCGCTTCCATAAGTATGGTTGTCCTAATAATACACTCGAAACATCAATAGGAGCAACATCACATAATACCTCATCTCGTGAAGGCTGATGTTATGGGCACACCACCGGGCTGACAGAGATCCTCCGTCCTTAGTGAAGCCACCCGATGGGTATGGATGTGGGTGAGATGTGGTCGGCAAACCTAACCGCTTTCCATGACGTCTAATGAAATGAGGTTATTTTGGCCTCATCACGACAATGAACCAGTGCACAGGGAGCCCTTACCCACATCTCGGGAGTGGAAGAGATGTTCCTCCTCCCTCCGGATCTTCCGATTCCTCCTTCTCGTATCTTTGTAGTGGCAATAGTGGCATTGGCTCCACATCAATAATCGTTTCCCCTTTTCATTCCTCAAAAAGTCTCCGATTCTGAGCGATACGGACCGACTCGAAGTCTCCTATCTCTAGCCACTAGCGACCGTTGGGCCCAACACCCTCACTTGTGTTGTGAGTGGAGCTCTCTATGGAACCTACACCACTTTCTCCCGTGTCCTTCTTTGGCTTTGCCAAGGTCGTTTCTTTTTCTTTGTGGCTTTGACTTGTTTTTCTTTAGCCGCCATTCCTTGGTTTCGTCCTTTTTCTCTCGCGTTTGGAAGCACCTTTCCTCGTTTTTGATTTGTAGATCCAAAGTCTCGCTTCTTCTCCGTTTGAATTTCGCTCAATCTCGCGCATACCCAGATGTCGACCAAGTTGAGGAGATGCCTGTAGAACCCATTTCCCGAATGTATCCGTGCGCATACCGCGATATCTTTAGCACCAAATTTTTCTTCCTCAATCTTTGATACCCAACTTTTGTGCTAGGTATGGAATAGGACTACACCATGCACATCTTGATCCCTTTGTTGCCGTAGCGTGGTCCATTGTATGTACTTGTCCCTGCAGCTCCCACGATAGTACCGTTCACCTGGGTCTCGCAGACCCAAGTTGGTGGCCTGGCCGAACGTAGAGGGTTCTGTCTCGTCCCGTTCTCATAAGAAGTTTCCCCACCAGTCCTTAACATGGGGTGTAAATAGAGTGCAAAATAATCTTCTCCCCCACCGAAAAGTCATGAACAAAAAATATCTTTTTCATAGATTCAACCATCTATTCACTAAATATCCGCATCTATTTGACCTCAAATATGGGAATGTCAAAATTTACTTTGCAATTTTAAAGGAGTCGCACTCGTGAGTGGCCGCTCGGATGCGCATGCGTCACTGTGGGCACGTTGAAGGATCCGAACAAAGTTATCCATCATCGCATTCCTTTGTTTTTCGAGGGCCTCCTGAGCAATATTTTGATAGATCTCCCGCCCTCATCTTTCTTTCGTCCCCCATGTGATTCTGGCCGAGGTTTCACAGGCCGATCTTGCAAAGGTTCCAACTGATCAAGCCCTAGCTCTTATACCCCCGACCTCGTTGGGGACATGCAAAGAAGGATCGAGAAAAAGCAAGACTGCCGATACCACCGATCCGCATTTATGGCAGAACGCAACAGACAAAACATATAACCATAAATATAGAGATGCAATAGAAATAGCACTTCATTTCATTAATATCAAAAACAGCCTATTTACGTACGTAATGGAAATAAAACTAGCTAGGGCACTAGTAGCTATCTCTCGAGAAGAGATGTGGTGACTACAAAATTTAACCGAGTTACAATGAGGCTCGAGGGCCTATTTATTATTGAGAAACAATGAGAACCCTAAACATCCGTAAACCTAACCCTAGGAGATGAAGTGCCAAACTATGGGCCCCGTTTAGGTAAATTGGTGTTTCAACTTCCTGTGGACGTAACTTTGGTATACTATCTCCGTTTGACGACATGATACATCATTAGAAAGCTCTATCCGAGGAATACAATTGTCGACGAATGTCATTCGAACGAAATGATATTTGCTTAGGCGCAATGCGCAAAAACGTCGTTTAGGGCCTCAAAATCAGTTTTCTGAAGTTCAGACTAAAACCGGCGAAAAATAGTAAGTTATGTCAAACTGGAACCGAAAGAGAAAATATAAATTAAGTAATAGGCTGTGGCCACCAATATCCACCTGGATCACTTTATTGGGCATGGATTCAAAGATCACTTGTATATCAATAACCTTTATTGGGCATGGAGTCAAATATCACTTGTATATCAGTAGCGGTTATTTGGCATGCGGTCAATCCCAAATGGGAGTTGATCCAATATGAAATCCTCCCGAAACTTTCTACACTTTGGACTTCTTCCTTTATTCTTAAACTGAAAATACCGAACTAGAAATACTACAACTAAAAATGCTCAACTTCTGAGCTTATTTATGCACAACTCCTATATATGTATTGTTGAGGAGGTAAATCCCCTCTGACAGAGGCGATCCCTACTAGCCCAGCAGGGGTCTAGCAACAATCAAAAATGTTATGACGCAAGTTCCTAGTTACGAATGAAAAGACTAAAGATGGAAGCCTACTTAACCCAATGCTACGATATGAAGAAGAGAGAGTGTTCCTTGGTTTCGCCCCTATAGATCACGATCCTCCACGATCTCCGCTGATGGACACTCGCACATGCAAGAAACAAAATGATACAAGCATAAAAATCCGGCATACGTAATTAAAATATCAATAGAAAGATATTACTCATATTAACATCATCGAAAATAGAGGTTTTAACCATAATTGCAATCATTCATTAAATAACGATCAAAGAGATTACAACCAGTTCGACGTCGTGGTCTCCTTCGATGGGTCCCATTGCTCACGTCTCATAAAGCTCGCTGTGTGGAAAGGGCAACCTCTCCTGAGCCTCCCACACAGTCTCCTCTACTTGAGCCTACTAAGGAAGAAAGAGGCTCTACAACACAAAAGCTCTTGGGAATTTGGAGATTCAAAGCTTAGCACTTCAAGACTAGCCCATGGAATTGAGTTGTGCTTTTATAGACAGTGGAAGGAGGAGTTGGGATCCTATTATTGTGGATTGGCCCTATCAACAAGGAAGGTTCCATGGGAGGTGGCAAACCACTTCCCTTCCATGTAACCTGCCAAACAATCCTCCCAACTCAGCATAGGCAATGGTTTCCTCGAGTTTGTTGAAAATCAACTTCCGCCATCTTTATTTAAAAAACACCTCTTAAATTGGCCGGGCGCGATCATCGCTATGGGAGCCGTAGCACCCGCTTGCGTGCCTCTTTGCTGTGATTTCTCCCCCCATCGCGGAAAAGCCGAACTATCTGCCCGCCAATGCAAAAAGAGATGTTTTTCCGTGGTTTTGCAGGATGTCTTTTAGGCAAATGAAGCTCATGCGCTAGAGGAATGCATTGATGATGTTTTCAAGGCATGAATGCTCACAGTCACAAAATGGGTCCTCCACAAAGTGACGGGAATGGTAGGGGACACATACCATCGTAGGAAACAAATGTGCCCTTAAAGTATGAGAGGCCCGAGAGAGAGAGGTAAGTGAAATGCTTACGAGAACATGTTCAACTCGAAGGCTCGCCGTTCTGAAACCCGTGCAAGGTAAAAATACAACTAACATCTCAAGTACATGATGTATGTGGTGGTACATGGGCGTAGCCATCCGAAATAGACATTATAATTCGGATCCATGGTATGGGCGCAACCATCCAATGAGGATCAAATAACATACTCTGTGTATGGTCGCAACCATCCAACAATAAGTCACATACACATGATACACCCACAACGTATCCCGGATTACAACGTATTGACAATCCAGGGTCTTGCGTCCATCTCGACCCGGTATTAAAGTACAAGTTCGAGCATGTGAATATGTGAGCCGAAGTCGAACACGTGTGAACATCGTTCCGATTACCACCAATAATGAAAGTCATAATCGTACGCGAGAGGAACCACCACATTACCGACAATGGCCCTCAAGGTACTGTGTACACCTACTGCCAGAATCATCGAGTTGGCGTTGAACACCCGTTAATCACCGATCGAGGCCAATGATGAAACCCTCACCGTCAAATGCGACGAACCTCGCTATCGAGGGCACAGCAGTTCCAAGGTACCATAAAGGAGTCTTCAGATCAGCCTTTCCGGATAATGAGTCAAGTCGATGTGAACCACCGACTTCATGGGCCATAATGCTTCCCACACTTATCTACACTATATTGAGTAAGTTGAGGAAGCGATGAAGAATCAGATCAGTGAGTAACCGGGAGGAAGGTTGATATTTGGCAGAGGCCAACTTTCGAACATATAAACGATACGATGTTGACTCTGGCAAGATGGACATCAACAAATCGGGGTCACGTGACAAGGCAATGAGCAAGAGGAGAGGTCAAAAGGGATTATCCAAGAACTCACTGGAGGCAAAAGTGAAGAACGATGAGATGTCCCAACCCATACTGACAGTGCAGACAGAAGTGTTGTCATGGTTTACATACCGCCGACGACAATGACGATATATTCATTTCTCTTTTCCCCACCATTTCTCTGCGAGTACCCCAATTATTTTTGATAAAAAGCTGAAGGGATAGTATATGTTAGGGAAGAGGAGTTCGTTCTTCTGCCAATCCATCCTTGGTGCATTTAACGAGTCCTGTGAAGGAGGAACTCGGGAGAACGGGCCATTTCGACTGATCCGATGTCATCGTATGAATGAACACAAAGGGAGAGAACTCTGCTGGGCTTTTCATGTTTAGAGAGTTTGAAAGACAACATAGTGCTAAATTTCCATGTGTCCTTTTTCAGGGACAGTTCCTCAGATCCAAAGGTAGAAACAATATCCGAGAAAACCTCCTACATGTGCCAGGGTATTCCTTTTTCGTAACTGTCAATCCATCCCACCAAAAGGTTAAATCGTGATAATCGGGTAGGATGCCGATTCCCGTGTCCAATTTAACGAGATCGGTGCCCAGCAAGGGCCCCTTACACATTTTCAAGCTAGAGAGTCGAAAAGAGTCGAAAGATGACTTCAAAGTGACTTCGTGTATTTACCGAGTCCGAAAAAGCATAAAATACAAATCCCGTTTCCATCAGCAGTCGCAAAAACTCCGCCGCACATACTAAGCGTAAATCCATTTTTCTACATAAAATATAAAAATATTTGATAAAAAATGACTTTTTACAACTCATTTCATGTCAAAAGTTATAAATATGTCAAATTGGTAAAAATAAAATACATTTACTATTTACCTTGGTAAAAAAGCAACAAAGGGTCCATTTGGAGCAGTAAAACTTCGACTATGATCATGCATAAATCTAGTCAATTCATTCAAATTTTCTCATCTCATATGTAAGAGGCGCTCCCATTTGCATCCAATTTTTAATGCTAGCTGTCTGGGAATGAATTCTAGAGCCATGGAAAATTTAGGCCGCGCTCATCACAAGGTATCGGCACTGACTCCGCGCTAATGAGCTCTTTTATTTGGTATCGATACTAGAAATGGCAATACTGTTGTAAAACATCTGTGCTGCCTGCATGGGTCCTAAAATCCGCCTAAAATTCTCCATACTTAGACCAAATTGCGCATGGAATTCTGAGGTTCATCGTAGATCTAAGGGTTCTCATGACCATATGAATGCAGTAATCAAGCAAAAATGGAAATTGAAATGGAAAGAACGAGAGCATGGAGAAGCAGGGGATGAACAAGCCATCCATGTCAAGCTTGCATGAATGCCTCAGGAAACCTGTGGGTCAAAAGTTCTTCCTCACACCGTGTCTACGAGCTCAGCCCCCGAGCTCCTCCGCATTTAATCGCATCCGGGATAAACATGAACAAAGTGTTCAAAGTTACGAGACCCGACAACAGAGTCTGAGGTTTCGATGTTTATTTTACGTACGAGATCATCCAGAGATCCGATCCGTGTTGGATCGGAAGCATCATCCGGGGAGAAGATGGAAGAAGTGATGGCACGAGTGTGCCAAGGAGCACAAATGGGATCAGAAGCAAGAAGGTGATATCCACACTATCCCCTCGATCCGGCATTGAGAGGGTCCTTCACATACCGTCACGCGGTCATGGTCGCAGCACCGACGAGGGCCACAAAGGCCCAACTCCTATCGTCCGTAATGCATGAGTCCCCCTACCTCGACCGGGCAACAACAAGAATAATCAATATGAAAATATGTACCACGAATGCTGGTGTAACCGAAACAAGCTCGGGTTATGGGATCCATCTCGGTATCGTTCATTCCGGAACGCTTACCACAATCTTCCAGTGGCCAAGGCCATGTGAAAAGATCCGATACCACGAGAGCCAAGAATGGCCCGCCGGCGGCAAAAGATTAATGTCAGAATGGGGAGTGCCACAGATGTCCTGGAGGCCTGATTTAGGGTGGTTACTATGCCACCATTTGTCATGGGTGGTCACTTTCCTGCAGGAACCTGATTTACCGAGACCCATCTCCCCACGCTGCATGAGATGACTGGACAAGGAGTTGGGTAAGACTCATGTTTTTTGATTTTATATTTTTATGTTTTTTTGTTAATACATTCATTCTAACACATTTTATATATGCATGCACATGTGGGACCCTGGTAGACTACTGGGAGGCCTCCAGTCACTAAGGACACAACTCTCGCCCGATCCTCGTGTAGAGGGCACCGAGGAGAGGAGTTGATCCGGGACCCCGAGGGAATTGCCCACTCGGATCCTGCATCATGCTCTTACTACGTACGTACCGATGAATACCGCTACATGGTGGGAGTTCCGAGTCGATCCACCGAATCCCGAGACGCTTAGTGCGTGCAACACATGCTATCATGAGCACCATGCGATTAGAAGCCTATCATACCACACCTATTTTTTGGAGAGACGTATCGTTCTCGGATGTATTTAAGACTAATTATGTATATTTTGACTTTCGTGATTACCACCGTGCGTACATCACACACACACACACACACACACACACATATATATATATATATAAATACATACACTATTTTTGATGGACTTTACATGTGATGATGTTTTCTATATGTCAAATAAAATAGTCTAATACAAATGTAATCTAATGTATCAAGCATAACAACGACCCAATGCGAAATGTATTCACACAATTGCATATACTACACATTTCATTTTTATGAAAGCTTAAAAGCACACATGAACACACACACATATGCAAACTTATGCTTGAAATGAGGAAGATTGCATTATGCCCCTCAAAGATGGTGTCTCAATTTGAGGTGCATGTCTCTAAGCTTCAAATTCATTGGAAATGGAGTGAAGGTTCAAAACAAAGTCGAACAACATGCTGGTGTTTCATTATTTTAATGAGGTTGCACACTTAAAGAACCGTCCTCAAACAACTTGTTTCATTGTTTTAGAGCTCGAATACGTTGAGAGGAACTATGCTCCGACGACCTTGTTTCATTTTTTTAAGGAGTTTGACACAAGACAACGAACCGTGCTCCGACGACCTTGTTTCATTTTTTAAAGAGTCAGACATGGAGGAAACCGTGTCTCCAACCGACTTACATCAAAATGAACAAGAAGGCGTGCTTCAAGAGTTCCACTCCCGATGGAAGGAAAACATCTTGGAAGTCGGGGACTCAATGCCCCCTGTGATAATCTGCGACCACGCGGCTCTTCTACCGAGTGCGGGGTGTAGGGGGTAGGTAGACACGTAGCTGACCCGCGTGCGTATACAAATGTGGATAAAACCAGAGGTGATGGCGACTACGGTTACCATTAGCACCAAAGAACGATAGCCGATCAATGGTCACGATCCGTCCTTCATGGAAAATCGACCACACGAAAGAGGGAGGAGACGAGCGTTTCCATGGTGATAGGTGTAATCGCGCCTCAGAGCAGATTTAAACTAAGGAACACCGGAACGACCATCACGTCCATATGGACGGTTCTTCTCCCAAAGTGCATTCCAGAATCTTTGGAAGGATCCCCCAACTACACTCAAGCTCTTCTATTGAACATCAACAGATTCTCACAGAATCTGCGCAAGCGATTGGGTGAACCGAAAGCTGTCAGTAATGAAGCATTTAATACTAACATAGGCACCTTCGTCTATAATGGTGCTGGTACGACCGCACGAAGAGCCTGCATCATGGACTTTTAAAGGAACATAATACTAAGGCGAAACTTCGGTAAATCGATCTTACCAAATAAGCAGACCAAATCACCGAGGACTACCATCGAAATGCGAAGGTCTTCCTCGATGTTACTTAGCGTAAGCTCTCCACAGACTCCATCTCGAAGGTGGGAGGAATATCCTCCGTAGCCTCCATCTGGGAGGAGGAGCAAACTTTTCTGAAGCACAGTATCAGAGAATCCTTCTCCAAGGTCTCGAAGAATCCTCAAGAAAACGAAGGACATAAAGAGGTCCACTCACAAAGATCCGGTGCACCGTGACCTGGCTAGTTCAACCGATCCTACGACCAATGGTCGGGTCGTGGACTGGGATTCGTGAATTTGAATTTTTGTATGGGACGACCAAGGATGATCTTCACCAATCGTAAGATCACCGCTGAGGACTCAAAGAAAGCCGATTATACCAGTGGAAGACGTTGTGTAGAACCTACGGTTGTCCAAAACCAGTTTGGCTTCATCCATATAAGGACAAAGGTGAATGGCATGGTGCCCTTCACAAATTGGCTGTGGATTGGTGATCTTACCCCGTCTCTTAGAGCCATATCAACAAGAAATGAAGATGTTGCCCCCCAACTTGGCTCCCTGAAGTCAAAGGCACCATGGATGGCCGTCTTCGACCATGCTTTGAGCACCTTGGGATGCTGTGGTAGTCTCGAAGAAGATGGTCTCCCCGTGCACAAATGTGCAAGGAACTTGACTTTCCATGGAGGGCTGGAAGGTTTATCAAGAGGAGATATCTCGGTAAATAGTGGCCGCACTTTTAGCTCGCCATCGACTTCTTTCTTTTGTTTTCTTCTTCTTCTTCTTAGCCACCTCAAGGTCACATCCATGCTTTCACCAGCGAAGTAGAAGATGAGGATACAGAGACAGGCGAAGAAGGGAGAGGTCCACCTTGGAATCAACATGATAGTTATGTCCTGCAGAGGAACCGATTGAACAAGAGGAGACATTCCAGACTACAGAGGTTGGAGAGCAACCAAACAGGCAATCCGACAGCTAACCCAGAAGGACAACGTCGCCATGTAAGGAGCACCAACATTTCCAAAAGGAGGAAATGACGAGACCCCTTCGAGGGATTCTGGTCATAAAACTCAAAAAAGTTGCCACCAAACTCAAAACCACACACGGCCGAAAAAGAGTCAAGACACACGCCAAACGGCCAACAAGCAATATCTACCAAATGCGTATAATCTGCGGTGATTAATTTTTACCACATTGAAAATAAGAAACTCTACCGTTTCATGTTTTAAGAGCTTCCAGGAACAATAGAAAGATGACTCTATCTCTTTCGCATTTGATACAAGCGAAAGGACAAGCGCCGACTAGATAAGTTTAGGAGTCGAAAAGACCAAATGATCGTCGAAAACCAGGCAATAAAGGGTGTACCAAATATCCGTGAATTGCAATATACACCTTGGTTTCAATAATGAAACGTAAATTCCACTACAGTATTCTTCTCCTGGGACAAGGCAGTGCAACTCGAATGTTGTGTTCGTGTATCACTTCTGCATAGGGTGGCGTACTTGCCTATGGATAAAGGATTGAAAAACTCGAGGGGTCTCCCTTTATATACGCGATTGTGACGGTGGAGCACAAGTCCGTACTAGCGCCGTCTAAAGCCAAAGGTGAATGACAAATGCTAGATTTAAAGACGCTCTAACACGTCTCTAAATTTTTAGACTCCTAAAAATGTTTTCAAATTTCAATGTTGCCTTAGGTTAATTGAATAAATTTTACAGTTGATCTTCGATTAAGTTTCAATTTTCAGCCCTATCGTATGTAGCGTCTTAAAAGACTCCTAAATGCAAAGTTACATGTCATTGTTCAACATTTCGTTCGATGAAAACTAGTTACGTGAAGAGCCGAGAGATTTTACACAACCAGAAATGATCAAGACAAACAAATGATCTCTGACGCAATGAATGAAATTGAAAACTTTTCATTCAGACATTAATCACCAGCAAAATCGAAAAGATTACAATTTGCACTAATTCAACCAAAAGCACAAGAGATGTAATTTTCAACGTTTGATAGCTAATATGCACTAAACAAACCGAAAACAAAAAGGAACAACTGAGGAACAATATTCGAGAGAGCAAAAAGAAACAAATTTCACTCAACAACACAAGCAATCGTATCCCAAATCGACCAAAGTCTCTCAAAATCAAGAAAATACTCAAAGGCTCCAAATTAGTCAGTATCTAGGCCCAATGCAACATCAATGAATGAATGAAGGAACAGAATACCCAAAATACCGCAACAAAACAATGAACAACTACTAAGAGGATGTGGAGAATCAATCAGAAGTCGACCTAGAAAACGAAACACCAAATATCAAGAGGTTCGATACACTAAGCCACTAGATGCCCTAGGCTCAAACGTGAAATCGATAGAGATAAAAGTAAAAAACCAAAGGACAGAGGTGAATTCCTACCAAACAGACTTGAATACACTCTGTGTAGTCGAAAATCAAGAAGAAAACACCCATCAAACCTGCAGAGCTCATAAAATGAGGAACTCAAAAAACCTTACAGGAGGAGGCGCGATCAGGAAGAAGCCAACCGGCGCCTTTAAAGAACAAAGTGGCTAAACAAAAAGGTTTGCTGCGCCATTTGGCGCATTGCCGAGCTAAAAAACACGCCGCCGCAGTTTCTACCCAAAAAACAAAAAGAACTACCTGCAGCAGATGAATGCATACTACAAAAACCAAGAAGTAAAAAATGAAGAAAAGAACCCAACCCTAAGGCTCATCGTTGCAAGGAAAGACAGCATTGAACTGGGTATAGACAATACAAACAGACAAAGGAAATCAGACAATCCCCAAATGAGTCGCCAAATTGTCGTAGGAGGTAAATCCTTCATGGACAAGGGCGATCCCTACTAGCCCAAGAGGGGTATAGCACAACTCAAAAATGTTACGACGCAAGTTCCTAGTTACGAATGAAAAAACTAAAGATGGAAGCTCTGACTGAATCCAATGGTACGATCCGAAGAAGAGAGCTGCCTCTGCCTTCACTTAAGCAGATCACGATCCTCCACGATCTCCGATGGACACCGCACATGCAAGAAACAAACATACAAGCATAAATCAAGCATACGTAACTAAATATCTACTGAAAGGATATTACCTATATTAACATCATCGAAAACACGTAGCGGAACCATAATCGTAACTATTCACAATACAACGACGAAAGGAGATTACAACCAAAGTTCTAACGTTGTGGTCTCCTTCGGATGGGTCTCCAGTCGTTCATGTCTCGAAAAGCTCGCCAGGGAAAGGGAAAACCTCTCCTGAGTCTCTCGAAGATAGTCTCCTTACTTGAGTCGGCCTTAAGGGAAGAAAGAGGGCTCTTACAGCACAAAGGCTCTTGGGAATTTGGAGATTCAAAGCTTAGGCACTTCAAGACTAGCTTGCCATGGAATTAAGCAGGATTTTATAGATGGGGAAGGAGGGAGTTGGGATCCCTATTATTGTGGGAGTGGCCCTATCAACAAGGAAGGTTCCATGGGAGGTGGCAAAACTACTTCCCTTCCATAGAACTCCCGCAGCCAAACCTCCCAACTCAAGATAGGAAATGGTTTCTGAGTTTGTTGAAACTCAACTTCCGTCATATTTATTTAAAAAACACTCCTTAAATTGGCTGGCGCGACTACTGCTCTGGGACAGAGCGCTAGTTGGCGCGGCCTCTTTGCAGGATTTCCCCCATTGGCGCGAGTGTTGAACTGTCTGCCCGCGCCAATGCAAAAAGAGATGTTTTTCATGATTTTTGCAAGGAGATGTCTTTAGGGAAAATGAAGCTCATGCTTAGAGGAATGCATTGATGATGTTTTCAAGGCATGACAATGTTCACAGGTCACAAAATGGGTCCTCCATTGTGCGGGACGGGGAATGGTAGGGACGGTGACAAATTACTGTGTAACATGTATTCATGGATGAACTTA
Source organism: Pinus albicaulis (assembly GCA_034641835.2). Taxonomy (NCBI): domain Eukaryota; kingdom Viridiplantae; phylum Streptophyta; class Pinopsida; order Pinales; family Pinaceae; genus Pinus; species Pinus albicaulis. The sequence continues at coordinate 54,987,704 of MU968411.1, forward strand.
GTTAGGTGAAGTCATCCTTCCAATGGCACCAATCGAACATTTTCATGTTAGACCTAATGCCTCCATACTGTTGAAATTTGATGATCACAATAGGGAGGTACCATGAAAGTTTTTTAGATACAGAGCTTTGCACATACCTTTTCATAAATTCTTGTTGCTGACAAAAGAAAGTTTTCATATAGTCCACTACTGGATCATAGAACTGATGAGACCGATTTTCTGCTGCCTCCTTTTCTTGAACATTTTGCTGATGTAGAATTCTTTGAACATGGTAGCTTCCTTCACTGTTTGACTCCTCAATTTTAGGTTGTATGTGAGAAGATTGATTGTTGTTTTCTACTGACAACCATTTAGGCCGAAAAGAGAAATATAAGGTTTTTTCCTCATAATGCTGATGTTCTTTTTATAATCCAAATTCTTGACAAAAATATTCCCCCTCCTGCAAACACACCTGAGGAGCTCCACTAGTTTCTCCTCTATTCAAAAAATCATTAAATTTATGAAAATTGTAATGATCTTCCAGGCTTTCAACGTGTATTTCAGTTGTTGCAACTAATTTTTGACCATAATCTTTAGAGTGCTTAAATTATTTTGTTTCAGCAATACATTAATACTCTGACACCTTTTGAAAATCCTTGTTCATATTTGAATTTTCATTCTCTTGTAAAGCAATTCCAATGTTTTCTTGACAGACCCTCTTATCTTCAACAAAACTTGTTCCTTCAACATGAGAGGAAAAATTTCTACAAGCCCACACATTATCTTCAATTTCCTGTGCATAAAGAAATATTAGCTCCAGAGTGCAAGGCTTTCTCTCCTTGAGATAAAAAGCCAAGACACTAGAAAAATCCCTCAAATAATATATCATAGTTGCACCTTCAGGAGGTCGGAATTCTTTCGACATGCTGAAATAGATTTTTTGAAACCTCCTATTAAACAAAACGATTGATTCATTACTCTGCCTCTGGATAGAATATAATTCCAAAATGTGCTTTTCATATGGCTTGTGCTTGTCCCAATATCGAAGAAAGATGTTTTGAAAACTATGCCATGAACTAATTGAACCCTCCTCCAAACACTGGAACCAATCCTGAGCACCATGCTTTAATGAATGACAAAACATCCTTAAAGCCACATCTTCATAGATAATTTGAAATTTTTCCAGAAAGTATTCAAATTCTAGGAGGTGTTGTTCGACTGCAACCTCATCACTTTCTATAGAAAAACTTGGCAGAAATTTAAATTTTTTTAAAGGATATTGATGAAAAATGGTAGGCAACAACAAGGGTTTGAAAATAACTTTGGTTCCACGTTGGAAAGAAGCAGATTTTTTATGAGGTAGAATATTATCACCCAAAGATGATGAATCCTCACCTTTATGCCCAAATTGTGACAAATTATCTTCAGGAATGTAATGCAACAGTCATATATCCTCTTATATTTAGGAGATAAATTTGTGTCAAGATCAATAATACAAGCAGAAGAAAAATCTTCTTTCTCCAATAAAGAATGTACTTTTTGGGCCTTATAATCTTTTGAGAATATAAATCAGGAAACAATCTTCTTGATATGTAAGGGAAAATATACCACTAAACTGATAGTGAAAAATAAAAATTCCTTTAAAATATTCAAACTCTGATACCCGTTTTTTCCACGATTTTCTCATTTTCTTGCCAACAAAATTCCTTATCTAATGAAATCTTCATCAGTGGAGTCGCCAGGTGAATAATAAACAACCAAAATTTATATCTAAATCTTCTAAATCTTGTTCACCATCAAGAAATAGATCTCAATACCCAAGGAAAAATAACTTCGTGCCTTCATCCTCGACAACGATGCCAGAAAATGTTGTATCTTAAGAGACTATCCCTTGGTTTTGAAAGGAATGAATGCTTGACACATTTTAAAAGTGTGTCACAAAAATATTTTTATCATGAGGTATTTTTTCTATCCCTCTGGAAACTAGTTTTCTAAAACCCTTAATGATATGGAATAATAAAAGATTTCACAATGCCATTGACTGATGATATCTAAATGGAAAAGAAGAACTGTAGAGGAAAGTCAAAGTAATATGCTGTAAACAAAAAATCTGTTACTTTTGAGTTTCAGAGAGAATTTGTGGAGAGAGAGGAAACTCAAAATAATATGCTGTAAACACAAAATCTATCACTTTTAAGTTTAAGAGAGAATTCATGGAGAGAGAGGAAACTCAAAATAATAGTTGTAAACATAGAATCTATTACTTTTAAGTTCCAGAGAGAATTTGTGAAGGGAGAGGAGATGGAGTGAAGGAGCGCTTATTAAGGATATTTAACTCTTACTTACAAACGTAAATCAGAGACCAGTTGCTTCTTTACTTCACTTCATTCAAGGAAGAAACAACATAAAATGACACAAGAAACACGAATCACCATAAATAGTTGTAGGAAAATTTCTGCTTCTTTCATTCACCTATTAGAAAAATAAGTACAAAATGTAGTCTCCAAGAGGTCCATAACTCAGAACCCTTCCTCTCTCTTTCTCTCTTCCTTAAATACAAACAAAAGAAGTTTGTAACTTCTCGAGCTTCTTGAAACTCCTAGACTACCTAAACCGTTAAACTACTTATTACATTGCAATCGAGGACATCATTGTAGCTTCGATCTTAAAAAAGAAAACAAAATAAAACAAAATATAATCCTTTTGTTGAATCTGATTTGCTGCTGATGTGTCTCCTTCCATTTCTGCTGTGATATCCTAACAGTCTGCATAAACACATCTCTACCTGACTCTGCCTCTTCCGCTCTTGCCCGCAAATTTTAGTCTTTGATTAATAAACTGCCGCAAACACATACCATTGTTCTGCACGTAGCTTCGAGTCTTTTCTTACCCGAATCTGCCTTGCGTTCAGACTTTCCTTTGTAACTGCCGTAACACTGGACTTTAAAAGATATTCCAATTTTCCTTTGAAAACTATCGTGTCTATCCCTTTATCACATTTCACATTTCAGCATTCATAACATATTCATGAGTGCCATTCCTCCTAATATTGCGATGTGAAATGTGCGATAAAGGTAGGGATGAAGTGGCAAGTGGAGGTGGGGTTGATCGAAAATCGCAATCGATGATATAAAAATTTGTTGCATTTTACATTTGGACATTCATAACATATTCAAGAGCGCCATTCCTCCTGAGCTTGCGATGTGTGATTGGAATATATTAAATCATAGTTCTAAGCTGCATTGCGTCCGCTTCGTTATCACCCTTCGCACTTCAATGAATCCCGTTATATTATGATCATTATCCCTTCTGAGCTTGCGATGTGTGATATGTGAGAGGGTCCTACGACCGGACTTTAAATACTTTAGATGGAGCTCCAAACTATATAGCATCCGGTCCTCACATCAGATTTCACATTTCGGCGATTCAACCTTGTTCTATTCCTCCCGAGCTTTGCAATTGTGATTTGTGATATGCAGGCAGGCCTTCCACATTCGATTGTGATTTTCAATCTGCGACAAGGAGCTCCACATGCAATTGTGATTATGCCTCCGAACACTGTTCTGCACTAGAATAAGCCCAACTTGACCCTTGCTGCACACTTTTCTTCTTTGGTGCTCCTTTGGCTTAGATTACACTTCCAATGCCACTGCTTCCATGATTTTGGTTCAAGTGCACATGTGATGATGACTCCTCGTTGAGCTTGTGGTTATCCCTTTGAGCATGTTGCAGGTCTTTTTGAAATTTTAACAATTGTTCCTCGACAACCTTGAATTACTCAGAACCTCTCTTGACTTTCAGCTGAGTCAAATTATGCTACAACAATACACATGCTTCTTTTATAGTAAATGGACATTTTCTGAGACTGTATCACTGCCCAACTTCTAAGGATTCCTTCATTAAACATCTCTCTGATAAATCTGGTTTGAAGGTTGTTAGTGTAGCAAATTCCTCCTTTGCATCCTTGAATTAAAATAAAAATCTATATATATATAGTAATATAAATAAAATATTGTGGCTACTGAATTATTTTTTTGTAGGAACTACTACTGGTGTGCAACTTTGTAGAGATCAGAGATTTTTCTAAGTACCTGGTGTTGTTACTCCTCCGATGCAATTACTCTGGAAAATTGTTTAAGTGTCCAATGTTGTTACTCTGTAAAATTTTCTAAGTACCCGGTGTTGTTACTCCAAAAAATTTCCTAAGTGTCTGATGTTGTTACTCCTTCAGTGTTGTTACTACTCCGATGGTGTTACTTCGTAAATTTTTCTTATCCGGTGTTGTTACTCCTCCGATGTTGTTACTCCAGAAAATTTTCTAAGTGTTTGATGATGTTACTCCTTCGGTTTTGTTACTCCTCCAGTGCTGTTACTCCGTAAATTTTTCTAAGTACATGGTGTTTTTACTCCTTTGATTCTGTTACTCTAGAAAATTTTCTAAGTGTCTAATGATGTTACTCCTTCGATGTTGTTACTCCATAAATTTTTCTAAGTACTCAGTGATGTTACTCCTTCGATGCTGTTACTCTAGAATTTTTTTTAGTGTCCAATGACATTACTCCTTTGGTGCTGTTACTCATCTGGTGTTGTTACTCTGTAATTTTTTCTAAGTACTCGGTGCTGTTACTCCTCCGATGTTGTTACTCCGGAAATTTTTCGAAGTGTCTGATGCTGTTAGTCCTTCGGTGCTATTAATCCTCTGGTGTTGTTACTCTGAAAATTTTTCTAAGTGTTCGGCACTGTTACTCCTCTACCGTTGTTACTCTGCCAGGCTGTTACTCTGCTGAGGTAAGTCGCCAGGTACGTCCCCGTCGACTTTTGCAGATTTGATTAAATATTCCATTAAAAAGGCATTGACATGCCCGTGGATGGCCATTTATTAGTTGGTGGGGTTGTTGGACTGTATTAATCACTGTTAAATGACTAAGATGGTATACATAAATTATCAATCCAGGGACGTCTTTTATTTCAATGACAGTTACACTATATGTGTCGATACATCAAACCATAGGCAAAATCAAGATGAAGAGAAATAGTTTCTGAATCAATTGACGAAAGAAATCACTCATGCAGGAATAAAAACAATCTACATGAATGTAATCATGCCTCAATTAAATGGTACCTAGCGCGCCACACAACAATTACACTAGTTGGTATTTCTAATCACATCTGTGTAATAGCATTAGATCTACTTACAACCAAACCAACAACAACAATACTCCACCAATATGCAAAGAAAATAAGAAATATAGTAAAACTACTTTAACCATTGTATCCCCTGCTAAAGAGGAGGGCCCTTCATCCCTAGTAGGGCGTAGGAAGAGATAAAAACTAAATGGAAATTAAACTAGACAACACATGTAACAACAACAACACAATATTTTTGTATTATGATGATTGAAAGTTATAGAGTCAAGTTGATGATCTCTATCCCTCTCTCTCTGATTTGTGTCTTTTAAATATACAAGCTACAAAAGGAAAATTTTCAGCCAACTGATTACAAAATTATTTCCAATATAATTCAGATTGATTACAAAATCTAAGAGATCTTTCCACCATGATTCAGATGTAACAAGTTGAATCTGATTATTGCAATTGGGGAAATTTGGAAAATGGCCACAACAAAAAATCTGCAAATATGTCATTCGAAGAACCTTGTGTTTCTCCCAATGAAGACCTAATTTTAGAAAACGGCACATTTAAAAACTAATTTGGTCCGTTCTGCACAAAACCCATGTATCAGATTTTCAATATTCTTCTTCGTTTTCTTGAAATGTCCAACACAAAACTGTCACTTGTTATCTTAGAGAATTTCTGAGTTGGAATATTTAATTATGAACTGATCAAGATCGGATATGTATTATGAAAGAAATATTGGAGCCTAAAATCATGAGTTATAATAAATTCACTAATAAACCATAATTTACAAAATAATTCATAATAATATTTAATTTATTAAAAATAAAGGAGAATAAATATTACTTATCCATAATAGCATAAATAATTATGAAATGGGATTAAATGGTAAATTATGATAAATAATGTGATAAAAGAATGCTAGGAATGGATGAAATATATGTTAATAAATGGTAATGATAATGAAAATTTAGTGGCCCAACATCTCTCCCAAACTGAACATGTTGCATGTCCTCATGCAACCTAATGCCTTTGTATTAACCAAGTTGTAGTAAAATAATCAAAATGTCACCCCAACGCATGATATTGATGGAAGAGAAGGCTTCTTCTCCAAATGATTCCTTAAAACAATTTTCATATTTAATTTCAACCATATATATATGAAGTTGCAACAAAGTATGATACAAGTAAAAACAAACTTCATTACAAACCAGATTTTGCTGAAATTTTGTAAGAAAATTTATACTATATCAATGCTTCTCCAATCTGAAAATCAAATTAATGCAATGAACAGATTTCAATATGTAAAAAAAATGGTTGTAGGTAATAACGCATGATTTTTTTGGAATTTTCAAATTGTTTTAGGTTGAAAATTTCTGGGTTTAATGATATCTCTTTGTTGTCCAAAAATCACAAGAATCCAATTGATAGTTTTAAGAATATACACAGATCAATTTTGGGATTGTATACCTTAAATGAAAAAGAAATGAGAAATAATTCATCATGCATAGCAACTATTCCCCCAAACTCGAGAATTAGCATGGCCTCATGCTACTCTAGAAGACAAATTGAGGTGGTTGCTACAATCATGGTTGGAATCTTTGTTTGGTGTATAACAACATGGAATAAGGGAGTTTTGGAGAATGAATAAGGATATTTATGGATGGTAAAGAATATTAATGGCATGTTCATGATAATTAAAGTCACACTCCCCCAAACTGGAAGATTGCGTGTCTCTGAAAAAATGGGAAGTGGTAAAGAAGGAGAAATAATGGTTGGAAAATATGAGTGAATAATGCTCAATGATTTTTCATGACATTCTCCTAAACTTTTAATAAATCAAAAACTTGTGTTGTTTTACCTCAAGTTTTACCTCCATAAAAATGTGGAATGACATGTATGGATTGACATTTCATGAAGCTGATGTAGGCTGAGCTGATGCTGAAAGTGATGCGGAAGGTGGAAGCCATGCAAGCTGTAAAAAAGTAATCAGAAAGTGTAGCATAGTTTCCTTCCACCAAAAAGATTAGTTTCCTTGTCATCTTTAAAACATCTCATGAGTATCCTTAATCAATAATTCATTGCCTCAATTAACTCATTACATATAAAAGTGAAATAATTATGTTGTGAATGGCATGGGATAATATTGAATAAGAAGGGAAATGAGGGTAAAAATGATGAGAAAAATATGTATTCCCTAGACTCGTAAGCTTTGGTTTTTATAAACAAAAAAACTGTGAGAATTAATTATCTCCATCTTTACTTCTCAAGGTCTGACCAATTACCTAGGATTAAAAATAAGAATTAGGCCTCTTTATTCCACCTCAAAACAATAGTGGTGTTGTTAAACTATGAATAAATGGTGACTGATTGGGCAAAGAAACCATCTTTGGTTAAATATATGATACTTGTATAATAAAGGAATGATAGATTAGATGATACAAATGTAAAAGATCAAATATCCTAAGAGTTTCATCTCTCACATGTAAAGTAAATATTTATAACTCAATAATAGATATAAACCATAACCACCATCATCTAAGAACTAATTAAATATTACCCCATAAACCATGAGTTCTGGAAAACCTTGTATATGCAACAATCCTCTTTATTGGAAATTAGCTTTAAGAAAATAAGGTAACCAAGTAGATTATAGTATTAAATTAACTTCTATACCATAGGCATAGCCACTTCTGCCAACAGGCATCCATAGCCTCGACAGGGATGCCTTTTTAACCCATTGAGATGACAGTGTCCCATCTATTAGAAATAAGTATATAGTTAGAAAAGCCTTTCAATTTACTTAGATTTCAACTGAAGATCATTGTTTTGGTGTGGTAGCCAGTTAATAACAATTCCATTCGTGGGAGTTAACAAAAGTGAAAAAGTCAGCTCGTGATGAGACCTCTCGTCCTTTAGTTTTATGACCGAAGACCATTACCGTGGTTTGGTGACCAATAGTGGTAATGTCACTTTATTAGGACCTATGATCATGGTAGGTCGACTTGTGATGAGACTTCCTATCCTATAGTTTAATATTTATGTTTAAAATTCAACTAGGGTTATTTTTAATCAATAAAATATTACTTAATAGATGGGGTGGTAGGTCAGCTCCTTAAGAGCTAGGGATGGCGTAAAAAGTTGTGTAGTAACTATTTTCAACTTTTATAGTTTTTCTTCTCAAAAAATAATAACCTTCAAATGAAGCTGATAAATATATTTTTCATTGTTGAGATCGAGGTTGAGGAACAGTTCATTAGATAATGGCAGAACGATTTAAAACAATTTTGTGGTCATCATCATAAATTTTACAAGATCAAGAACTTGACCAATTAGGAAAACCTTGAAAGCTGGCATGATGAAATAATCTTTGCATAATTGTTGCTTAACAATAAGATTATGTTTATAGATAAACAAATATAAGTTGACTACCCAATCATTATGTCAATGAGGGCCTAGACCATTAAAAGTATTTTCCATTCACCAAAGAGAAAAACAAATAAAAAAGACCTACATATGTTGAATTCAACATGAAAATTGGCCAACAACAATAGTTGTGACTGTGGTAACAACAACCATGACTTATGTAATAACAGGGAAGGGGGAAAAATAACGATGTTAGGAAGGTTACATGAAGGAGGATTAGTCACTTTACAAAATAATGAGGAATTAAGAGTGAATCATTCCTGACAAGACTTACCTTAATAATAATCCTTATTACTAAATACGAGACCTCCCCCCAACTAAAGTATGTCTTTCATCAGTCATAGTTGGTCATGTCATAAGTAAAATACCAGTGAAATCCACGAAGTTGGTCGAGGACGTACCTGGCAACTTACCTTGGCGGAGTAACAACACTAGAGGAGTAACAACACCAAGTAATTATAAAAATATCACCATGGAGTAACATCACCAGAGGAGTAACAACATCAGAGGAGTAAAAACAACAAACACTTAGAAAATTTTCTGGAGTAACAACATCGGAGGAGTAACAACACCAGATAGTTAGAAAAATTTTCGAAGTAACAACATTGGAGGAGTAACAACAACAAAGGAGTAACATCACTGGATACTTAGAAATTTTTTTGGAGTAACAGCACTAGAGGAGTAACAACACTGAAGGAGTAACAACAGTGACGGAGTCACAACACCGACGGGGTAACAACACTAATAGAGTAACACCAGTAACAAAGTAACAACATTGACGATGTAACAACATTGATGGAGTAACAACAGTGATGGAGTCACAGTAGTAACAGAGTAACAACACTTACAGTTTAACATCAGTGACATAGTCACAACACCGACGTAGTAACAACATCCAACACTTAAAAATTCCAAGAGTAACAACATCGTGAAACTCTAAAAAATTTCCAGAGAAACATCACTGTGAAAGTTAAAAACTCACCTCTTTTATTTTGAGAACAAAACAAAAAAAATGCGACTTTTAAGTAAAAAATATCTAAAGAATAAAAAAATAAGGGAAATTAGAAAAGAAATGACTCTTTATTGAAAACCAATAAATAAATAAATAACTCAAGTTACAATGGTTATGATTTTTGTTGTGGCAATGTTGTTTGTGAATGGTGAATGAATGGAAAATGTTTTTTTTTAGAAATGACTTGGAACTTAAATATAAATAAATTTCCCATTTATCATGTTATAAATCCATTAATTGATGAAAAGTATTCATGTTGTTTTCTCCGTGTGAGGAAACATCTTTGAAAATGTTTTTATTTCATTATCATTGCCTTCAAGAATCACTTGTTCATAAATTGACCTCATTTATTCTTCTGGGACCTGCAGAAAAAATGAGTGTCTACCTGCAATAAAACATGAAATAATGGAAGAAGAGAGGTGATTGGGCACTCATAATCCAAGAAATATGCAAAAAAAACAAGTAGTTACTCTATAAAACAAATCCATGGAAAAAAAATAACAAAGTAAAATTAATTTATTATTTGTGGGAGAGTGGTAGCCAACCATACTAACCAACAATGTTTCAATCATAAATTATTTGTTTTTCATCTGATTTGACTGATTCCAAAGCCAAATGAAAGTGAATTCAGAGAGATATATCCAACAAAAACTTATTTTAAAAATTCCATATAATAGTATGTTAAATTTTCTTAGAACAACCTGCATAACAAAGTCATTTTCGATTTTCCAGCTCAGACCAACAGTTGATATTTTAAGCATAAATTTTTCATTTGATGATGGATTGAACTTATTAAAATTGGTGATTTAATGATATTCATGTAGATATATCCAATAGTAATAGGTTTTGAAGGAAAGAAGAATTGATGGGTCAAATATGCTAGTGAACAATCAGAAAAACATAGTTTTAAGAATGCTGATTTATGATATACAGTCAGTATTGTGGCCATAAATTTCTCATAAAATATCGAAATAAAGGGATTAAAATTGAGTTTCAAACTAGATTCATAGGAGAATATACCATCGAAACAAGTTTCCAAAATATAGTCATTTAAGTCTCAAAAAACGGATTGCCCCAACTTTGTTCCTAAGCTCCCTACTAGACATCCTGTCAATGTTTTGGTCATAAATTTTTCATTTCAAATCCAAATACAGTGATTAAAATTGGGTTATAAGTTAGAAATAAAGGGCTATGTAGGATAGAAACATGTTCTGAAAAATATTCCCATTTGGTCCCTCAGAACATGACTGTCCCGACTATTTTTCCAGAATTTTCATCAAGCACACAAGCCATAAGATATGATAATCAAGAAATTTTTCCAAGAAGGTAATCAAAATGAATATGAGTGTTTCTAGAAATTATATTTTAGTATAATACATCTACATACATAAATAAATTCGAATATTGATCATCGATCTTAATTTTCACATGTTGCAACAAAAACAACTATTTTTACATTTAAAGAAATTTATTTATTTATGTCTTTATTCATTCAATATTATACACTAAAATAATCTATTTTGAAAAATAAAATATACTTACATATAAGATTACTTCCAGTGAAGCCATTTTTGAAATAAGGCCTCAAGTATGAACATACCCGTATTGAAAAATGTATGTTAGTAAATACACATGTATGAGAGACCAACTTCCCTATTAAGGATGGTGCCAAGAGTTGCTGAAGTATGGAGTGATGTTGTGAGAAAACAACAGAGTGAAACCAGTCTTCAATATAGTCTTGATTTCCCATAGTTGTTATATCGTGAATTTCTTCGACCGGATTCCAGATTGTGTTGATGATTTGTTCCCTGATCTCATCCCATGAATTTTGGGGGCTTTCTTGTAGTTAGTTAAAGTGGGGGTGTTTTGGTTTCTTTGATATCCTAAAAGCACACATGGACCCTATGTGTATCAATCATCACTATAAGTGCCTCAGTTCTACAACTGTGAGCCCGCTCAAGTATGTTAAAGCCATGCGCAGGTTCTTACCTCTCATATTACCGCCCAACAATTGTATAGTTGAAGACACGCTAAAAAAGAACCAAAAAATCACACTTCTAAGTGCCTCTGTTCTAAAGCGGTGAGGCCGCTCAAGTATGTTAGAGTGATGCATAGGTTCTTACCTCTCGTCTTACCACCCAAGAAATGTATATATGAAGACACGCTAACAAAAAACCAAAATCTCATACTTCTAAGTGCCTCAGTTTTACAATGGTGAGCCCGCTCAAGTATGTTAGAGAGATGCACAGGTTCTTACCTCTCGTCTTACCATCCAACAACTGTATAGATGAAGACGCGCTACAAAAAAGAAAAAAAAACCCAAAAAATCACACTTCTAAGTGCCCCATTGTAGCAACGGTGAGCCCTCTAAGGTATGTTAGAGCGATGCGTAGGTTCTTACCTCTCGTCTTACAACCCAACAATTGCTGACTAAGAACACCCTACCATCAAACAAACAATTTTGGCTGATTGTAACATTACTGCCATCCCCAGTAACGACGCCAAAATGTTGGACTATATTAATCACTGTTAAATGACTAAGACAATACACATAAATTATCAATCCAAGGATGTCTTTTATTTCAATGACAGTTGCACTGTATGTGCCGATACATCAAACCAGAGGCAAAATCTAGATGAAGAGAATTTGTTGTTGAATCAATTGCTGAAATAAATCACTCATGTAGAAATAAAAACAATCTACATGAATGTAATCAGGTCTCAATTAAACGGTACTCAGCACACCACACAACAGTTAAACCAGTTGGTATTTCTAATCACATCTGTTTAACAACATAGTAATATCGAAACTAAAGCAGATCTACTTACAACCATAACAACGGCAACAATACTCCACCAATACACAAAGAAAATGAGAAATATAGTACAACTACTTTAACCACTGCAACCCCTGCTAAAGAGGAGGGCACTTCCTCCCTAGCAGGGCGCATGAAGAAATAGAAACTAAATGGAAATTAAACCAGACAACACATTACTTCTATATTATAATGATTGAAGGTTACAGATTAAACTTGATGATCTCTATTCCTCTCTCTTTGATTTGTGTCTTTTCAATATACAAGCTACAAAAGGGAAATTTTAAATCAAATGATTACAAAATGATTTCCCATACAATTCATATTTATTACAAAATCTAAGAGATATTTTCACCATGATTCAGCTGTAACAAGTCGTATCTGATTATTGCAATTGGGGAAACTTGGAAAATGGCCACAACAGAAAATCTACGAATATGTCCTTCGAAGAACCTTGTGTTTCTCCCAACGAACACCGAATTTTGGAAAAATTCTCACCAAATAAACTAATTTGTTCCGTTCTACACAAAACCCATGTCTCGGATTTTCAATATTCTTCTTCGTTTTCCCAAAATGTCCAACACAAATCATGAGTTGGAATATTTAATTATGAGTTGAAGATTGGATTTGCAATCTAAAAGAGATATCAGAGGCTAAAATCACGAGTTATAAAAAATTCATTAATAAACCATCATTTATAAAATAATTCATAATAATATTCAATTTATTAAAAATAAAGGAGAATAAATATTAATTATTCATAAGAGCATAAATAATTATGAAATGGGATTAAATGATAAATTATGATAAATAATGTGATAAAAGAATGGTAGGAATGGATGAAATATATGTTAAGAAATGTTAATAATAATGAAAATTTAGTGGCCCAACAGGGGATTTGTCATAACTGAAAAAATGACATAATAAAATCACAATAACGATTTGCCGATGTTATTATCAAAACCCGTGTCGATAGTACATTCCACGATTTTTACCTCATTTTGCACAATTATTAAGACACGTTGGGACTAGAAGTAAGTACACTTTGTTAAGCTAAACAATCCTTTCTAATCGTATGAAATGATTACCATCATCATCTACCATTATTACCATAATCCACTATGATTTTTCTCGTTTTTCGAAAAGCCACCTATCATATTTTACTGTTACCCCACTTCATTTTGTACCATGCTATCACCACAATAGTTACCTTCCGATACTCCCTCCCAACGGTCCTCTGCTGTTCCGAAGTGCTTTTACAGAGCTTCTGCAAAATGGGTGGATTAGACATGAGACACGAATCCAAACACACAACTATGGTTTGCAATAATGTAGATGTATGGTAGGTCTTTGTAGACGTAGGATGGGATGTATATTTCGACGGATTGAAAGGATTTGACGAAACAATTACAACTGAGTTTGCATTGAACCTAGAAGGGAATTAATCGAGAGTGTAAGGTTTGGAAATTACTGTCACAGAGGAGGTCATCTCAGTGGTCAGTGGACTACCACCACAAGGGCATAAATAGTTTCCTCGAAAGACTCCCTTGCCAGATGTTACACCAATTTTTTGTCATCTAACCTATTACTATTAGATGGACCTAAGTACACCATGTAAGACCAATTTTGCCCTAAGTAAAATTGCTTTCACTATGAAAAATAACTTAGTAAAGCACCTTTATTAAGTTGTTTATGGTCTAAACAGGAAACTCCATGACGAAATATTAAATAAATCCACATGTTTTTTATTTTCCTCAAGGAATAATTAGTTAAACAACAATTTAATTAATATTCCTGGTTATATTTAACCTAAAACAGGAAAATTAATTAGATAAATTATTATTTATCTTATTATTTTCTAGGAATAATTATTTAAACCTTATTTAAATAATATTCCTTGTTAAATTTGACTAAATCACTCATAAATAGTTAAATAAATCATTATTTATTTAATTATTACTCAACTACATCCTTAAAATGATAGATAAATCATTTATTTTTTATTATTTACAAATAAAGGGATTTGACCCAAGTCAAATTCCTTTTCCCTCCAACAAAAATAATAAAATATTCCATAAAAGTTGGATCTTGATTTGGTTAATAATATTTTAACTATGCACCAATATCTAGAATAACTCAATATTTTGTTATAAATAGAAGGGTTTTTCCTTTCATTCATCACCTTTTGTTGCCTAAAGATAACTATGGATCTATACTTTTGGTCTGACTTTGATCCACCATCATTGTCATATTTTTCTATCTTTTTGCTTGTGAGCTCCCTTTGAGTTCCATTTTTGTCTGGGTTTTCTACACCATCAAAAGAGAGGAATTTTAGATCTGAAGTGCTGAGGACTTACAAGAACCCATCCCATTGAGGAGAGCTGGTAACATCCTTCTATGTTTTCCTCCTAGGTGCCCTTAATATAAAGTTCTTTCAACATATTCTTGTCTTGTTTATTGGATGCATGGAGTAAATCTCGTTCTATTTTCTTCTTAATGTATTTTGATGCATAGATCTAGATTTTTGCAGCATTTATCTTGATCAACTAATTGAAAATCTGAAGATATTGGTAGCCATCTTTACTGTTAGGGCTGTTTGTTATGCAGATTTAAAGTGGTTTTTTTTCGTACATTTGCAATTAAGATTCATACTAACAACTGGCGACTCCACACAGGTTTACGATTACGACCACTGTCGTTTTCCAGATCCTTGCATATCCAGCTACTTAAAACCCTAGGATTTCTCTTCAACCTCTGGTTTTTTCTTTTCTAGATTTTTTTTTTAACCTATAAAACCCTAAAACATTGAAAATTCTAACTTTCGTGTGTTTTTCAGACCTATTGCACAGGTGACAGACATCAGCCGCAGCTGAGATGACACATTCTGCTGAAATTTGCCGCCGAGAGTGTCGGAAGTGCAGGTCACATTTTTTGGCCCTAAAACTGTGATTTGGAGCTTCAGGACACACTTTTCAGCCCAAAAACTGCGACCTCTATAGAAAACAAGTCAGAAACTGTGACCTGGACTTTTTGCAGGAATTTTTCTGAAAGTTTTTTGGGTTTTTCTGGGCCTCTGTTCAGGGTTTTCTGACCTCTGTCTCTACCCGTTTTGGACCTGTACTTGTTCTGTTTTACTCAAATAAGTGGGAACCTAGCCCCTTAGGGCTTCAGTACCCCCCACACTTTGTGGAAGAGTTTTAGCTGTTGCAGGTTGTCTGAAATTTTTAGAGAGTTCAACCATTTTTTCAGATCTGATACCTCACCTTCAGATCCGCTTTAGAATGGCTATTTATCCATCCAAATCACCTCATTTATTTTTGTTTGGTTTTTCCTCTATGGTCCACTCCGTTTCCCTCCAGGAGATAGCCTTTTTCCACCTCATTTACAACAATATTTCCTCTGATTTGTTGTTGTTTTCTGGACCACATTCTAGTAGATTTGACCTTTAGATCCCTGTCCCTCCCGACCTTAGATCTATTGGCTATTTTGGTGTGTTTTTACTAGTTTTTTTCCCGCCTACTGACTACTTGTTGAGAGGCCCACCTTCTTGGGTTTAGATTATTGCATTATTAGTTGTTTATTTATTGTTATTTCAGTTTCATATACTATTATTTGCAGGTTTATTTATAGTTGCGCAACACACTTTTTATTTTTCTCTACAAATGTCTGAGTTTAAAAATTAAAATTTACACACTTTGCACACACACCCTAAGCGAAAAAGAGCTTGGTTAAAAATGCCAAGCAAAGAATCTAAAACATTGAAATCAATTGATCCTGCACCTCTTTGTCCTTGTTTCGACATTGTAATTAGTTGATCTTGCACCTCCTTGCCCTTGTTGGTCTCTTTTTCCTTTGTGCCGTATTTGTGACATCATCATTGCACCACCAAGGCGTTTATCCTGGAGACTTCTTGGCCTTCATCCTCAATTTCTGGTAGGAATACTTACTCCTCCGCGTAGGATTCGAGTTAGTCCTCCATCGAGTCTGCACTCCGACTCTTCTTCTGGTTCATTGGGTTCTCCTTCTAATTCCGTCCTCAGTTCTCCTCTTGTCACCTTCACCATGTATGTTTTAGGACCTAATGCTGGTGGTAGCCCCGACCCTAATGCTGGGAATACTACTAGTGGGACCGCAACAGGAACTATCCCGGCTGCTCCCTTCCTCCCCTATATGGCAGGCCTCAGTCTTCCTGATTTTGACCAGTTGATAAATGACCCTATACACCATGACGTTAGTTGGCCTGCTATGCCGACTAAGCTTCCTTCCGAAATCCCCAAGTTTGAAGGACTTGCTGGAGAAGATCCTACAAATCATGTTCGATATTTCCACATGTGGTGTTCGTCTAACTCCATTACCGATGACTCTGTCCGTATTCGGTTGTTCCAATGTACGCTTACAGGCAAAGCTTCTAAGTGGTATGTTGATCAGGCCTCATCCTCTCATACCAACTTTGTGACTCTTGCTCGGGCTTTTTTGTCTTATTTCCATCTTCCTCTTCGTTATGACACTAGTACCAAAATTTTGACTTCTTTCCGTCAATCGTCTGCGACCCGCCTATCCGATCATGTCTAGGAATGGCAGAGAAGAAAGAGCCTATGTCGAGCCCCTACCTTCGAAGACCGTTTCTACATGGACTAGTTCCTTAGATCTCTCTTGCCTCCTATCAGAAAAGATGTCGCATCGCATTTCCCTCAAGCCGAAGAAGCTACTCTCCAAATTGCATTAAAATATGACATGATCTATGCTTAGTCAGGTTATATTTATACCGTTCTACCAGATCTTCATATACTCAGTGGTGCCAATGCACCAGAGGCATCTCATGCTACTAACGGTATCGTTGGAGCTCTCTCTCATCCATATGCTCAACCTCCCATGGGCTATGGTTTTCCTCAGGGGGGGGGGGGACACCTCCTGCACTTTTCCCCCTCCCGGTAGCATGTATCTAGGATAAGACATGCCTCCTCCTTTTTCCCAACCTCTTGTTTACCACACTCTTACCCAACATCCTTATTACCTTTATCCATAGCCTGGTGCTCTAGCTCCTCCAGCATTAGCACCTCCTCCTCCCTTTCCTTCTCAACCCCCGCAACAGCAGCCACCGCCCCCTCAGGGGTAGGTGTATGCATAGCAGGGCGCGACTAATCCTCCTCCTTCCAAAAAGAAGAGGAAAGGCACTCAAAACCAATATGATCTCGGTAATCCTGGACCTAATCCTCAAAATAATGCTCCTAACACTACTAACCAGCAACATGGCACTCAGCCCAAGCAGGACATGCATGTTCGCACGAACAAGCCTTGTTCTTGTTGTGGTGTTTATGGTCATTACACACATGATTGTCCTCGTTTACCACATATGAAGCAGATGCGGGAGTCTTAAGCAACATTGTGAGGAAAACAAGCCTCCCCTTCCATCCCTCCCAGTGCTACACCTAGTCAGCTGGCTATGTTTACTAATCCTTTCTCTCAGCAAGGATTTGTGGCTACCCAACCACCTGAAGGTTAGGTGGCCACTCAACCTCTTCCATCTGGTACCTTCGATTACCAGATTCTCATGATGAACTCTGATTAACCTCTAACCATAGACATCAATCTTCAGATTCTGTCCCGTCAGTGTAACAAGCCTCCCACTACATCTGTCCCTGAGCTGCCTCCTTCGGTCCCTACAAAGCCTCTTTCGACACCTAATAGTCCCTTGCAGATCCCTCAGCCTAAGGTGGAGGTTCATACCAAGATCCCTAAGGGACCACTTCACCGAAATGCTACTTCTTGAAAAGTTGCCCATTCGTATAGCATAGTAGATGATTTGGCGCAATCTCCTGCTGCCATTTCAACACTGGAACTCCTCCAGTTGTGCCCTTCACAACGAAAAGATCTACTATTTGCCATGGGTGCTGTAGATCCTTGCGACGATCGATTGATTGTATTTGATTTTGATCAGTCAGAACATCCTCCTTTCCCTGCTTCCGTTGCCTTCCAAATCCCAGTCAATATCCGGAACGCCAACCTTTCCAGGTGCATCATTGATGAGGGGGCATCCACCTGTGTGATGTCCGCTTCGGTTTGGAAGCAACTCGGATCACCTGAGTTGGATCCTTCCATGATCAATCTCTATGCGTGGGATGGCCACACCTCCTAGCCCATTGACCTATTGCACAATTGTCCTATTACTCTTGTGGGCAAGACTGTTTGCGTTGACGTAGAAGTCATAGATGCCTCCTTAGATTACGACATTCTATTGGGTCATAGCTACACCTATGCGATGTCTGCTTTCCCATCTACGGTTCACCAGAAGATGTCCTTCCCTCATAACGAAAATATAGTCACCATTGACCAGTTGATATATTACAAATGGAAGTCTCAGACCTCCCCTGAGTCCATCATCTCTTCGGTGGCCAATAAGCAAACCATCGATCCTTTGACCAGTGTCTCACCCGGAGTCTACAAAGATTCCTAATTTCTTGGTACATTCCCTGGTATTCCTCCTCCTGTCTCTAATCCCAGCTCATCGAATGTTTTCATGATGCAATCATCTCGGGCTACCCTCAAACGACCCGCTTCGGATAGTCATCAACCTCCTTGCCCTCCACAGCCTTCTCCTAGCCCTTCGATTAAGACTTCTAGACCTCCTCCTCCTGGCCCTTCACCTATAGCTGGTATCCATGAGCCTCTTTACCCTCCTTGAATGATTCCTCTAGGCCTTAACCATCTTGGACCCGTCCCACCTAGCCATTACCCCTCCGGTCAGATAGCATTCCTAGCTCCCCCCCCAGGAGTGTTCACGATACCTGTCATGGCTACCCTCTCTCTCCCTAACTTGACCCTTGGGATTCCTGTCTGGTACCTTGATCCTCCAGCCGCTACCCCGCCTGTTCAACCCAAACCTTATCTTGCTTTAACCCCTATTCAATCGGTCCCCATGACTTGTCTCGCTGTTACAGTGCCTCAGCCACCTCAAAAGGAACCACCTCTTGTTGCGACCGCTTTGGGTAAGAAGGGAAAAGCTCGCAAGAGGGCATCAAAAGAAAAGGCTGCCCTGACTGACCCTCCACCTCCTCTACCTCTAAAGCCCTGTGCTTTGTGTGATGTCATTGGCCATGCCAGCCATAACTGTCCTGAACTGCCCCGTATCAAGTCCATGGTTAAAGTTTCGTTCTTTGAGTCTACGGTCCCTGAAGCCTCTATTTCTTCTTGGACTGTAGCCAAGAACCCTAAAAATCTTCACACCAATCAACCCTGTGCTTTGTGTGATATTCATGGCTATTATTCCCACCATTATCCCCACCTTAAGCATTACCATTACTCTTTGGAGGTAGTTCAGGAGTACGAGGTTGAACAGAACCAATCTGCCTCTCCCGTACTTGCGTAGTATGCTGCGGGACAACTTGAGGATTTATCCGCTCGCATTGAAATTCCCCCTCCTGATGTCGAGATGATGGAGCCTGTGGCCACCATACTCTACCTATTATCATCCATGAGACCTTCGGTCGAAGTTCCCTATGCATCTCCCCCTGTTGTTTCGCTTGACCTCCCTTTAGCAATCACCCTGGGCTCAACATTGGTAGATCCCTTATCTGCTTTTTCTTCCGTCAACCCCCATAATGATGTGCATGTGAGCCTTTCTTCTCATGATGATGAGTCAGGTAGCTTCGCCACGTCATGTGGTCTCCCTTCCTCCAGTCACTCCATCTTCTATTGTGATGATGACATCATGGAAGCCTTGTCCACCCCATAAATAGGATGGAACCATTCGTGTCTATGGTGACTTTCGTGGCCTGAGCACAAGCTACACCTATGGTAGCTCCCACACTTCTCCTCACTGTCGGCATGTGAGTAGTAGACATCCTACCTAGATCAATCCCTTTCCCGGAGTGCGTTCGATTTCTACTTTGATCTCAGGTTGCCAGCATTGTTCATCATCCTCCCATTTATTGTCTTGTGACACCTTTTAGATGGACCTCCCGTCCACACCTTATATCGATTTTTCTGATGGTGCAAGTCACTACTCTTGGTATCTAGCCTCAGCAGGTTGGGCAATTTTTACCCCCTTACATTCACTTGTTCTCTCGAACGGTGTATGCATTGGTACTGCTACCAATAATCAGGTCGAATATGATGTAGTGCAAGGTTTATTAGCTGATGCCCTTTCACATCACATCCTCCACCTTCATGTTTGTTTAGGTTCCCTGCTTCTTGTCATGAAATTGAATGGTGCCTATCGTGTGCACAATCCTATCCTTTTTAGAAAATGAGTGAAGCTTTTGATGCGTGAATTTTAAATCATTACATTCAGTCATGTACCTAGAGCACAAAATCACTATGTAGATAGAATTGCAAACCATATTCTAGATTGGCATTTAGCACACGCTTTTAACACAATACAATAACATAAAACTACCAAAATGATGCATATCCATAATATGTGTCATATAAATTATTTAGAGTCCATCAACTCTTATACATATGACATGCGCATAGCATGTTACGAAAACTCAAAAACTGGGGGCACCACTTGCCCCTACACACTAATCACTATCCGGAGGATCCCGAGCCAATGGCTCTGCTCCCGTAGCTCGTAGATCACACATCCCCTGTCCAGCCATCACCATGCGCCGCATGACCCCTCGCCACTCCAAGGGTAGACCAATACATGGCTTTATGTACTGGTCCTCTAAGTCTTGCTAGCCGTGATTTGAAACACAGGTTAGAAGCCTCTCACATCTACGACATATGTCCTCTAGGAGGGATGCTACATCCTCATTTTGCAGCTCCCTCGATCCACGAGGTCTTGTAGCTCCTCATACTGCAGGCCGTCCCATATACCCGGCTGGTTTCACTGGTGCTGTATCTGCATACCAAAAGTGGAAGAATCAATACCATATCCAATATTCTGAAACTTTACAATGCACATAAAAATATTAGCAATTTTTCACTTACCATCGGGCCCCCATACTCGACCAGGAGGCAGTGGCAAATCTGGGTCCCCAAAATAACTCATCCTACTATAGGGATAGCCATCTATGTACAATGGAATCTGATCCCAATGCATAAAGAACTTGGGTCGGAACACCCATCTGACTGCCCCACCTCCTCCTCTACATAGTAGTCACCCCTACTGGCGCATCCTAAGCTCTCTCAGGCCCCCATCCTGGAGCTTTAAATGAGGTCAAAGTGTCGGGATCTTCTCAAAGAAGAGCGAGCACAAAACTATACCATATGCACAGTCATGGTTCACTTGCTGCTTGCATAGCGACAACTATCGTTTCAATGACGACAACATCATATGGGCCCACCCATAGTAGGTCCCACTCAACACACTCACCACAAGCATCATCTGCCCTCCAGTGATGTGATGGAGTGCCTGGTTGCCCAGGATCCACAACACCGCTGTGGGCACAACACGGGTCTCTAACCTCTCTAGATCCCCGATGGGTATCCGAGTCCCCTTGACTTGGAGACCTAGTCGACAATGGTGCTCTACAAAATCCATGATGTTCTTCTCTTATGGTAGCACTGGATGCGTATTCCCAACCATTCCAAGTGGTGCAAGACCAGTAAGAAAATATATATCTAGGACCGTCAACTCGATCCGGTTCCCCTACACTATAAAGACCTCATGGTCCGGATCCCAATAGCTAATAATTTGCTCCAATAAGGGCTCTTCATCTCTCATTAGAGGGTTATCCATAAAATTCAGAACCCCAAACCTGGCCAATGCACTGCGGACACCCTGATCCTCTCGGATCTCCGACCGTAATGTGCCCAGGTCTCTCTCTCTCCACTTGATCTGTAATTCTACCATATCTGCACAAAACCATCATAATTTTCAGTGTATAGATATGAAATACTGTATCCAAACACAAAAACCCAATTCTTAGCCAAAAAATAGCATAGAAAAACCATTTCCTGTCAGGTTGCACTTTTTAGGCCCAATCCTGGGACAGGTTGCAGTTTTCTGCCCAAAACCTGCTACCTATGTCGCAGTTTTTGCCCCAAAAAGTGCGACCCGACCCTGAAGAGGAGAAGGGGTCTGTTCCTTAGCTCTGGGGACCTAAACTAAAAAGTAGGGTTAGCCCTCTTACCTGCAACTGACGAATATCGATTCCAACGGTCGGTTTTTCCGCTATGAACGTCGCAATATTTAGGGCCTTCTCTCCTCTCTACATTCACCACAGCTCCATATGCAAATGAATGAATTTGGAGGGAAAATGCCTTATTAAAAGAGAAACCCCTTTTTTTCTTTTGCCTGCTGCGGCCAAATCGTAGCTCATTCTGACAAACCATCTGCACCGTTGGAAAGTTCTCATCGAGCCCTCAAATGGGTATTTTTTAGTTTTTTGTGATTTGATATTTCACCAGGACACATTTTTTCCATGAAGCGTCACTTCACTACTCCCCAAAATTGAATTTCTTCACTTGCAACACTTGTACTTGGGGCACCATTTTGCCTTCATACTTGTCCATGCTCGTGTTGATTTTCGTCATGAGTAACCACCATGTACTCATGTTTTTATGGTCCCCATTGGACCTTTTCTATGTGGTAGCATCATCGAGTCACCCTTGTTTAGAGCATCTGAGTTGAGTCATCATCGCATTCATGGAGTCTATCCTGAGTCCCTTTGTATCCATCTATAGTCCTCCATCCTTCATTGCCTGGTTTCTCTCTCGTGTCGCACATTATCGCCTTCATTCCTACCGTCCCCTATCCCTTATTATATTGTGTCAGTCACTGCCAGGTCATCCATGCCCTTTATGCTCTAACAAGGGAAGTCTTCCATCCGCTACTCAGTACCCCCCATTTCATCATCATCCCTGGTGTCAGTCTGTCAGTCACTCTACTATTTTCTCTCGTGCCTTAGTTGAGGATCCCTTATTTCCTCACCTATGGAGGACCTCATTCTATCGACATCAGATCATTCATTCCAGAAGACATGTCTAGAGGGCGGTGTACCTTGGTTCCAGCTTCCACTCTAGTTCGATGCCTTGGATCAGGAAAAGGGACTCCTTATTGCCCTTTGACTTGATTTTTTCTCAGCTCCAGCTCCTTTCAGCATGATTGAGATCCGTATACTTGATGGTTCAGTGATGTAGCTGCTGATATCGGTGATTCCTGGTTGTGTGTGAGATGTTTTCAACCCTCATGAGGGGGTGGCCCTACAGGTAGCCCCCCACATGCCTGGATGACCTCTTCATTATAGCCTTTGATGCAACTCCATAAATTTGATGATGTCGACCTCAGCCGCTTGCAACACCTTTTTGTTTGCACGTATCAATTAGGTTTCTAGAGGCCTTTCCTGTTTATAGGGGCATTTGGGTTGTATTTATATCTCATGTACTCAAATATTATTGTATAAGTCTCGGCTGTTATCCTAGGAACAATATGTATATAGGATTCATTATCATGTTTTTACCTGGCTCATGTTTATGCCAGCATGTACTATATTGTTCAGTCCCTTATTTACTAGACGCATTATTCTTTGTACTTTGTCTCGGCAGGCATAGGTATGCCTCCTCCACTGCCTATAGCATAGGTACTCACTCATAAAAGAGACTTGTCACACCTGTAAGTCTCACCTCCTCAGGGTCTAGTCCTTTAGTGCTTCGGTCTACCTTATATTTCTCTCTCTTTGACTTCCCCTTCGGTGTCTAGTGATTGAATTCTTACAACGTACTTCGGTCATATGATTAGCTCCTAACGCTCGTACACTGGGGGGAAATCTGTTACACCATTTTTTGGTCATCTAACCTGTTACTATTAGATGGACCTAAGTGCACCATGTAAGACCAATTTTACCCTAAGTAAAATTGCTTTCACTATGAAAAATAACTTAGTAAAACACCTTTATTAAGTTGTTTATGGTGTAAATAGGAAACCCCATGAGAAAATATTAAATAAATCCACATTTATTTAATTTTCCTCAAGGAATAATTAGTTAAAAAACAATTTAATTAATATTCCTGGTCATATTTAACCCAAAACAGGAAAATTAATTAGATAGATTATTATTTATCTTATTATTTTCTAGGAATAATTAGTTAAACCTTATTTAAATAATATATCTTGTTAAATTTGACTAAATCACTCATAAATAGTTAAATAAATCATTATTTATTTAATTATTACTCAACCACATCCTTAAAATGATAAATAAATCATTTATTTATTTATTATTTACAAATAAAGGGATTTGACCCAAGTCAAATTCCTTTTCCCTCCAACAAAAATAATAAAATATTCCATAAAAGTTGGATCTTGATTTAGTTAATAATATTTTAATTATGCACCAATATCTAGACTAACTCAATATTTTGTTATAAATAGAAGGGTTTTTCCATTCATTCATCACCTTTTATTGCCTAAAGATCACTCTGGATCTATACTTTTGGTCTGACTTTGATCCACCATCATTGTCATATTTTTCTATCTTTTTTCTTGTGGGCTCCCTTTGAGTTCCATTTTTGTCTGGGTTTTCTACACCATCAAGAGAGAGGAATTTTAGATCTAAAGTGCTGAGGACTTACAAGAACCCATCCCATTGAGGAGAATTGGTAACATCCTTCTATGCTTTCCTCCCAGGTGCCCTTAATATAAAATTCATTCAACATATTCTTATCTTGTCTATTGGATGCATGGAGTAAATATCGTTCTATTTACTGCTTAATGTCTTTTGATGCATAGATCTAGATTTTTGTAGCATTTATATTGACCAAATAATTTCAGATCTGAAGATATTGACAGCCATATTTGCTGTTAGGGTTGTTTTCTATGCACAACTAAAGTGGTCTTTATTCGTACACTTGCAATTAAGATTCATACTAACACCAGAATTCCCAGAATTTTTTTTACAAGATGAGGAGAGGGCGGTCCAGAAAGGGAGAGCATACGATCATAAATCCCTGCCACATCCATGGGGTGAGGTGGCATACTTTGTGATTAGATATATAACCTGCAAAGGGCGATTTTCCACTCTGTTCAAATACCATTTCAAATTCTTGGCTCATCTCCGGTTTTGGCAGGCACAAATTCACTCCCTAGATATGCCTTTATTTCTATGGAAAAATATTCAGCTTATGGCACAATCTTCTCGTAGCTCCCAAAACTTATTAGCAGTACTTACAAATCATGGGATGGTATGTTTACTCATAATTCATGTGTTGGCTCAAATCCCTGTGCCCTGGTCTCAATTTATTGAATTAACAGAGGAAGAATTGGAGGTTGTGATAGTTGCAAGGGAGGAAGATAAAGCAGAAGAAATGGAGGTAGAAGAGGCAACAACCGATGTTGCTAAACAAGAACCAGCATTTCCTTCTTGTTTATCAGAGGAAGATGAAGTAGAAGGAATGGAGGTAGAAGAGGCCACACTCAATGTTATTACACAAGAACCAACATCGCCTGTTGGTTCAGTAGGGGAAGAAACATTGAATACAGAAGATAATACAGTCGAGGATGTTACACAAGAACCAACGTCACCTGTGGGTTCAATTGGTATGGGAGCAATGGAGATAGAGGATGGAGTCGATGCTGTTCGTCAGGAATCATCAGCCACTAACAATTCACAAAGAGAATCAACATAAGTTAGAGGATTGGTAAGTGAGTTGTTACACAAGAATCAACACCACTTGCCCAAGAAAATTTGGATCCTAAAGTAGACATTGGTGCTACACAAGAACCACCACTAGTTCAGACAAGCCATGGAATTATGGAAGAGACAGGTCCTGTAGTCGACACTGTTCCACAAGAACTAGTGTCGACTGTGGGACAAGTAGGTGATAAAGAAGAAGGCTTGGTCCAAATAGGAAATAAAGAAAGTGAAGAAAAATAACCTGAGGTAGCAGACATGGTCAGGGAAGAAATGGAAGAGAATGCCCCTCGTTCCCTGTTTATTGATACCTTACCAAGAGGGGAAAATAAGTTTCATTCTCCTCGACACTTTATGGAAGAAAGAGTTATTCCTCTAGTTTTAGAGTTTTTCAGAACAAATTTGGGCACAATAGCTAGTAAACCTATTGAGGAGCTAGTTCTTGCTGATTCACAGACATAAAAAACTAGAGAGTTCAATGCAGAAACATGAGAATATATGTTGATGGGAGGACAAGATAAAGAGATGATGGACGATGTCACCTTGCCAAAAAAAATTGGTCGGACTGAAGCTGACCCGCAGAGGTCGAAAACGATTTCGGAGCCTTTAGAAGAAGACCTTGCAGTAGGAAAAGTGTAGAGGGAAGATATTTAGGGCGTCGCCCAAGTTTCTGCAGAAATTCCTGATCCAGAAAGAGAAAATGAAAATACTGATCCCAAAGAGAGGGAACAATTCAGGGAGGTCATGGTAAAGAAGGAGCCAGTTGACAGGTTCGTTGACAACAACCCACAAAATCTTGAACCAACTATGGTGTCAACATAAGAAGTTGTTTTTAAGCAAGAATTTGTAGAGCAGATACCAACTTCAATTTAAGGAAACTATGCAATTAAAGATGGAAATTTGTAAGCTAAGGAAGTGGCTATCGCGGCTATAGAAGAAAGTGAGGAAACATGAAGAGAAGGCTAAAAAGACTAGGGTCAAGGTTGTTTAGTCAGAATTACATACAAAAGACATTCCCATGACCTATGCTACCACACAAACCAAGACTATAGAATATCTATTTGAAGCTCAAGAGTTCCTTTTATCTGCTGAAATCTAGAAATGGCAGGCCGCCGCGTCCTGTCTCCAGCAAGGAACAATTACATTGAAGTCCCACATAGAAGAGGTGAGGAGAGCCTGCAAGAAGGAAACCCAGACTGTTACTGGGTATATAGATTGGTTGGATAAAGAAAAGCATAAGCAAAAGAAGTAGAAGAAAAGATTGAGAGCTTAGAGGAGTAGATGCTGGTGTTGAAAGCTGATAAGGAGGAAATTTTTACTTCGACACAGCAGGTAATGGATTTCCAACTTCTTGCTCATTTTTATGCCCTATTTCTCCATGAGAAATTTATTTTATTCTATCTGGAGAGCATTTAGAATGATATTATTCATGAAATTGAAGACCCGATACAGTTTCTTTGTATCCTGAGGATTCATGATGTCGTGAACCAAAATTTGATGTGTGAATTATATATGCATGATTATTTCTGGAGTGATGACCATACCTTCAATCCAGTCCCATTTTTGGGAGATGTCCAGTTGAGAGATTTTACCTCCTAAACCATTAATCAGGTTAAGTGGAAAGAGGCTTTTGATACATTTGAATAGAATGAAGCCACAAAACCACTTGTCCTAAGAAGAGATAATGGTCAGTATGTGAACATTTATAACAAACATGCCACCTTTTCATAGATTAAGGGGCATAGAGAACAAATTTTGGCAACAAAAAAATGGTGTAATAGTCACTACACCAAACAGGTGGTCACTTTCCAAGATGATGCTCGTGACAACTGCCAGAAGAGATGGATGTTTTCATCATCAGCCGTCAGAATTCCAAAACCTTTTGGGGCACCTAACTTTGCATGAGAATTAGATAGGTTTGCTCGATATATTGCATGTATCCATACTTGTGGGGTCCAGTGGATGGGGTTTAGGTTTCAATTCGACATCGTTTGGATTCCAGCAGACCAATACACTCCAGCATACAACGTGGGTAATGAATGGTGGAAGGAAATTATTTTGACAGACATATATAAACCCCCAGGGACAGAGATGGCTAATAGGTATGACCTCGCTCAACTTCATGATGACCACAACCACTCCAACCCAGACTTGCGGAGGCGACGAGATGCATGAGGAAATGCAAAAATACCAGTTTGGGGGAGATGTTGGGAGCCAAACTTGCACGTATTTTCCTTCCATTTTATCCTGCTTTATTTATCCATTTGTGTCATTAAACATTCAATTCATGTTCTAAAGTGCACATGTAAACCCCTCTTCATGTCTTATTGGAGTGTTTAGTCAATGAAGTGGGGGATTATTACCCAAGAGATTTACTAATTTAGCTATTTGTGAAGATTCGATGGTCATATGACCATATTCACAATTCGAGGAATAAATACCGAGTTGGGAGCACTATCATGGGTAGTGCTGTAATGACACAATGAATACAAAACCATTCCTCTGCTATATTTCACATCTAGTCTGTTTATTATAATAACTGTGTAATTGTAGGCACTAGTTGCCAGGGTTTCAAGAACTTCCATTGTAATCATTTGTATAAGAAGGGCTCTGAAGATGTGAATCAGGGGTTGGCTATGCAGGGAATTGAGATCTGTAACAAGACATTTCCTTAAGTTAATGTAACTTATCTTTCTGTCCTTCTCGTGAGTTTGCGATTATATCCTAGCCCTGATCAAGGAGTTGGGCCCACTCTCATGACCAGGTGCTGCATGCTTTCTGTGTGTTTGTTAATTTCATTTCTTGTTTCATGTATTTCTTTTTTTTCTTAATTGCTAGACAATTGATGTAATTATTGAAATCCTTATTGATGTGAATGTATTACAAGTTTTACAATTCATTTTTTTTATTCTTTCATTGTTGTTACAGTGGTTTGTTGCTTTACTTAGTTCATCGAATCCATGATTAATATAGAGTTGTGTTATTTTCATATGCATATATTTTGTGCGTTAGCCTTGCAATAAGAACTACACCTAGATTGATAATTAATGTGGGAAAGGGTTTGAATAATCATTCACACTTGGACACAACACTTTTTCGCCCACACTACAAGGAAAATACCCTCTAGCAGATGTTTTTGAGGAACCCCTTATAAAAATAGCCCATATATCCATTTGTAGTGGAGGTCTCTAGAGGAGGCTGGCGAGTGGAGGTTTTTGCGGATGTTTTTTGTGCGGTGCGTTTCTCATCATAAACCGCACTAGTGCATTTTACTCAAAACGCACTAGTGTGTACTAAAATTTTGCACACCGAGACACCGTGCTCTTCATACAAACCCACTTGGTGTGTCTAAGTACTATAGCACACTGGTGCTCTATGTATAAATAGGCCTGATGCATCGCTGTAATCCAGCGCACTGTAATGACGTGTGGTGCGCCATCGGTAATACTGCCCTGTGCGTCTTAAAAATCCGCGCACCGAAATAGGGTTAAATAAAAAAAATACCGGTCGTAAGAACGTCATTTTTACTTCTTCAATGCTCCAGACCTGTCAAGCACCAATGTGATTTTTTCTTGTGTGAGGCGCCCTACCATCGGTGCTCACATTGCACGCATTGCTGCCGTCCATTGCCCACCTTGTGGAGTTCAAATTTTCGAAAACGGTGGGAAAATTTGGTTTCTTCAATTCCTCAGCAAATATGCCTCATTGACAAGCAAATGTATAGGAATTATACTTGTTTCTCAATAACTAAGGTTTTAGCGGATTATATTTTGAAAAAACCTTAAAATTAACTGTTAAAAAAAAATTGTGCACGGTGCACTCGAGCCCTTTGGTTCGCACCATTCGTGGTTCTTCTTGTAAATTTACAAGTTGCACCGTGAATGGTGCTAAGGGAAACCACATCAGGTTTTGGTGCGGTACCAAAAAAATGCGAACCGCGACTAATTTAAAAAATAACATGGCGGTGCAGTCATTTAAGCGACCACACCGTTGACTATGTAATAGTGTCGAGAGGGCGGTGTGTTGACCAAAATAACTGCCCTGGGGTGGATAATTAGGTCATTAAAATGCCCGCCTGACAAAATTACATAGTCAACAGTGTGGTTATTTACAAGATTTCATATTTGACCATGTACTGCTGTTGGGCTGTGCGTTGACCAAACTATTCGCCCTGGGCCAGATAGTTAGGTCGACGCACCGCTCGCCCAACAACAGTACATGGTCAACGGTGCGATCGTTTACAGGACCACACCGTCGACCATGTATTATTGTTGGGTGGTGATTTGAACTCACTATCCACCCTGGGGCAGATATTTTCATCAACGCACCGCAAAAAAAGTATTTTTATCTTTTGCAGTGTGAGAACATTTTCCATGCGCACTGTGTTGGTGTGTTTTGTATACGAATGAACCAAATCACTGTTGTGAAACCAGCTCCAAAAATAGAAGAAAAGAGATATCAACACCTTAGAAATAAGCCACTTCAAGGGGGCAACCTCCAATACATTACATAAATGAACAATTCTTGGATGATACAAATGACAAAACCTCCTTTCTATATATAGGAGTCCATGGGGCCACAATGTAACCCTAGCCGACCTAACGATAATAATTTAAGGGCACAATAATAACAATATGGGGGTTACAAGGGTACAAAAATAACAATAAGTGGGGATACACTAACATAATAAGGGACTACACTATTAATATGGGGACTTAACAAGCCCCTCTCCTTCAAACAAGTGTGGTCCTCAATGCTTGATTATTTCTTGGTGCTTCTGTATAAAATTCTCATCCTCCCATGTGGAATATTCTACAGGAAAGTTCTTCCACTTGCTGAGATACTCTAAAATTGATCGTACTTGTCGAGTTCTTGTTTCTGTGACTGCTTCAAAACTTCTTTCGATGTGATGTTGATCTTCCCGTTGTTTCATTAGATTCTGCACCAAAGTTAGGTTATCCTTTGAGAGTTGGAGAACTTGTTGTTGATGCTCAATGTGATCTTCCACTAATTTATCATCCATATTAGCTATTATTTGATCCTTCAAACCATCCAACTTAGCCTCCATTTATGCTTTTAAACCATCTATGTCATCTTCGGTTTCTCTTCGTAAGATCGAAATTTGTTGCACTTGGTACCGTAATTTTGATATCTCATACTGCAATTCTTCCTCTTCATGCATCATAGTATAGCTTTTTGAGGGCTTCTTGGGTATGGAATTATTTTTTGGAGGAATTATAGAACCCAATACTGATAAAAATTCTAAAATATTCCCTTAGAATCACTTCAAACTGCTTTTTCAAACAAACGTTATGCAATTTTAAAAACCAAATACACACCTTTTTCTTGCTTTCGAGGAGCTCGATATTGAAACTGACTTATCTATGTGATTTTGGATCTTCAATATCTAAAAATTGGCCCTAAGGTATCCCTCTGAATCCCATTTCGAATGTCACAGGTCTCACTTGATTTGGATTCTTCAAGGCAAAGTTATGTCCAATCTCCCACAATGACCTAATTATGGACTGGTTCAGTAGAGCGAACTTGTACGAATTGCCACGTGTCATTGTTTGCTTCTTTGGCTTTGAAATTTATAAACAAGAAACTACAGTTTGTTTTCTTCAAGCCACTTTTTACAGAATTCCAATTCGATGCTCAGAGAGAGAGTTATGAATATTTTTCCATGATCACCTCTTTGAGATGAAATTCGAGAGCCTGCAAGAGACCTAAAGTCTACAGATCATATCTCTGAAAATATTGTGAACCAAGATCTGCAACGATGTTCCTCGGGCTTTGCTCTCTAAAAATTTCAGCTTCTGAATATTCTTAGAAAACAAGTTATAGCGAAAGCTCTGGGATGAACTTTTTATGTTAAATTCAGGAGCTTGCAAAAAGCCCTAACTTCCACAGATCATATCTCCGAAAATATTGCAAACTAAGCCCTAAAATTTTGTGATGAGGTTCCTCAAGATTTCGGCTTCACACTCTAAAAATTTCAGCTTCTGAACCTTCGTAGAAAAAATGTTATAGAGAAAATTCCACAATGAACTGTTTGGAGCAACGAAACCCTAGAATCCAAATCTATGATACCAAATGTCGTGAAACCAGCTCCAAAAATAGAAGAAAAGAGATATCAATGCCTTAGAAATAAGCCACTTCGAGGGGGCAACCTCCAGTACATTACATAAATGAACAATTATTGGATGATACAAATGACAAAACCTCCTTTGGCTCTAAAATTGATATCAAGCTAACCATGGAGGAATATGTATTAAATAGTCCAATGCTTTCCATTCCTATGGGAGGTGCTGATGTTGTAGTAGGAGTACAATGGTTACAATCTTTGGGGATGGTAGCTTTTAATTTTCAAGAAATTTTCTTGAAATTTTTTTCAAAAGGAAAGGAAGTCAAATTACGGGGTATTGCAGGGAAGTTGGGAAAGATAATAAGCTTTGATACCAAATGTTGTGAAGCCAGCTCCAAAAATAGAAGAAAAGAGATATCAATGCCTTAGAAATAAGCCACTTCGAGGGAGAAACCTCCAATACATTACATGAATGAACAATTCTTGGATGATAGAAATGACAAAACCTCCTTTCTATATATAGGAGTCCATGGGGCCACAATGTAATCCTAGTGGGGCCACAATGTAACCCTAGCCGACCTAACAATAATAATGTAAGGGCACAATAATAACAATATGGGGGTTACAGGGGTACAACAATAACAATAAGGGAGGATAAACTAACATAATAAGGGACTACACTATTAATATGGGGACTTAACAATCACACTTGCTTAAGAGGGGTGGTTTTTCCCTCTTAATTTATTGTTCATAGGCAGAAAAGAGATGGAGTCATGCAAGCCAGTGGAACATGTTAAAACACAAACATACTAGATAGATAAATAACATGAATATTCCAACATAAAAACTAAACTAAAACCAAAACAAATAAAAAGAAATCTCTAAATACAGTCAAACAACTTCAATAATCCAAAAAGCAGCGCTTACATCCCCTCTTATTGAGTGTTGTTAGGAAATGAGGATGAAAATTTTATCCGCTTGCCAAGGGGCACTTAGAACTAGGGGTTCTAAGTCTCGATGTAAGGATGTCTTTACTTTTGAGCTGCCTTGGCGCAAAGTCTCCCTCTCTATACTATGGTGGAATGGAGTTATTGGATGGCCAACAACTGATTCCCCTCTATCTCTGCTCCAAATCACACACTGCTAGTATTTCTTGGGGAAATTCTGGCCAGCATAACAATGTGTTCTCATATTGTTCATCTCTTGGTGGCCTTTTATAGGAGAATTCAAATCCTCCTTCCCTGTCTTGGTACATTATGGATGGTGACCCAAGAGAGGAGGGTGATTCTATTGTGTGCCACATTTATTCCATTGTGTTCTCCCTTGAGGTCCTAAGGAGGCTTGGGCGGCTATGCTTAGGCTACCTCAAGTGTGGAATCAATGTCTTGGAGTGTGCCTTGTGGTCCCAGAAAGTGACTTCCACCATTCTTAGGACTGTGTGGCTTTTTGAGGAAAAGTCGCACAAATGTGCGGTTATCAAATAATTTTGCACACAAAGGCACATTTGACTGGTTATTTATATGTGCAATTTGAATTTTCCTTTCAGATCTTAGAGATTTTTAAATACTTCAGATTCTCTAATGTCTCCCAGCCCTATAAATCCTTCTGCCTGACATTAATTAATGTCATCTTTTCTTGTTCGGTTTTCGAGTGATAAAATTCCCCTCCTAATGTGTGAGGTCTAGGAAGAACTGTATAGCCAAAATACATTATAGTTTCTTTTACTGTATGGAGAGAGAGAGAGACCTACTTGTAGCTCGAAGTTGGAGACACCCTGCACCGGGTCAAAGTGAAACCATGTCCTGTGGGATCCCTACAAGTAATGGTATAATACAATATATACAACTTTTCTATGAGGTGGGCATGTCCCATTCTCGTGATGCTTTGGGTAGTTAAACAAATCTATTTGACAGATACAAATTCTATCTGTGTCAGTAGTATGGTAGTGGTATGCTGGTTGATGACGACAAATGCTCATGCCCTCAGGGGTATTTTTTCTTTGAAAATAGGTGGAAAGTGGTACCCATATGCGTAAACTTGGTATGGAATCTAAATGCACATTGTATGCATAGGTGTTGGTTGGTACCTTCCCATGTAAGCATTGTTGAAAGAGACGCTTATAAAGGCACAGGTCTTCAACAAATTTGATCAAAGTGCAATGATTGTAAGGTACAATACCATCTTGAAATGAAAGCTTGTGTTGTGGTCAAATGTCAGGAGGATCGATGACAACTATGGGCAATGATGTCTCCCACAGTGCCACCTGAGGATGCCCTTTTTGTGGAGAGGGGTGATCCAAGGTACCGATTCCTTTTTGGAAAAGAGATGTTGATGTTGAAAAAAAGGAAGCCTCAATTGAACTAGGGGGTTACTGATATAGAGGATCAAGATCCTAGATCTGATGGGTTTAACATAGGCATGATGGCGAGGGGTGACTAAAAATTGATGACGGGGATTCAGTGGCCCAAGGTCGGAGTATAAGAATCAAATTTGTGGCAGTCATAACTATTTCTGATGGGGAAATCCCTGGAGTCGGTAGGACTTCCAGGGTGGGTATAAACTGGTTATGAATGTCATGGTGGCTTGTGCATGAGGGTGTGAAACTCCGACCAAGGGTGACCAAGGGTGACCAAGGACTGCTGCCATGGGAGAAAAAATGAATGGATGGGTGGGGGACATAGTGTGCCATTTGTGGTCTTTGTACACTTACCAAAAGAATAAAATAATGGGGTTTGGTTTGTACAAAACACAAAGACGGATGCCCCAAAACATGAAAGTGTTCTCTCACTGATGATGTGAGGAAGGTGTTTTTGCTGAGGCTAGGGGCCCCATTGGTTGGTATCATGTGTGAGGTTGATGAAGCGAATGAAAAAATGTCGCAGATGGGCTATGCTAATGGAGGTATGGTAGGTCAAATGTGAGGCATGGTAGTGCGCTTTCAATATGCTTGCACAACCTAGTCGTCTGGGAAAAGGGGTTTTATTTTGATATGATAAAACTCGACCTGATGCATGGCGAGTGAATGGGCATGAGGTGCTTCCAGGACTACAGTGGTATGGCCATGGCGTCAATATTGTTTTTGATATATGGTCTACTTTGGGTGATGAGTGCCATGGAGGGGAGGCTATACGGACCAACGAGGATGCTTATCATGTGTAAGGTGAGGTGATGATAAACATGGTCAGGTGTCTCGAACCTATAGATGATTTCTGATAGAGAAATGATGTCAGGATATGCAGAGTTTTTCTGGGACTGTATCATGCTAGGGGTAGAATGATACTTTCTATGAAACTCTCATTGGATGGAGTTGCGGATGGTTTGAACAATACCTGCAAAATAAAATACCCCAAGTGAAAGCATATTATTTATTCAAATATTATTTGAAAGACATGTGCTTAAAAAATAAGATGAGAGAGGGCATACCTGTCGACGCTAAAAAAATATTTTTTCGGGGGAGCGAATGTGTGGCACCGCCCTTGGGTGTTATGAAGTGTTGATCCTAGTGTTACAGATTACTACTACCTAGGTGACCTTGGGCCAAAGACTTGATCAAACCATCTACAGTAATCAACGCGCGTGGTAAATCAAGAGGATGAGGAAACCATGTTCCCCTGTCCCTAGTAGGTGTATGGTGGCTTGGGGGGGAATTTCCGCGATGGGAGATTGTGTGAGCGCAAGGCTAGATCCCTCGTTAGGATGGGCAATTTCTGGTAGGTTTGTCTATTGCAGAGGTGCTTTAATGTTTCCATTAGTGGGCAATGCTCTGGTTCATGGTTATGGCCAATGCCAATGGTGCATGGTACCACTGTGCCAACTGAGTAGATTGTGTAGGAATCAACACTACTCTTCGTCCCAGATGTGAATGCTTGGAAAGGATTTTTTATAGAAGATGAGGTCTTCTGCTTCCTTTTCCGTGTCTTTGGCTTGGGTACGTCTAACTCTTTTGGGGAGTGTAGACTTAACGCTGCTCTTTCTGCTCTAAGCTTTGGGAGATGTTCACATTTAATTGTATGATGAAAGTGTGAACAAATTCGGTAATAAGTGTGCGTGATTTTTTCTTAGGTAGAGAGAAGAGACTATGCGAAAACTATTTGCTAGGTGCTTTAGTTATTTACACTGATTGACCCAATGGCCAATCACGTCGCATAGTTCGCATGTTATCTTAGGTTGGACCTGGGTCATGCTTGGTTGGTGCACCGTCCCAGTTTTCCCATTATGCCACTGTGGGTGTGGGGTTGATGGCCTGGGGGTGATATATTTTCTATATCGTTTGAGGAGATCATCTTGTTTCTTCTCTAATATATGTATTATATCGATTAGGGGATGCACTTGCGGAATAGAAGTACATCGCTGTTCATGGTGATTGCCCTGACATATTAGGAAAAACAGCTTAGATATGGGGTGTCCATCATGCTCAGTTGGTGGCATGACCAGGTACCAGTGACATAGTGCTTCTAAGTCAGGGGAGGTGGTGACCACATGACTGGGTGTTTTACATAACGCACATGTTGGTATTATCTATAGAGAGTAGTTGGGGGTAACTAAGGGTTCCTTAATTGGTCACTTTTCAGCTAATAGGAAGAGCATGGATCTGCTTGTCACATCTTCTTAGGTTGTCGAGTTGTTCATAGATTCAGATTCTGAGCCATCCTCTTGGGAGAGGCAGACTATGGCTGAGCACAAACTAGCCAGTGCTAAGTGGAATCAGGGGATATAGTTGCAATTTTCTAGAATGTAGTTGTCGGCACATAAAGGACATCTGAATTGCGCTACTTGCAAAATAACATAATAAATGCGCCCTATAGGATACAATTTGTGGATGTGTTTCAAGGTTGTGCATTCTTCGATGAAGTGGCCATGTTCATCGCACATCGTACCGTGTATGATAGGAGGGGATTAACCCTATAGAGGTGATGTGCGCTACTCCCATCAGAGTGGGTGGGACTAGGTACCAAACTGGTATTGCAAATGATAAGTTTGGTAGGACCACTGTGGCCATGACCTGTTGTGATACGAAACTAGCTTGGGGGAAGAGGAAAGGAGTTTGGGAGACGACGTATTCTAGAGAGGCTACCATGGCTGAGGACTCGGTGTCATTACTTCTTGTGTTTGCGTCCTGACTAACTTCGGTGCTTGATGTGGACATCATACACACCAGAGCCCCCGTGACATCAGGTGGTGACTCAGGTATAACAGGGGGATCTCCTAGGAATGATCCTATGATGAATGATGGTTTGAATTGGCCAAGGCCATATTCTTGGTACAGTGTAAACGCATCCACAGATGTGTCTACATAGGGTAGAATGACATCAACATTTGTTAGGTGTCACTTTTCTCTATGCGTCAATTGGTCAATAGTAACGATGTGGTCCTCATGGGGGAACATCATAGTTTGGAAGATGAAGGAGGTGATGGCTGGCATGGTGTACATATAACTTTGGCCAAGGAGTATGTCATTAGGGGAATTTTGAGGTCTAAAATGGGCCTCCTAAGGAAATTATAAAATAATAGTGGAAATAATAAAATAAGATTAGATGACATCATCAAATTTTAGAGGGAAAAAAGAAAAAACTACTTTTTCAACTCATATTTTCAACTTATCTCCCAAAGTTGTTACTCAAATTTTGAGCAGGAGTACTCATTGGATGCAAAATTTAATTCCTCATCCAAGGAGTACCCATGTTGCATACTTTCGATGGACCATGCTACACGAAAAATGAGAAATACATGAAAAACATGATTGCAATCATGTTTTTTCATGTATTTCTCATTTTTCATGTAATAGGGTCCATTAAAAGTATGCAACATGGGTAATCCGTGGATGAGGAATTCAATTTTTCATCCAATGAGTACTCCCACTCAAAATTTGAGTAAAAAATTGGGAGATAAGTTGAAAATACGAGTTGAAAAAGTAGTTTTATTAATTTATTATTTTTTAATATTTTTACCCTTTTACTTAAAAAATGGTGAATCATCCCCCATGGTTGACATGATCATCTTGAATCCTATTGGTTCTTATAAAGTCTATTTTTTTTGTAAATTTTCTTAGGAGGCCCATTTTAGACCTCAAAATTCCTTTAATGTTTAGTCCAATTAGGTGTCCAAGACTTCAATGTCTCTAAGGATCGTCTTTCCGGCTAAGAAGACCAGGACGTTTTGGTAGAGACCGACGGGGGCTTAAGGGTGATCATCGTATACTCTAAACATGATGTCTGATGGCTTTAGTTCAGGAGAGCCTAACTTCTGCCAAACATTCTTTAACATGATGCATGTGGATGCACCTTTGTAAATGATACATTTATGAATGGTAATGTTTTGGACCGATACTTGTATCTAAAAGGAAACCATTGAAGGAAGCCTAGGGGTGGCTTTATCTAAATCAAAAGCCATTTGGCCTGAATTGACAGGGTTGATGGTGCCAAGGGCGGAAAGTAAGGCTTTCAACTACTTTGGGCATGATTCTAAAGCTGACATAGTGGTGGTTGTTTTTTCCAGAATCATCGGGAGTTTGTTGCTGCATGATAACTATTCCTTGATGGGGGAAAGGCTCCTACATGACTACTGTCTGGTAGGAGGATCCCCCTTGTCCACGGTTATTCTGTGGCTTCTTCAACTCAGGGAGGTCAAGATAGTGGTGAGTGTAATGGCCATACTCACCACAGATCTAGCAAGAGTGGTTTGTTCGAAGAATTGGCCTTTTGTTCTGCCTCTCGAAGTTTCTTGGCTCCTAGTTTTGATTTCAATTGGAGTTGCCTCTAGCCTGAGATCGCGGAGGGAATTTTTGATTGTTTCCCCCCTATCCAAGATTTCCATTAGGCTTGTTTTTTCCTATTTTCTTAACCGCTTTAGGAGGATAATTTGGATTCTCCTGGTTATGTGGTTGGCACGGTTGGTTTTGGGAGGGTTTCACGAAGTTTACCTATACATTATTCTGCATGGGAGGGTCTTGTGCTGGGGAATGAGCATATGGCATTCCCTGGTTTGTAAATGTCTATTGGGGGGGAGCTCTTCCATCAACATATCTATCTGTGTACTGGGTCCCCTGAGCCGGAGGATAGGGTCCTCCATGCTGATGGTGATACGATGACACCCTACTGGTCAAATTTTGCGGAGGAATATGATGAATTTGGTAGCTGGGTTGTGGTATGTTCTAGGTAGAATCATACGTGTAACTGGGGTATTGAACACTGCTACTTGGGTGACTTTGGGTCAATGACCTAATTAAATCATCTACAGAGTTCAACGTGCTTGGAAATTCTTTGTAAGTTTGCAGGTGCGGGGCTTTCAACAGGATATTGTAAATATACCCTGACTGCGTATAGATCAGCTTGAGTTTTTGGGCCTTGCTGATGGCATCCTCTCAGATATGGGATTTTGTTGTGCCACATCCTTGGAAATATCTGCAGTGAGAGTTTTCAGGAATAGTTCTAACAGAACTCGACCATCGAGTTTGGATTTGCGCAAAATACGATGTTGCCGCCATTCGTGGAGATGGTCTGAGATATGGACGACGGGGGTTTTCCTAAAG
Organism: Pinus albicaulis; assembly: GCA_034641835.2. Classification (NCBI taxonomy): domain Eukaryota; kingdom Viridiplantae; phylum Streptophyta; class Pinopsida; order Pinales; family Pinaceae; genus Pinus; species Pinus albicaulis. The sequence continues at coordinate 55,027,263 of MU968411.1, forward strand.
TGGGTCAGTGACTCCATTCCAGAATCATGGTGGATGGGTAACTGAAAATAGGTCAGGAACGCAGTGGTGAGGGCACTAAAGGTTCCATGTGTAGCAGAGGGTTGCTCCACATACCATTTCGCTGCTACTATGGTTAGAGTGCATTGAAACAGTCTTAGTCAAATAGTATCATCAACGATGTTGTTCGACGAACACCATAGGTGGAAATTCATAAAATGATTTCTAGGGTCTTCCGCTTACTTCCCTTCAAATTTTGGAATGTCTGATGGGAGCTTCGTGGGCATGGGAGGCCATATGGGGTTGTGTGAAATGGGGTCGTATGTCAACTTGGTTAAATATGGTAGATTTAACGAAGCTAGAAAAGGTGACTGTGAGGTTGTAGCCATTACAACTTGTGAAAACACAATGTTCTGGTTAGGAATAAGGTTTGTCTGTGACGTACCCTGTTGTGTGTTCACTTGGCTTCCCGAATGGGTAGCACTCCTCTACCCGCTAGGGGTTGTGGGAGGAGTGGTGTGTGGTGACCTTGTGGGGGTGTTCACTAGTGTGGCGTTAGGATGCTGAATAGGGTTCCCAGCTAAATATTCCCCGATAAATGATGAAATAATAAGGGTGACAGTGTTTCATCTTTAATGCCTAAATGGTGAAAGACCTAGAACCCCACCCGGTAATGGGGGGAGGTCCAAAATAAGTCTAGATTGATGAGGTCCCATTGGGTCCATTCTCACATCGACTAGGTATGGATTCGGAGATATCTGAGAGGATATATATTATAATCAAAGAAAAAATCCTATCACATATATAAAACAAAATGAAAATAAAATAAATTTTCCCTTTAGATTAATCCTATGTGACCAGTCAATCAAAAAATATGGTTTTTGTTGTTTGCATATGATACTCAAATACTAGAAGACCAAATCATCGTCACAAGCTCAAATTTAACTAGGCCTTGAGAATATATCTTGTGAATTCTAGCACAATGTCCTGAAAGAACTGGCGACGCGCCCAATCAACCAAAGAAAATACACGAAGGTAAGGGTAGAGGATCTAGTGCTTGCATGCACTGTCACATATAGGGAAAGGATGCCCTAATTTTGGCCATTAAGCACCGTTGTCCCATGTGAGCATTCGAGTCTTGAAATTCTTGGTAGTTCAACTAATAGTACTGAGGATAATCCGGGTTAGGTAGCCCCAACTGATACGACACACATTGCGCCTAATTCTAAACCCCTTTGAATCAGGTATTTTCTGTGCACGGGTTTTCTTTTCCATGGGCTGATAGGTGGATTTGAAAGTTCCCTAAATAGTCAAATTCTATGTTTCAAGATGAAGAATTACTAAGGTGGCTTATTGGATGCCTACCCCCTTGATCCTAACTTAGACTATAAATTATTTTGTGGCCCCTATGGGGGGAATCTAGTGAGTTTTGTTAAGTTAGTTTTAGGTGTCTTTACTTTTATCAGGATGTGGATGTGTGTGAAAAAAATGTGAAAAAGCACATTGTTTGAATGTGTGGATATGTGATGATCCTTTTGAAAAATCCCCTATTCAAACTATGTTTCGTTGTTCCTTTCTCAAAAGAAAAACATGCGCGGATATGGGCCGCTTTCAATTTTTCCTAGTTAATCTATGTGATCAACTACAGTGATATGGTGAGTTGTGAATAGAGAGTGTTCATATGCTTGCCTAGGATAACTTGAGGGTGAAAAGGCAGCATATATTACTTGCTCTTCTACTGACAATTCGATCTTGGTCCCGAAATCCTAGTGCAAAAATTCAATTAAACTAATGAATTTTACACTAGAAAAGTGAAAGAGAACTAGATAAGCATGCATGGACTTGGGCTACTTACTTTGGCTAATTAAATAGGTGTTTTGGTACCTAAATTCACAAAACATAAATTATTTCGGAATGCAAGTTAATTTACCTCCTACTTAAACTATGTGTTAACTTTGCGAAAATCAACTTGAAATGAAACTAACACTTAAAACTACTAGAAGCAGATTTGAAGTGAGTTTTAGCAAGTTGTTGACACCTCAACCAGTGCTAGCAGATGTACTATGGGCTGCCAATCACTTTTAAAAGTAAGAAAATATGGAAATAGTGGAGAAAATTCCACTTCTGGTTTCCACCCGCAAAAGGCTGAAATATGCATGATTTATGCACGCAAATAACCTCTAAATGTGCGCATTGGGGCACATCTGTTTGTGAGAAATGCACACAATTTTCCTGCAAAGTAATTTTTGGGAGCTCTTCTGATTCAACCTGTCACTAGGGATGAACCAGGAAGTGAAGGAGAGAAAGGGGGGAATTCTAGCCCAACTCAACATCAAAGACAAAGGTCTCTGCAAAAAGGCACAACCACATAAAATTGGAACTAAAATTCAATACAGTCGCCAATCCTGTGTTAGTGTGTTTGGTGCATGAATTTACCAAATCACACTTGCTTAAGAGGGGTGGTTTTTCCCTCTTAAGTTATTGGTCATAGGAAGAAAATAGATGAAGTCAAGCAAGTTAGTGGAACTTGCTAAAACATAAACATACTAGATAGAGAAATAGCATGCATATTCAAACATAAAAACCAAACTAAAACCAAAACAAATAAAAAAAAAGCTCTAAATAGAGTCAAACAACTTTAATAATCCAAATGACAGCGCTTACGTCCCCTCTTATTGAGTGCTGGTAGGAAATGAGGATGAAACTTTTACCCACTTTCCAAGGGGCCCTTAGAACTATGGGTTCTAAGTCCCGATGCAAGAATGTCTTTACCTATGAGCTGCCTTGCCACAATGTCTCCCTCTCTCTACTATGGTGGTTTGGAGTTGTTTGATGGCCAACAAATAAGTCCCCTCTATCTCTGCTTCGGATCACACACTGCTGGTATCTCTTAGGGAAATTATGGCCAACATAACACTGTGTTCTCCTATTTTTTATCTCTTGGTGGCCTTTTATAGGAGAATTCAAATCCTCCTTACCTCTCTTGGTACATTGTGGATGGTGACCCAAGAGAGGAGGGTGATTCCATTGTGTGCTCCCTTGAAGTCCTAAGGAGGCTTGGGCGGCTGTCCTTAGGCAGCCTCAAGTGTGGAATAAATGTCTTGGAGTGTGCCTTGTGGTCCTGGAAAGTGACTTCCACCACTCTCAGGATTGCGTAGCTTTTTGAGGAAAAGTTGTGCAAAGGTGTGCTTATCGAAGAATTCTGTGCGCAAAGTAGCATTTGACCGGTTATTTCTGTGCGCAATTTGATTTTTCCTTTCAGACCTTAGAGATTTTTAAATACTTCAGATTCCTTAATGTCTGTCTGCCCTATAAATCCTTCTACCTGACATTAACTAATTTCATCTTTGATTGTTCAATTTTCCAGTGATAACACGCACTAAGCACAGTGTGCGATAAAAATGTACGCACTAAGTGCGGTGTGCGATAAAAATGTACGCACTGGTACCGGTGCATGACTGTTTTTTTGGGCGCACTGATTGTTTTTTTTAAAATTATATATATATATATATATATATATATATATATATATATATATATATATATTTTAAATACATTTCTCATTTAAGAAAAAAAATATTTAATATGTGAATCATTCAGCGACGTCAACGAAGAGAACAAAGGGAACAAAAAGAACATATGGAGGACCAATATAACATGATTCACCTCTGGGAGGCACAAGAGAGGGAGAGACTTATGTACCCTCGCCATATTACGGAAGCCACCCAGTTGCTCCTAAGGGAGGTAGGCCTCCTCAAGTTCTATGAGGAGGTTACATCCTTGAAGGGCCATTATGGGTTATTGGGATAATTGATCTTCAGGTGGGATGCCCACCGACAGGCTTTCCAGGTTGGTCCTGGCCATTGTTTCGCTCCCAATGAGGAGGAAATATATTTTATTACTGGCATTTCTAGGAGAGGGTAGGATTTTCCATATTTCCCAGATGTCCCTGTCAGCTATGCAGCAGGGAGTCAATTGGCATACTCCTAGAGATACCCTAGGGACGATATAGTTTCTTCTTGAGATTTTTAGGCATCTAGTGGTTAGTTACGTATTGCTTCATTTTTTGCAGAGGAGGTAAGGTGCCCCTCACCACCGTCGATGATCATTTCAAACTATACCAGTGACAGGCAATGCATTGGTTTCCCACTTTTATTTTATGTTGATTCTTTATTCCAGGCGCCACGACTTGTGAGATGGTCTGCGATTTTTTTGCGATAGTTTTGTATAGCATTAGATAGATGTCATTCTCAGGCATGTGGGAGTTTGACCTTCCCTTTTTCTTCAGAGTTATTTTGTTTATTTTTTGATAGGTTTCTAGAGATGAGGGCTAATTTTGTTTGGAAACCTCGTAGGCCGATGTTGCATGTACGAATGCAGATTTGGGGCTAGATGATGCCCAAGAGGGGCCAATCTAACTTTTCCACCATGATATCTCCTGATGCACTAGAGTTGCTATCCAGTGTTGATGATCAATCGTTCATTTTGGTTCCATATCCATATGCCGGTTTGGATTGGCGAGGGTGTACCAACATCCTCTTCACACAAGATGAGCCACTGGATGTGAGAAGTAATATTAGGGGTTTCTTTAAATTAATTAGTGTCTTAATTAATTAATTAGAATTATAAAATTTATTGTAACACATTCTTTAACTTGTAATTTTATTAAATTGTTTAATGAAAATGTCTAATTATTGTTGTGTACTATATATTTTGTAGATATTGGGACATTCATTGGGGACATGATTCCATCGCCACCAAATGATCTAGGTGTAGATGTTGACGAGGGGATGGTAGAGGTAGAGGATCAGGTTGACAGACCTAATCCTGATTGGGTGGAGATACCCGCAGGGGTCAGGCGTAGGCCAGACACTCATTTTAGGATGGAGTTGGGCGACCAACTTTGTCGAATCCTAGTTGATGAGGGAGTCTGCCTGGATACGATTAGAGAGATCCATGCTGATCGTAGGTTCACACAGCTTTGGAAAAGCATTCCCTATGATATGTTGACCCTCATGCGTCATATCGTTGGAGCTTCCAGAGCACTGGCACGGGCTAGGAGGGGTAGGCATCATGGAGATGCACAACAGAGCAGTGCCTCATCTGATGATCATGATCATGTGGGGAGTGATCATCATTCTAGTACTCCACCTCCTATTCCTTCACCTCACACTGGAGATTATTATGAGTAGCTTGTTATCACTCCGCCAGATACCTAAGGCTGAAGAAGGAATACCAACAGAGGTAACCACAAGTCAAACTTTTAACTTGGTATCTAGCCTTACCAAGTTGAAGAGGGCTCTCTTCACAAAACAAAACCTAGGAGACTAAATGGATTAGGGTTTTAGGCTAGGTGTGAGTTCAGGGGTTTTGATAATTTATTTTTGTCGAGCTGCTGGATGAAAGTATGGTCAAGGGGCTAGGTTAGGGAAAATGAGATAGGGTTGCAGAGATTCAATGGGGCAAGGTAGGCATAAGACTTAGCAATTTAAAATGATTGTGATGAGATGGTTTTAAGACTGTTGAGGAGTTAGGAAGAGCATGGGAGATTTATTCTTCCTAAATAAAGGAAAATGGACAAATTATGATAACTCTCCCTAAACAGAGCATGAGAAAGCATGCATTATGTCTATCAACTTGAAAGATATTATACAACAGAGATGTAATGAACCTGAAGACAACACATTCTAACATATGAAACTGAAGGAAAAACAATGATAAACATCATATCACATGTATCCCAAAAAATAACTACAACTCTTCTTTATCAACTGGCCAAACTGAATACAATAATTCCTTGATCATTAAATTAACATCCAAACTAATTCCAACCCTTGATAAGAGTCAAGAAAGGGACTAAAGAGACATCAAAACAACATTCAATCATCCTCAGGGGTCAAATCCATGAGGTGAGGAAGATATCCACAAAATACCGATCCGAAAGATGAAGCATAGGGAGCTCCAAGTGACTCCTCCCTAAATACATTCAAATTGATTCATTTGACTTAATGACAAATTTTACCTAATGAATCTACCCATAGGTAACTTATCCATAGGATAATTAAATTTATCATCATCAATTACATAAGTAGAAACATGAATTTCTAAAGTAAAGTCAAATTTATAGTGAAATTTCAAGAAACTCAGCAAATGGTCAAGTGCACCATTTTTGTATCAAATGCGCCCTCCCTATTCAAGGCTGAATTTGACTAATTTGTAGGTGTCCAAATTGGCTCCAAGATATCTTGTTAGAAAGCCATTAAAATTTAGTTTCCAGATATGTATTTAGTTTAAAAAATGAAGGTTATTCCCCCCCTCAAAACTTCAATCTACCAAGACTGTTTTGTGTGCATCACCTAGGCCAGAATAAGGGCGGAAACATGATTTTAGGGTGTTTTTTTCCCTTTTCACTGACCAATTTGTCTCCAAAACCTTAGAAAATGTACATGGTGCATTTATTCATCGTTATAAATCCAATGATGGTCTATTTTTGGCCATTATATGCCTAAAAAAAGTGCGCAGTGCCTAGGGTGCTGCGCATGTGAAAAATTTGCTGATATTAAATTGTCCATGAAAACATAGAAAAACTCATATTTTGAAAAAATGACCCAAAATGTTTCAAAATTGGTGAAATTATTTTTGATGATGTGTCTAGGATTGTAGTGAAGCCTCTGCAAGTATGTCCAACTTTATTTTCTCCTTCAACATGGTCAAAGTCTCAACCTTTTCATTGACTCTTTTGAGCTAGGTCATTGCAATTTTCTGCTTTTGAAACTGGTGCTTGGCTTTCCTCCTCAACACATCATTGTCTCTTTTAGCCTTTTCCAAGAGCTTCTCCAAATTATGATTGGCTCTATCAAGCCATGGCTCTCTATTTTCATTTATCACCATTGCAAGTTGCTCATCTAGGGTTAGCTGATCAACATCTGAGCTTCTTTTTGTCTTTCTAGAGCTATAGCTCTTTTCAACCCCCTAGTTCTAGGTCTGCCTCTTTGTGCTTGTTCAACTTGTTCATCAAGTAACCCATAATTTTCGAGTGTCTCATATATCATAACTTTTTCCTTTTCTGTCTCCCTTTGAGAAGTGATATACTTGACCTCATCAATGATCTGTTTCATCTTCAATTTCTTATTCTCCTACTCAAGGAAGTTTATGACAAAATTAGCCCTTTCAAGATTAGTATGGAGCTCTCTAACCTTGGTATCCTTTCCTTTGATGGCTATGTTAGTGTTTTCATCATCATCCTCCTCACTTTGGTCAACAAGCTAAAAATCATGCTCAGTCTCATGGAGGTTTTCATCATGTCTAACCTCTGGCTGAATTTCTGCCTCAATCACCTTTTCTTAGCCTTTGTCCACCTGCTTTTTTGATGTAAAAGGAATCGAACCTTCCACCATGTGTGGAGAAAACACATGCCCATGACCTATCTGGTAGGTTTTTGGCAATGGCTCAACCTCAACCACATTATCCCACTTAGGCTCACTGACCTCAATCCTGCTAGGTGATCCAATGTCATGATGAAATGGAGATGAAGGAGGTGAAATGGGTGAAGGGGACTGATCTAATGATGATGAATGTGCTATGGGCTGAGATGGAGGGATGTAAGTGGATGGCTGAGATGATGAAGGTATATTTTGTTTATGCTGAGTAGATGGATCTTTAAATATATCATTGGCTATGAAGGCACTCCATGAAATTTTTAGTTCTTTGAGATGATAGAGGAATATGATTTTGATAAGGAAATGATGGAAAAGACTTCTCATTTGATGTTCATACTCCCTTTTCTGGAAAATAAGTGCCATTTTATCAATGCTCCGGAAAAGGTAGTAGGGTATGTTGAGTATATTTACCCCAGTGAAATGCATTAAGAGTCGGATGTGATAGGTATAAAGTCTTGAAAATATACCTTCACATGAAAATTATTTCATGATTATCTTCATCATTGGTGCATATCTGTCCAGGACATAGGAAAAAGGAAATAACCTCTTTTTCTCATTCTTATACCTTGGTTTTATGGAAGGCTCAAAGTAGTTTTCCTCCAATTCACTGTGCTTGAACCGTTTCTCCCCAACATTTGGGATCCTGGTGGCAGCTGAAATGATGGGAGTTGAAACAGCAAAGGTGAAACCAACTAGAGTAACTTGGTTTTCATGGAGTTTGGATATGAAAAGCCTGGTTAACATGGCATGGTGTTGGATCCTCTGAATTTTCTCACAGAACTCAAAACACCCAACATATTTGAAACATGTTACTGCCATAGGAGATTTCAAAAGTTCTGCGGTATTTGTTGGCTCAAGTCTGAGTATTCTTCCCCCTTTATGTGGCCCTATAGCGTTTGTTTCTTCTCCCTCATTGTATGATCTTTTCTCTTCTTCTACCATGATTTTTTAAAGTCAAAACCCTAGGGAGTGTGATGATGGTGAAAATTGATCTTAGGAATGAGGAATGGGAAATGGAAATTGAGGGAGATGGTACTAGGGATTTATGAAATGGGAAAGGGGATAGGGGGTAGTGATATGGTGAAATGTTAGGATGGGGAAATTATTTATATTTTTGGGGTTAGGAGCCTAGATAATTGTAGCACCTAGGGCTTAGGGTATTGGGGAAAAAGGGTTAGGGAAAGGGAATTTGTAATACATGGGTTTAGGAATGGGTATTTGCAATTGTAGGAAGGGTATGAAGGTATAGGGAGATGTAATTTTGGGAATTTAAGAGTGAAATGGGAAATAATAGTGTTTTAAAACGATTTTAAACACCAAATTATAACAAAAATTTCACAACACCCATCAAATGAACTTGATGAAGATGATAAATGATGGCATTAGCTCTTACTTATTTGCTAGAGGTCGATGAGAAGGTTGATGAAGCTTTGGAAGTGATTTTTTGCAGCTTGAATGCGTTTTTGGGCTTTTCAGGTCAAGTGTGCCCTCGCAGAAGAGAGTTCGCCCTCGCAGAAGAGAGTGCACCCTCACAGAAGATAGTGCGCCCTGGCAGAAGAGAGTGTGCCCTGGCTTTGTTTTTTACAAATTTTTGCCCAAAATTTTTAAATTTCACCCTCTTGGAGTGTGTTAAATGATGGTAGGAGACAAATGAGTTTGAATTTTAAGTCATGAAGGCTTTAACACTTGATTTTTTTTATTTTTTTTAATTTAAACCCCACTTTTCTAATGTTTCATTTCTCCTTTGAAAATTTTGCTGAATACCTTTTTCACTTTGATTTTATTCTTTGCAGGTTGATGTGCTAGAGCTTGGCACTCTTTACATTTTGACTTTGCTGATCTTTAGTTTGGCATATGAGTTTGAGTTTATAGCTTGGGACAATACTTATTACATATAATGAGTATAAAATTACATTAAAATTAAAAAAAAATACATCTATGTTTTGAATAAAATTACAATTTAGTATGAAAACCATACTTTTAAACTATAATTACAACCTTTAAAAATAATATTTACATGCTGACAAATATTCTCCAAATGATAAAGAAGTATTATTCAATCACTCAGACTTTTTCTGACCTTATTGAGAAATGAAATGGAGTATTATTGAACCTTGCAAAATGAAACCTAGTGACCTAAATGGACCTTGAATGGCCAAACTTCATGTTGACTTTGACCGACATAATGAAAATAGTGAAATGAGCTTTCAAGGCTGATTTATGCTCAGTAAGACATGAAGGTGGGCCAACAAATGTGAAATTTTGAGGGAGAGTGAAGTTTTATGACTAGGGCTACCATGAGTGACTAAATTTTTTGCATGATCTAGTGGAATGATAAAAAAAAAATGAGTGGGGCCCCTAAAATGAATATGAAAAGAGTGATTTTGATCACTGATGGCAGAATGAAAATTCTGACACTAACATAGCCAACATCTAGTCCTGATCAACATGCATCGTTTGAGCAGTGTGCACAATCTCAGTAGACACCTAGTCCTGAGCAGAAACCTAATATTGAGTAGGCAGGTCCATCTGAGGAGGCACGTCCATCTGAGCAGGCCGCACCATACACTGAGTATGTTGCTCCATCGACGAGTCATCAACAAGAAGTTCTTGAGCAAACTACACCATCGACTGATCAGCAGTCACCTCCAGAGCAGGCACATCATCTATCTGAGCATGAGGCTGCACCATCGACTAAGCAGGCCTCAACTAGTACTAGTATTGTTGTACCACTAGATATTTGACATTTATATGCAGTTATATTACAGTTGTATATTTTTGACATTATATATATATATATATATATATATATATATATGGTCCATGCATTTTATGTTCATGTTGATGTACTTAATTTACATGTTGGTGTTCATCATGATGTGTATATTGTTAGGTCATGTTAGATATGTTCATTTAATGTGCTTGCAGTTAGATTTGTATGTGATATCAGTTATTTGACATGAGATGCATATTTGATGTTTGTGTTGTGATGATGTTATACAATGCTTTTGTTTTGTTAGATGATAATGATCACGATGATTAGATGAAGTTAGCGAATTTGAATGCCTATTTTGGTCGAATATGATGTTTGTGCGATGGTTATCATGATCGTAATGTTTATTTTTAATATTAAATCATGATATTTATTAAATATCATGTTGTGATTGTCATTGAAAATTTAATTTTAATTGTATGTAAAATTATAAAATTGTAATTGTAATTGTACGTAATTGTATTGTAAAATTGTAGTTCTAATTGTATGTATTTATATCATGATTCCAATTTATTAAAATTGTAAAATTTGTAAATTTATAAAATTCTAGAATTGTAATTGTAATTGTAATTTTAATTTTAATTGTATGTAAAATATTTGTAAAATTGTAATTGTAATTGTAATTGTAATTTGAAATTGTAAGACTGTAATTGCAATTGTATGTATTGTCACCATTCAATTTTATTAAAATTTTTAAATTTGTAAAATTCTAGATTAATTGTCAATTTTGAACCATAACTATCGTAAGTAAAATGTATACCGTAAATGTTGTTAAATTACCATAATTGTAAAAAAAAATAAATTGTAAAATTGTAAATTAATTGTCAATTTTGAACCATAACTTTCATAAGTAAAATGTATATAGTAAATATTGTTAAATTACCATAACTGTAGATTTGTAAATTTGTATGAATATAAATAATTGTAAAATAATAAATATAGAATAAATGAATTTTTGTAACATAATAAAGTTTAGAAAATAATGCAAATAAATTCATGTTTAGAATAATCATTATTTTATTATGATCTTACATACCAAAAATAATAGTATACATTTTGAAGATATCATTCACACACATTTAAAGTAATCAAGTAGTTGTATTATTTTAGAAATTTACATTATATATAAAAAAAACTTTATATAGTGCGCCATTGTTTTCGAGATCAACATAATTGCAAATTATCAAGTGAAATGATTTTAACATTAACACAATGCAAACAAATTAATTCAAAATACATATTATAGTGTTTCAAAAAAAAGAGTCTTAGTTATAAGGTTAAGTCAGACTTCTTTATAAAAATCCATCTTAAAAAGTATAAATGATGAAATAACATATGTACCATATCATTCTCGGTTCTCATGATGACCCTCATTATCTTCTAGCTTGCTTGGCATGATAACACTATTGTTCTAAAAAAAATGGTTTGATCTAGGGTCATGTCTCAATATGAACTGCCAATCCCTATCCAACACATTTGGGTAAAAAACACTAGGTTGCAGTGTTTGGGGAAAACATAGGGCTCCTTAGCTTCATCCCACATATTTCTAGAGTTGATACATATCAGCCTACTATCGCAATCTTCCTTTACATTTTTCCGATCAAAGGTGTCCCACCACTTGTACCTAAAAATAACACATTGGAAAGAAGAGAATTCCACTTCAATGATCTCTTGTATCTTTTCGACATAACCTAACGTCCCTTGTACTAGGTTTTGATTACGGTGCCTATCTTGAATAGATTGATCGAACTCGACTTCCACTCCACAGTCTTGTGTCATGTGTTCATCATCAACATTTTCTGTGCGAAAATGGTGTCAATATGCCCACATAGATGGGAACAAATTCACCTATAAAAAGTTAAAAAATCATAGTGTCATGTGTCTTATAATAACCCAACTTTTAAAATATGAAATATAGATCTTACATTTCAAAGGTGCATTATTAAGTTTAAAATGTACATAAATAGATTATTACCGAGTGGGTGCACCCAATCCCTATGTTTAGCGCATCCTCTTCAGCACACGGGTAATGACCGGTTGCACCATATTTATCTTTAACTTGGTTAGCAACCAAACTATTGGGGTATATAATTGGCATATTTTCTTTTAAATGATCGGGATAATGCACACTTCTACCATTCAACCATTTGAATTATTTCCTGTCACTATCCCATTTCATCCTCTTTTTTTCGTACAATGTGACCCACAGTTGTGTCACTTTGGAATTGTAAAGAACGAATTTATAGATTGCTTCAATTTCTGCTTTTGCTGATGAAATCAATCTGACATATAGTACATATGAGATCAAAATATCATTATATATAAGTTCAACATGGATATTTACTTTGTGTAAATTTGAAAAATTATAAGTCGCTTACTCTTTATCAAGAACCTTTTTCCATTCATTTGGAGCAGCTCCCGTTATCTTTTGTCTTCATCCCCTTCATCGTCCCAAATCACCACACCTAGTCTGTTGTCGATCTGCTTGATGTACTCATTGGCATAATACACTAGCACATTTGGCCCAATTTCCGATGGCCAATTCGTCACTATTTCGACACATAGGCATCGCAAGAGCGATAGTTTGAGGCGAGGAAAAACGTGGTTAGCCATTATGTCGCAATTCCGACACTTCAAAAAAGTTTTGGAATAGCGACACTATTTCCAACATTTTCCAAACCATCGCTCTTCCGACGTTTTTTAAACTGCCGCTCTTCCGATGTTCTCCAAACTGTCTCTCTTCCGATGTTGTCCAAACCGTCGCTCTTCCGATGTTTTCCAAACTGTTGCTCTTTCGACGTTTTTCCAAACTGTCGGTCTTCTGACACTTATCAGGTTTTCGAAAGAGTCAGTCTTCCAACGTTTATCAATTTTTCACACTACTGTCGCAATTCCGACGATATGTCTTCTGACGTTTATCAATTTTTCACACAAATGTCGCAATTCTGACGATATGTCTTCCAATGTTTAAAGTGTCGCTCTTCCGACGCTTATGAAACATCACTTTTCCGACGTAAAAGTAAAAATATTTAAAAAAAAGAATGGTCTCTCTTCCGACGCAAATTTATTTTGACGCTTATAAAACGTCGCTCTTCCGACGTCTAGAGCATCGGTCTTTCGATGCTTTGATAAAAATATTTAAAAAAAATTAAATATACCCTCAACCTCCTATTTTGTATGTTGATTATTTTTATGTAGTTCATGACATTGAAGATCTGAGAAGTGCTTGAACAAGTTTTTCCCGACACCTTTCTTTGAGTAGCCCAACCTGAGTCCAGCATTAATAGCAACATAATAGCAATAACTGAATTGAATGTAGTCTGTAGATAATTTCTCTGTTAGAAACGGCTTGTAATTTTTTCACGCATAGAGAATTTAAAAATCACAAACATTGTTTTCAACCCAGAAGACCATAAGTATGCTTTAGCCATTACGACCAATTTAAAATCCATTGCGTAAGTTCAAAGCTCAAACCCTCGTTGCAGCTCGAAACTTGTTGTTTCATGAAAGCTAGAAGAGGGGGGATTTTATAGTGCTAGAAAATATTTTTGTTTGATTTTTCTTCCTTCTACCTAGAACTTGATGGAATGAGTCTGGTCATCTTTATTTTTTCGAAATTCATAGTGGCCATTTAAATTGACTCAACTGTTATAACATATCCAATTTCTAGAGGACAAGGGATAGTTTGATGGTTATTCATTTTTGGAAGTCTTCATACTTCATTTAATAAATATTTCACAATGTTAAAATGATGATATCCCCAGCGTCAGAGTACTCCCTCTGCATTAGGCTGAACAAAAATATAGATTTTCTGAGTCGTAGTACTGCATCTGCATCAAGCTGAACAAAAATATGGCTTTTCTAAGTCGTAGTACTCCCTCCGCATTAGGCTAAACAAAAAATCTATCAGAGCAGGAAAATCAGAGTGGATCAGAGTGAAATACAAGACAAAACATTGACAGTAACAATAGAAATCAACTATAAAATGCAAAACAAAACATACGAATAAAAATTATAAAAACCAATCCATCTACCATTCCCATATTCAAATTCACCTGAACACTTCCTAATCATTACAGAAAAAAATTGAAAATCATATGGAAAAATTATTTACAATATAAAGGCAACATGCCTACCAGGACATGAACAAACTAAGTGTGGCTATCTATATGTTCTGAGAGGGAAATTTTTTCACATTTCTGGTACAACAACATACGTAGCCTCCCATCGCATTGGATGACAATTGTGTGAGTAGAAGCACTATTGCTGCAGTAGTCCCCAAGGCCAGTGCAGGGCTGCTTGGAAGGGTACACTCTCCATGTTCATATGTCACTTCCGAGGCCTAATTCACATTAAAAAAAACCAGAAGGAAATCTCAATAATGGCAACCATAGAATTACAAAGTTTTTTTCCTTACATTGAATGGATGAAGAATTACAGAGTTTTTTTTTCTTATATTGAATGGATGAAGTAATATAAAGTACCAATTGAAGTATATAATTATCAAGAAGTAATATAAAGTAACGATTGAAGTATATAAGTATCAATTGATTTATAGTGATGTTTATTACTAGGATTGTGTGAGAGGTTAGTTGAGTTTGGATGTTTTTGCGAAATTGAATTCTTTCAAATTAACTTCCATTTTTAATCTATCAAGCTCACACAAAAACCACTATCAATTGATCTACAATGATGTTTATCACTATTATTGTGTGAGGATAGTTAAGTTTGGATGTTTTTGCGAAATTGATTTTTTTTAAATTAATTTTCATCCTCAATCTACAAAACCCACACAAAAACCAGTATCAATTGATCTACAGTAATGTTTATAACCAAAATTGTGTAAAGCTAGTTGAGTTTGGATGTTTTTGCGAAATTGAGTTCTTTCATATTAACTTCCATCCTCAATCCACCAAACCCACACAAAAAATGAGTTGAAATTGTTGCAATCTGAGGATTGTAAACTTGTGCCTTGAAAAGCCAGTTGTACTTATGACTAGTACATTAACTATGGTGTTTTAGCATAAACACAATGGACTTAAGAAAAGAACATATGGCATGATATTGTATGAGGATATACATGTATTATCATGAGTTCTTTATCATGCTTTTGAAGACGTGTCTAAAGTTTGGTCAAGGTTTTTTCTAGTATGGCTGAGAGAGACTATCAATAAGAATCCCACTACCATAATATATGCCATGTGAAGCAAAGAATGAGCTGCATGACAAAGGATTGAGAAATCATGATGTAACTAGCAGTTATGAAAAGTCAAGCTGATCTATGGATACTGTTGGTGTAAATTATCATAAATGTATTGAGTCAAGGGTTTGTTGCATAGGGTTTGATGCTATTAATAACTTGAAGTATTATTTTTGTTGGTGTATAATCTTTGTGTCAAATAATTGTGGTCAGAGGCAGGGTTTTATTAGTATGGTTATGCTGCAGATGTATAGTTTGTCTATTGTGTCAAAGAATTGTGGTCAGAGGTAGGGTTTTATTAGTATGGTTATGTTGCAGATGTTAGTACCCTGGAACATTGTGCTTGCACAGTTGATCTTCTTGGTCGAGCTGGGCACATGAAATATGCGCTCACCTTTATCAGGAAAATGCCAATAGAACCTGATGTTGGGTTCTATTGGCAATGTATAGTGAAAATTTGAAAAACAATGCATCTGGATTTATAGCAGTTTGGGCCTACATGTGATTCTTAAGCAAATTCAGTAGAGCTTGTTTTCAAAACATACATTCCATTAGGAGTTTACAACCACAAATATAATCAAATGGAAATTTGATTATATTGACCGTAGAGTTATACCAAGTTTTTTTGATTATTTGTATAAGTTAACTGTGTGTAGACAGACAGACACATAACCTGCCAAACAACATAAACACAAGCCTCAACTGTGAACACCCATTGAGCATAAGGTTTTATCATTGCTTTATATAGAGATGTCAATTGGGTCCACCCTGGGTGGTTAAGAGGAAGAGTTGTTATCCTTCCTCTCCAATCTTTCTTTTGATAATCTTTCCCTTCATTGGTCGGTTAATATTGGCAAGGTATAAGCAATCTAACTCTTGCTTAAGTTCTTAAGGATTAGATGAGGTAGTTCCAAACATTTAAAAAATCATCGTGCTTGATTAAGTTCTTATTTGTCAGATGAAATGTTTAAATGGGGTATCTCAAGTAGTTTGAGTGGTGATTTGAGTTTTATGTATGAGATCTCAGGGTCAATGCCTTAGGCTTGCTGCCTCTGGTAAGTGACTAAATAGATGACCTAACAGGGACAGGCATGACAATCAGCGACAACATATTTACACTGAGTACCATCTGTGAAATGTAGGGAAGAGCCTGAATGTTTCTCCATGAGATTTCCATTAGAAAAGAGAGAGAGAGGGGGCGCACTATTACACCAAATTCACAAAACGACACTAGACATATAAATCTAAGCCAATCTAAGCCAACTTTGGAGGATAACAAGAGTACCTTCTTTTTGGTTGCCATGGCTAGAATTAACTGGGGCACTTTGGTCATAGCAGAACCCTACATTGGTAGAGGGACCGACAACTCAAGTTTCATGCCTCAATTGATATAGGTGGAGCTTGAATAAGACAAGAGCAATTCCCCTCTCCTTCTTATTAGGGTTGAACCACATTGTCCTGCTACTGCACTGGCCATTGAAGTGCCACAATAATTTAAAACCCTTTTGTTGTGTTCTGTTCCTCGCTATATTCTACAATTCGCCCTCAATTCGCCTACAGCCTCAGATTTTATTGGGTTAGTTCAAAGGAGAAGAATCCATATCCCTATAATTTGAACAGACCCACAAAATATAGAGTGCAGAAATTCAGACCTACAACCATCTATATCTCATAACCAAGATAGCGTAGAAGAAAAAATAGCGAATTTGAATGGGGTAAAACAAGGGAAATACCAATATGCTTCTTCCAGAAGAAGAGATCATTCTTCCACGATCGATTTCTCTTCAGATCTCCCACATATTTCTGAACATCGACAAAACTCGAAATATCTCCACCAACTACTATGGCTTTCGAGCCATTAATGGATTGTGGCCGCTTTAGGGTTTCAGAGTGTCCATGCTTCTACAAGAATTTGGAAAAAAGCAAGCATCATAGGGAAGAATGGAATCATGGGAAAGAAGGCATAAAGGTCGAACTAGCGGAGAGGGAAAAAAAAATTGAATAGGTTGATTAAGAAAATTTAAATAGGTGGAACAAGCAGAGAGGGAAAAAAAATTTGAATAGGTACAAAATATAAAATTTGGTTTCACATAGTCTTAATTCTAAAATCAATCTACTTTTTAAATTAGACCTTTAAGAAAAAAAATTATATCCTAGTTTCTCGATTAGGAACAATGTTCAAATCAAAAACCCTTGTGAAGAATATTGCTAAGGGGTTTTAATTTTGTCCATTGTATTTTATTTATGAGATTATATCTAATCAATTCTAAATTGTACACAAAAATGAAAAGTTAAGGAAGTAGAAATTTATTTTCTAAAGTATGTAGGTTATTTGTATGTTTCCATACATAAAATGGAACTTTCATTGGGGAGAACATCTGCTCATTTCCTATGGTCATTCAACCATGTCAACGATTTTGGCTCTAGGAGGGTTGTATTGTATGAATGATAATAATAATATACATAATGATATGTCACACAAATTTTTTAGTGCATATTCTAATCCATTGCAAACTTTTGAAAATACAAATATTCATATTTAAAATTGTAATTTTCCATATATTGAACCATTATATGTTATTCCTAATGAATAAGTAAATAATTTATGTCAACATACCTAGACATATGCCCAGGAAATAAATAAGTTGTGCATTAATCCATTACTTTTATTTTGTTAGGTAATGTGAGTTTTGAGATGAATTGCATGCCTAACATGTGATTTGAGTAGCCATGAACGAAGGGCTTTTAAGCTATCAAAATCACCTAGGGATCGCATCCAACCTAGGCCACACCATCCCTTAGTTTGATTGAAATTTTTCCCATATAGTTTCGAACCAATGATTTTCTCACCAGTGATTTTATCTTACCCATTATTTCACATTACCCAAGGCACAAATCAAATATTTTGATGTATCCTGGATGACTTGTCACATTCCATGACTAGATTCACGCATATTGAATAGGAATTCCCATCATTTAAGAATTTTTTGGAGGGTTTTCATGGCACAGTTTTTAGGGGCTTAGGGGTTCGATGAATAGGAGATTAGGGGTTAGAGGTTTAGGGTTTAGCGGTTAGGGGTTAGGACTAGAATAATGAATTAGTGCAGGTTAAGGGGTTAGGGATTGGGGGCTTAGGGGTTAGGGGAGTAATGATTTAGTAGTGGTTAAGGGATTATGGATTGGGGTTAGGGAGATCACAATGATTTAGTGGTTAAGGGTTTAGGGATTGGGGGTTAGGGGTTAGGGGATTTAGGTTCCAGGTCACAAGTATTGTCTACTAGGAAGGCTTTCCAAAGAATTTGGCTGGCATCACTATGACACTATTACGTAATTAGAAGGGAAGAGAAAGGCAAAGGCTCAGGTATCATATGAGAGAAGGAAGAAATTGGCAAAATTGAGATCAAAAGCAGTGGAGTTAGCCGAAAAGAAGCTTACGCCAGAGATGGATACGATAAAACTTGACAACATATTGGTAAATTTCCTTGACCCTTTATTGGTTATTCAGAAGGAGTATGAATACGCCATCATTAATATCAAGGTAACCGGCCCCTAGCAGATCAAGGGCTACAAGTTGTAGTATTCATCTGAACATCAACATACCACAACCATGCTTACAACCAGGATATGTTTTTTGAGGAGGAGAAATCTCGTCGAGATCAACATCAAGAATCCATTGCAAAAAAAAAGTACAACTTGTGGTGATTCCAGATGAGCATAGATGAATATCTAAAATAGATGTCGAATGTGGAAATTATGGAGGAAAAACATGAAATTCATCTTCCTTCTTCATTTGAGTGAGAGGAAAATCAATCATCAATGAAAATTCAAAATTTTCAAGCTAACAAAGATCAACCAAATTGGGGGCAGAGTTTGGGGAACCTTCATAAGTGAATGGGGCCTATGTGATATGGATACGAGTTATCTACCCCCAGACAATCCGATATGCAAATAGTAAACATTGTAGGCATAGGGCTAATTAACCCCACACATAGTGGAGTTAGTGCCTGAAAATAAGCTTGCCCCAAAGATGGAGCTCTTAGCTTCAATAAAGTATTAGATAAGATGCATGTTTTTGCTCAATGAAGCAGTCAATTTTGAAAATGACAAGAAATTATTTCTGAAGATGAGGTTTTTTGACCAAAAAGATATAACTACACAGAAATAATTACACTTTTGATACAATAATAATATAATCTGCAAACAACCTTCTCACATTCATGATCTGAGTATATAGTGAATTAGACAGAAGTAAGAAAATAATTACTTCTTCAAAGCTAATTCAAATTTGTAGGGCTTAGGGGATTAGGGGTTAGGGGTTAGGGGATTTAGGTGCATTTAGGGGTTAGGGGTCGAATAATGAGTTAGTAGTTAAGGGATCAGGGATTGGGGGCTTAGGGGGCCTGACCTGAATGCGTTTGGGCGGACACACTCAACTAAAACGACCTGACCCAAACATGTTTGGGCAGGCGCCCTCAAACTAAATGACATGACGTGCCCGACTGAATGAAGGCACAAGGGAGAAAACAACAAATGGGCCGCACAAACGTGCACAAGGCACCCATGTGGTCACAACTTAGCAAATTTGATACGACCAACCTCAAATGTGTTAGGGGTTTAGGGGTATAGGGGGTCAAATGGGTTAGGGGTTGGGAATTAGGGGTTAAGGGGTTTAGGGGTTAGATGTTTGGGGTTTAGGGGGTTAAATGGGTTAGGGTTTTAGAGGTTTAGGGGGTTAGTGGATTTAGCAGTTAAGGATTTTAGGGGTTAGGAGTTGTTACGGGTTAATGGGGCTAGGGTTTAGTGGGTTAAATGGGTTAGGGTTTTAGGGGTTTATGGGTTAAATGGGTTGGGGGTTGGGAATTAGTGTTTAAGGGGTTAGGGGTTAAGGGTTAGAGGTTTAGGGTTTAAGGGGTTAAATGGGTTAGGCATTTAGAGGTTTAGGGGGTTAAATGGGTTAGGGGTTTAGGGGGTTAGCAGATTTAGTAGTTAAGGATTTTAGGGGCTAATGGGGTTAGGTTTTAGGGGGTTAGATGGGTTAGGGGTCTGGAATTAGGGTTTAAGGGGTTAGGGTTAATGGTTTAATGGTTTAGGGTTTAAGGGGTTAGGGGTTAAGGGATTATAGGTTTAGGGTTTAGGGGGTTAAATGGGTAAGGGGTTTACTAGGGGTTTAGGGGGTTAAATAGGTTAGGGGTTAAGGGTTTAGGGGTTAGGGGTTAAGGGTTTATAGGTTTATGGTTTACGGGTTAAATGGGTTAGGGGTTTAGAGGTTTAGGGGTTTAAATGGGTTAGGGGTTGGGAATTAGTGTTTAAGGGGTTAGGGGTTAAGATGATAGTTTAATTGGTCTCTGTTTGTGCACAATAGTTGTTTATTATTTGCGTCTCAATGTAACAATTTTGTAAGTATTTTTGCTTGTTTCCATGTCTTCTTTATGTATTAATTTATAGTATTTGTTAGCCATTGCTTTACATTTATTGATGAAAATGTTTATTGCAATCAAACCAAATGTATGTTCAATCTCCAATTTCAAAATTAGCCACAGTGTTGTCACACAATTTAAGTCTGGAGAATGGCCATCTGATGAAGTCTTAATAACCAGACTGCACCTCATGACTACTCCAGAAAATCTTAAGTTCGAGTGTCCCACATTCATGAGAAATTTGGCTCTTATACTCTTTCTCCACTTGATTGTGTTCTGGAAATACCCTTGTTTATTTCAAAAACATCCTAATGTTGTCGACCTTGTCCCTTAATAGACCAAGGAAACATATGTGACTAAGAGGAATGGGAAGCACTACAAAGTTGAAGAGAGTACAAAAGACTAATATGATTTAAAGGATAAGCTTGAAGAATGTAGCAGTGTTGAAACAACTAAAAGTTGTCCCAAACAAATAGTTGATAATGCGAAACCTTCTTCTGTACTAGTTAAGCAAGACTACATTCATGTGAGAGAAAGAAGAGGCCAAGCGACTGATAGGCATAGCCGGGAAGATAGGGTATGGTTCCCTCTTTTTGATGAAATATTTGATCTACATTTTGTTTATAGAAGATTAACCATTTTAACCTTGCCAACAAGGTGGAATTAACCCAATCATAGTTCCCAATATGTCATGACATATATTAAATCTAGATATATATGAGAAGGAATAATAAAGACATATATTGATAGAGGTGGCGAGACAAGGGGAGTAACATTAAGGTAGAGATGGAGATAAACTGAAGGAAAGGGGAGAGAAGGAATGGAGAGAGAGAGAGAGAGAGGGAGAGGAGTGAGAGAGGTAGAGAAGGGTAAGAGAGGGAGATAGGGAGATAGGGGGAGATAGTGAGAGAGGGAGATAGGGGTATAAATAAGGATAGAGGGAGGGATATAGTGAGAGGATAGGGGAGAGAGAGAGAGAGAGAGAGAGAGAGAGAGAGAGAGAGAGAGAGAGAGAGAGAGAGAGAGAGAGAATGGGGAAGAGAGAGGGAGGTATAAGGAGAGAAAGGGAGAGAGAAGAAGGACAAGAGATTGGACTTAAGAGAGAGGAACCAGTATCATAGAAGAAAGAATATGTGACCAAATTACTCTATATGGAGATGGGAGATAGGGGAACCCTACCAGCTACCTACTAAATGTCTAAACCAAATGTGGTGTAAATGTCTATAATGGTGGTCGATTATACAGGAGAGGATTTTATGAGGAGGCACTGGATTTTAAGGCAGTCACAATTTAGCATTTTTGATACGACCACCCTCACACGACCCAACCCAACCCGACCTGACCTTCCCGAACGTGTTTCCTTGGGTGCCCTCACAATATGGCACGACCCAACCTAACTCGACCCGAATGCGTTTTCCTGGGCAACATCACACGACTCGACCCAACCCACCCGAACGCGTAATTTCCCTGGGTGCCCTCATGAAACGACTCGACCTAGTCGGAAATGATCCTTGGGTGCCCTCACATGACCCAACCTGACTCAACCCTCTCGAACATGTTTCCTTGGGTGCCCTCACGGTACAACACAACCCGACCCTACCCGACCCGAATGCATTTCCTTGGGCGACATCACATGACCCAACCCGACTGGACCCACCTGAACATCAAAGGCATGAGGGAGAAAATGACAAATGGGTCACATGAAAGTGCACAAGGTACATGGGTAGTCACAACTTAGCATTTTTTATACGACCTCCCTCACACAATTTGACCTGAACGACCCGACCCAACCCGCCCAAACCATGTGTTTCCTTGGGCGCCCTTACAATACAACACGAACCGACCTGACCTAACCCGAACTCGTGCCCAGCCAATTGGGCACCATCACACGACTCGACCTGACCCGTATGAATGTGTTTTCTTGGGAAGACTCACACGACAAGACCCGACCAGACCCAACCCGACCTGCCTGAACACATTTCCTTGAGCGCCATCAGTACATGACTCGACCCGACCTGTACGAACATGTTTCCTTGGGTGGCCTCACATGACATGACTTGACCCACCTGAATGCATAATTTCCCTGGGTTCCCTCATGACATGGCCTAGCATGACCTGACCTGGTCGGACATGTTCCTTGGGCGCCCTCACATGACCCAACCTAACCCGACCCTCTTGAACATGTTTCCTTGGGCACCCTCATTGTACAACACAACTCGACTCAACCTGACCTGAACGCATTTCCTTGGGAAAAATCACACGACCCGTACGAATGTGTTTCCTTGGGTGGCCTCACACGACAAGTCCCGACCAGACCCAACCCGACCTAGCCGAACGTGTTTCCTTGAGCACCATCAGTACACGACTCGACCCAACTTGTACGAACATGTTTCCTTCATCAGCCTCACACGACATGACTCGACCAGACCCAACTCGACCCGACCCGTATGAACATGTTTCCTTGGGCAGCCTCACACGACACGACCTGACCAGACCCAACTCGACACACCCGTACTCGTTTCCTTGGGCGGCCTCACACGGTACAACCTGACCCGACCCGACCCGACCCGACCTACTCGAACGTGTTTCCTTGGGCACCCTTACAATACGACACAAACAGACCTAAGCTAACTCGAACTCGTTTCCAGCTAATTGGGTGCCATCACACGACTCGACCCGACCAGACCTAACCCGACCCACCTGAACATGTTTCCTTGAGTGCCATCGCATGAATCAACCCGACCCGTACGAATGTGTTTCCTTGGGTGGCCTCACACGACAAGACCCGACCAGACCCAACTCGACCTGCCCGAATGCGTTTCCTTGAGTGCCATTAGTACATGACTCGACCCGACCCATACAAATGTGTTTCCTTGGGTGGCCTTACACATCGACAAGACCTGGCCAGACCCAACCTGACCCGACTGAATGCGTTTCCTTGAGTGCCATCACACGACTCGACCCTACCCATACGAATGTGTTTCCTTGGGTGGCCTCACACAACATGACTCGACCAGACTCAACTCAACCCAACCCGTACGAATGCGTTTCCTTGGGTGGCATTATAAGACACGAACCGACTAGACCCAACTCGACACTCCCAAACATGTTTCCTTGGGCGGCCTCACACGACACGACCTGACCTGACCAGATCACCTGACTTGACCCACACGAACCGCGTGTTTCCTTCGGCGCCCTTACAATATGGCACGAACCGACCTAACCTTATAACCTAAACTCGTTTCCAACTAATTGGGCACCATCACACGACTCGACCCAACCCGTACGAATGTGTTTCCTTGGGCGGCCTCACACGACAAGATCCAACCAGACCCAACCCAACCCGCTCGAATGCGTTTCCTTGAGTGCCATCAGTACACGACTCGATCCAACCCGTACGAACATGTTTCCTTGGGCGGCCTCACACGACATGACCCGACCAAACCCAACTCGACCTGACCTGTACGAATGTGTTTCCTTGGGTGGCCTCACACGACACGACCTAACCAAACCCAACTCGACCCTCCTGAACGCATTTCCTTGGGTGGCCTCACACGACATGACTCGACCAAACCAAACTCGACCCGCCCAAAGGCATTTCCTTAGGTGCCTCACACAGCACGACCTGACCTGACCCAACCCGACTCAACCTGCCCAAACGTGTTTCCTTGGGTGCCCTTACAATACGGCATGAACCGACCTGACCTAATCTGAACTCGTTTCCAGCTAATTGGGCACCATCACACGACTCGACCCGACCTGTACGAATGTGTTTCCTTGGGCAGCCTCACACAAAAAGACCCGATCACCAGACCCAACTTGACCCGCTCGAACGCGTTTCCTTGAGCGCCATCAGTACATGATTCGACCCGACCCGTACAAATGTGTTTCCTTGGGCGACCTCACACTACACGACTCGACCAGACCCAACTCGACCTGACCCATATGCACGTGTTTCCTTGGGTGGCCTCACACGACACAACCCGACCAAACCCAACTCGACACGCTCGAATGCATTTCCTTGGGTGGCCTCACACGACACGACCTGACCCGACCCGACCTGACCCGAACCACCTAAATGTGTTTCCTCGGGCGCTCTTACAATACGGCATGAACCGACCTAGCCTAACCCAAACTAATTTCTAGCTAATTGGGCACCATCACACCACTTGACCTAACCCGTACGAATGTGTTTCCTTGGGCGGCCTCACACGACAAGACCCGACCAGACCCAACTCGACCCACCCAAACGTGTTTCTTTAAGCGCCATCACATGACTCGGCCCGACCCGTACGAGCGTGTTTCCTTGGGTGGCCTCACACGACAAGACCCAACCAGACCCAACCTGACCCGCCCGAACACGTTTCCTTGAGCGCGACTCTACCCGACCCATACGAACGTTTTTCCTTGGGCAGCCTCACACGTCGACAAGGCCTGACCAGACCCAACCCAACCCGCCCGAACGTGTTTCCTTGAGTGCCATCACACGACTCGACCCGACCCATACGAATGTGTTTCCTTGGGCAGCCTCACATGACATGACTCGACCAGACCCAAATCGACCCGACCCATATGAACGTGTTTCCTTGGGTGGCCTCACATGATACAACTCGACCAGACCCAACTCGACACACCCGAATGCGTTTCCTAGTGTGGCCTCACATGGCATGACTTGACCCGACCTGACCTGCCCAAACTGCATGTTTCCTTGGGCGCCCTTACAATACGGTACGAACTGACTTGACCTAACCCGAACTCGTTTCCAACTAATTGGGCGCCATCACACGACTCGACCTGACCCATTATATGAATGTGTTTCCTTGGGCAGCCTCACATGACAAGATTTGACCAGACCTAACCCGACCCACACGAATGCTTTTCCTTGAGTTCCATTAGTACATGACTCGACCCAACCTGTACGAATGTGTTTCCTTGGGTGGCCTCACACGGCACGACTCGACCAGACCCAACTCGACCCACCCAAATGCGTTTCCTCAATGGGCGCCCTCATATGACCCAATCACATGACCCGAAACATTGTTCCTAAACCATAAAACCGATCACATGAACTGACGCATTGTTCCTAAATCATAAAATATAACTCCCAAACCCTAAACCCTAATATTTCTCCTAAACACTAACAACACTTGCCTCCTAAACGTTGCAATACTGACACTTGTTATAACTGTCGCAATACCCACAATTATCTCTGTAACATCACAATACCAACGCTTTTCCCCCAACCATCGCAATACTGACGCTTTTTTCCAAACGTCACAATAGCGACACTTAGCTCTAAGTGTCGCAAGACTGACACTTTTCTCCAATTCGTCGCAATTCTGATGCTTTTCTCCAAACGTCGCAAGACCAAAACTTACCTCTAAGTGTCGCAATACCGACACTTGTCTCCAAATGTCAAGATAGCGACAGTTGTGGGTAGGATTTGAAAAACTGATAAAAATTGGGAAATTTCCAACATTTGGTCAAAAATGTCGGAACTAAAGTGTCGGAAATTTGATCAAATGTACTAGTGATAGAAAGACTCATACGATTTGTACCCCTCTACCATAGACCCCTTGGGTTTTTCCCTTTGTCAAACAAAACCTTTCAATTTCTTCATGTACCCCTCTAAGAAGAACATCCAATGACAAGAAACCACCCCAACTAATTCAACCTCATCTACTAGGTGGATTAGAAGATGGACCTGCAAGTCCATGGAACTCAACGACAATGCCTTCTCAAACATACAAAAATTATCAATTATGTCTCAACATCACTGTGGAATGCTAACCACATGAATCTCCTTTGACGTGATCCAACGTACAAATGTAGACAATTTAGATATGAAATGTCCTAGATCTTTGGGGAAGTCATGTTTCACACAGCCGTTAGTGTGAATTCTGATCGCAAGCGTACGAAAAAATCTCACTTTAGCTGTGCATAACAAACAACCATAACATCAAAGATGGCTGCCAATTTCCTTAGATCTGTAGTTAGTTGACCAAGATAAATGCTACAAAATCTAGATCTATGCAGTTAAAGACATTAAGTAGTAAATAAAAGAAAGATTTGATCCATGCATCCAATAGGCAAGACAATAATATTTTTAAATAATTTTTGTATTTATGACACTTGGGGAGGGAACATAGAAATATGTTACCAGTCCCCCTCAATGGGATGGGTTCTTGTATGTCCTCAGTGCTTCAGATCTAAGATCTCTCTCTCTTTATGGTGTAGAAAACCCAGATAAAAATGTAACTCAAAGGGAGTTCACAAGAAAAATGGTAGAAAAATATGACAATGATGGAGGATCAAAGTCAGACCAAAAGTATAGATCTAAAGTGATATTTAGGCAACAAAAGGTAGTGAATGAATGGAAAAACCATTCTATTTATAACAAAATATTGAGTTATTCTAGATATTGGTGCGTAATTAAAATATTATTAACCAAATCTAGATCCAACTTTTATGGAATATTTTATTATATTTGTTGGAGGGAAAAAGAATTTGAATTTGGTCAAATCCCTTTATTTGTAAATAATAAATAAATAATTGATTTATTTATTATTTTAAGGATGTGGTTGAGTAATAATTAAATAAATAGTGATTTATTCAATTATTTATAAATGATTTAGTCAAATTTAACAAGGAACATTATTTAAATAATGTTTAAATAATTATTCCTAGAAAATAATAAGATAAATAATGACTTATATAATTAATTTTCCTCTTTTGGCTTAAATATGACTAGGAATATTAATTAAACTATTGTTTAACTAATTATTCGTTGAGGAAAATAAAACAAATAAGGATTTATTCAATTATTCCTCATGGGGTTTCCTGTTTAGACCATAAACAACTTAATAAATTAAGTATTACTAAGTTATTTTTCACAGTGAAAGCAATTTTACTTACGGTAAAATTGGTCTTACATGGTGTATTTTGGTCCATCTAATAGTAACTAGTTAGATGACCAGAAATTGGTGTAACAGATTTTCCCTCAGCGTGCGAGCGTTAGGAGATAATCGTATGACCGAAGTACGTTGTAAGAACTCAATCACCAAACACCGAAGGGGAAGTCAGAGAGACAAGACCCTGAGGAGGCGAGACTTACAGGTGCAACAAGTCTATTTTTTGAGTGAGTACCTATTTTACAAGAGGTGGGAGAGGCATACCTATGCCCACCAAGATAACAAAATACAAAGAGTAATGCGTCTAGTAAACAACATGTTGGCATAAACATGGGCCAGATAAAAACATGATAATGGATCCCACATACATATTGTGCCTGGGATAACAACCAGGACTTATACAATAATATCTGAGTACATGAGATATAAGTACAACCAAAGAGGCCCTGTAAAATAGGAGAGGGCTCTGAAAATTTGAATGATAGATGCAAACTAAAAGGCGCTGCAAGCAGCTGAGGAAAAAACCATCAAATATATAGAGCTGCATCGAAGGCTGTAATAGAGAGGTCATCCGGGCATGTGGGGGGCTACCTGAAGGGCCACCCCCTCATGAGGTCTGAAAGATCTCACACATACTCGAGAATCACCGATACAATATACTGCATCACTGAACCATCGAGTATATGGATCTCGATCATGCTGTAAGGAGCTGGAGTTGAGAAAAAATCAAGTCAAAAGGAAATAAAGAGTCTCTTTGCCTGATCCAAGGCACCGAACAAGAGTGGAAGCTGGAACTAAGGTACATCACCCTCTAGACCTATCTTTTGAAATGAATGAGATGATGTCGACAGAAGGAGGTCTGCCATAGGTGAGGCAATAATGGATCCTCAACTAAGGCACGAGAGATAATAATAGAGTGACTGATAGACTGACACTAGGGATGATGGTGGAATGGGGGTACTGAGGAGCGGGCTAACGCCTTCCCTTGTTAGAGCATGAAGGACATGGATGACCTGGAAACAACTGACACAATATCAAAAGGGGATAGGGGACAATATGACTGAAGGCCAAAGTGTGCGACATGAGAGAGGGGTAAAGAAATGAAGGATGGAGGATTATGGTGGGATACAAAGGGACTCGGGATAGACTTCATGCATGTGATGATTAATCAACTCGGATGCTCTAAACAAGGACGACTTGATGGTGCTGCCACATAGAAAAAAGGCCCAGTGGGGACCATAAAAGCATGAGTACAATGTGGGCACTCACGACAAAAATCGACACGAGCATGGAAAAGTATGAAGGCTAAGTTTTTCCCCAAGTACAAGTGTTGCAAGTGAAGACATTCGATTTTGAGGAGTGGCGAAGTGACCCTTCTTGGAAAAAATGTGTCGGCATGAAGTATCAAATCACAAGAAACTAACAAATACCCATTTTAGAGCTCGGTGAGAGATTTCCAATGGTATGGAAGGTTTGTCAAACTGAGCTATGGTTTGGCCATAAAGGGCGAAAGAAAAATTAGGGGTTTCTCTTTTAATAAGGCATTTTCCCTCCAAAATCACTCATTTGGAAGTGTAGTTGTGGTGAATGTAGAAAGGAGAAAAGGCCCTAAATCTTGCGGTGATCGTAGCGGACAAGTCGACTGTTGGACTCGAGATCTGTCTGTTACAGGTAAGAGGCCTAGCCCTACTCTTTCATTTTAGTGGATTGAAAGTTTAGTTTAGGCACCTAGAGCTCAGGAACAGACCCCTTCTCTTCTTCACTACTTGGTCACACATTTTGGGGAAATATTTGCAACCTGGGTAGCAGGTTTTGGGCAGACAACTGCGACCTGTCCCAATATTTTCTTGAAAAGTGTGACCTGTCAGAGAAGGGGATTTTGGTGCTATTTCTTGGCTGAGAGTTGGGTTTTTATGGTTGAATGCAGTATTTCCTTTTTGTAAATTGAAAAATGTGGTGGTTTTGTGCAGATATAGTAGAATTGAGGATCAAATGGAGAGAGAGAGACCTGGACACATTATGGTCAGAGATCCAAGAGGATCATGGTGTCTGCAGTGCATTGGCCAGGTTTGGGGTCCTAAAGTTTGCGGAGAACCCTTTGATGAGAGCTGGAGAGCCCTTGTTAGCCCGGATTGTCAGCTATTGGGATCTAGATCATGAGGTATTTATAGTGCAGGGGCACCGGATCGAGTTAATGGTCCAGGATATATATTTCCTGACTAGTCTCCCACCATGTGGGATGGTGGAGAATACACAACCAGTGTTACCGCGAGGGCGGAACATCATGGATTTTGTAGAGCGCCATTTCCAACCAGGTTTCCATGTTAAGGGGACATGGATACCAATCGAGAATCTAGAGAGGCTAGAGACCCATGCTGTGACCACAACAGTGCTGCGGATCCTGGGCAACCAGGCACTCCACCACATCACTAGGGTCAGATAATGCTTGTTGAGAGTGTGTTGAGTGGGACCTACTATGGGTGGTCCCAAATCATGCTATCATTGTTGAAACATTAGTTGTTGCTATGTAAGCAGAAAGTGAACCATAACTATGCATATGGCATAATGTTGTGCTCGCTCCTCTTTGAGAAGATCCCAACACTCCGAACTCACATACAGATCCAGGATGGGGGCCCCAGAGAGCCCAGGATGCGACATTGGGAGCGGCTACTATGCAGAGGGGGAGGTGGGGTAGTCGACGGGTGTTCTAACTCGAAGTTTTCAATCATTGGGATCAGATGCCACTGTAAATAAATGACTATCCCTATAGTGGGATGAGTTATCGTGGGGACCTGGACTTGCCACTGCCGCCTGGTCGAGTATGGGGGCCCGATGATAAGTGACAAGTTGCTAATATTTTATGTGCAATTTTAAGGGTCACAATATTATATATGGTACTGATTCATTCACTTTTGGTGTGCAGATACAACACTGGTAAAACTAGCTGGGTACATGGGATGATCTGCAATATCAGGTGCTGCAGGACCTAGTGGGTCGAGAGCACAACAAAATGAGGATGTAGTGGCCCTCATGGAGGACATATATCATAGATGTGAGAGGCTTCTGACCGATGTTTCAAAGCATGGATGGCAAGACTTGGATGACCAGTACATAGAGCCATGTATTGGTATACACTTGGAGTGGCGAGGGGTCATGCAGCGCATGGTAATGACCGGACAAGGGATGCACGATCTATGAGCTTCAGGGGTAGAGCCATTCGCTCGGGATCCTCTAGATAGTGATTAGGTGGAGGAGCATGTGGTGCCCCCCAGTTTTGGTTT
This sequence comes from Pinus albicaulis, assembly GCA_034641835.2. Taxonomy (NCBI): domain Eukaryota; kingdom Viridiplantae; phylum Streptophyta; class Pinopsida; order Pinales; family Pinaceae; genus Pinus; species Pinus albicaulis. Next base: position 55,058,281 of record MU968411.1, read on the forward strand.
TTTGTAACATGCTATGGGCATGTTAAATGTATCAGAGTTGATGGACTCTAAAACATTTTGTATGACACATATAATGGATATGCATCGCTTGTGTGGTTTATTGTTATTGTCTTGTGGGAAATGCATGTGATAAATTCCAATCTAGAATATTATTTGCAATGATATCTACATAGTGATTTTTTTCTCTAGGTACATGACTGAAAGTAATGATTTCAAATTCACGCATCAAAAGCTTCACTCCTAAATATCTTCTAAAAAGGATATGATTATAAGCACATGATAGACACCACTCAATTGCATGACAAGAAGCAGGGAATATAAATGAACATGAAGGTGGAGAATGCGATGGGAAAGGGCATTGGCTAATAAACCTCGCACTGCATCATAGTCAGCCTAGTTATTGGTGGCAGTACCAATGCATACACTGTTCGAGAGAACACGTGAATATAAGGGGGTAAAAATGACCCAACCTGCCGAGGCGAGATTCCAAGAGTAGCAAATCGCACCATCGGCATAACCGATATAAGGAGTAGCAACTTGCCACAAGGCAACAAATGGGAGGTTGATCAACAATGTTGGCAACCCGAATGCAAGGTAGAAATCAAACAAATGTTGCTAGAGGGAGTGCACAGGGTAAGATGTCTACCAACTACACACCGACGGGTAGGTGGTGTGTGGGAGATGCCTTGGGGACAGTTTGTGTTCAGATCGTGAAATTCACCATAGACGCTAATGGCGCCATCCTGCTTATGGGCAGAAAAGATGAAGTCAGGGGTGGAAACAGCTTCCATGATGTCGTCATCACAGTAGAATTATGGGGTGACTAGAGGAAGAGAGACCACATGACACAGTGAAGCTACCTGACTCATCATCATTAGAAGAAAGGTTCACATGCGCATCGTCATTGGGGGCGACGGAAGAACAAGAAGATAAGGGATCCACTTATGTTGAGCCCAGGGTGATCACTAAAGGGAGGTCTATAAAAACAAAAGGGGAAGTCTCAGAGGGAGCTTCCATTGTGGATCTCATGAATGATGATAGGTAGAGGATGGTGGTTGAGGGCTCCATCATCTCAACATTAGGAGGGGGAATGTCAATGGGAGTAGGTAAATCCTCAATTTGGGCTGAAGCATACTACGCAAGGATGGGAGAGGCAAATTGGTTCTGTTCAGTCTCGTACTCCCGAACTACCTCCAAAGAGGCACGGTAATGCGTGAGGCGAGGACAATGGTGGGTATAATAGCCATGGAGATCACACAAAGCACAAGGTTGGTTGGTGTGAATAGTCTTAGGGTTATTGGTTGTAGTCAAGGAAGAAATAGAGGCTTCAGGGACACACGACATTGACCATGGGCTTGATACGAGGAAATTTGGGACAATGATGGGTGGCATGACTGACAACATCACACAAAGCACATTGGGGGGTGGGGAGGGGGGGGTGGAGGGGGGGGATACACTTTGGAGGTTGAGGAGGAGCAGGGTTTGTCGGGGCAGCCTTGTCTTTAGGTGCCTTCTTGCGAGCTTTTCCCCCTTCACCCGAAGATGTCGAAATAGGAGTAGGTTTCTGTTGAGGTGGCTGAGGCACGGTAGCAAAGGGAGGGGTCATGGGGACTAGTTGAACCGGGGTCAAAGCAAGATAAGGTTTGGGCTAACAAGGTGGGATAGTAGCTGGGGGATCAATGTACCAGACTAGGACCCCCAGGGTTAGGTTAGGAAGGGATAAGCTAGCCATAACAGGTACCAAAAATACTCTAGGAGGGGGAGCTAGGAATGGTATCTGACCGGAGGGGTAATGGCCAGGCAAGATAGCTCTGAGATGGTTAAGGCTAGGAGGAACCGTGCCAGGAGGGTAGGGAGGCTCATGGATACCAGCTGCAGATGAGGGGTCTAGAGGAGAGGGTCCTAAAGGCCTTGATGTGCTAGGAGAAGGTTGCGGAGGGTGGGGTTGCTGAATAGTTGAAGCGGGCCGCTTGAGGTCGGACCGAGACGATTGCATCATGAAAATTTTCGAAAACCTGGGATCAAAGACAGGAGGAGGAAGACCAAGGAAAGAACTAAGAAAAGAGGAGTCTTTGTAGACTTCGGGTGAGAAACTGGTCAAAGGTTCGACTATTTGTTTGTTGGACACCGGAGAGATGATGGACTCAGGGGAGGTCTGAGACTTCGGTTCGTAATATGTCAACTGATCGATGGTGATAATCTTTCCATTGTGAGGAAAGCACATCTTACGGTGAACTGCAGATGGGATAGAAAAAATCACATAAGTGTAGCTATAACCCAATAGAATGTTGTAATCTAAGGGGGCATCAATGAATTCTATGTCAACACAAACAGTCTTTCCCGCAAGAGTAATAGGACAATTTTGGAACATGCCTATGGGCTGGGAGGAGTGACCATCCCAGGCTCAGAGGGTGATAGTATAAGGGGCCAAATCTGGAGATTTGAGTTTCTTCCAAACTAAAGCGGACATCACACAGGTGGATGCCCCCTCATCAATGATACAACGGGAGACATTGACATTCTAGATCTTGAAAGGGATTTGGAAGGCGACAGAGGTAGGAAGGGGAGGATGTTCTAACTAGTCAACATCGAAGACGATCAAATGATCATTTGAAGGATCCACAATTCCCATGGAAGTTAGTAGAGATTTTCATTGTGAAGGGCATGATTGGAGGAGTTCCAACGTTGATATGGTAGCAGGGGATTGTGCTAAATCATCTACTATACTATACAAATGGGAAACTTTACTAGAAGCAACGTTTTGGCATAATGGTCCCTTAGGGACCTTGGTATGAACCTTTGCCTTAGGCTGAGGGATCTGTAAAGGACCATTGGTTATCGAAAGAGGCTCTATGGAACCTGAAGAAGTGGGCTCGGGGGAAGATGTAGTGTGAGGCTTGTTGTACTGATGTGACTAAGTCTGAAGGTTGAGGTCAATGGTAATGGGTTGGTCAGATTTTATCATGAGGATCTGGTAATCAGAGGTACCAGATGGAGGAGGTTGAGTGGCTGCTTGATCTTCAGGGGTTGGGTAGCCACGAATCCTTGCTGGGGGAAAGGATTGGTAAACACAACTGGATGGATAGGCGCATCATTAGGAGGAACTGAAGGGGAGGCTTTCTATCCTTGGGACACTAATTGAGCTTCCCACATCTGCCACATATGAGATAAAATAGGACAATTGTGGGTATAGTGACCATGGAAACTGCAACAAGAACAAGGTTTTTTCATGCGAACAGGCCTGTCCTACTTGAGCTGAGTGCCTTATTTTTGGTTAGCAGTGTTAGGTGTATTCCATTGGGGATTGGGTCCTGAATTACCTAGGGCGGATTGGTTTTGGTTTCCTTTCCTCTTCTTTTTGGAAGTAGGAGGATTATTTGTGCTCTACTGTGCATACACCTACCCCTGGGGCAGTGGTGGCTACTGTTCCGGGGGTTGAGATGGCAAGGGAGGCGGGGGTGCTAATGCTGGAGGAGGTGGAGCACCAAGCTGCAGATACGGATAATAAGGAGGTTGAGTAAAATTGTGGTAAATAGGTTGGGAAAAAGGAGGAGGTATATCATATCCTGGATACATGTTATTGGGAGGGGGAAAAGTGCTGGAGGAGCTAGCCCCTCCCTGAGGGAAACCATAACCCATGGGAGGATGAGTGTACGGATGAGAAAGGGCTCCAAAAATACGGTCAGCGGCATGGGATGGCCCCGGTGCGTTGGCACCACCGAGTCTAGGGAGATCAGGTAAGATGGTATAAACATAACCAGATTGTGCGTAGATCAATTCATATTTCAACGTAATCTGGAGGGTAGCTTTTTCGGTATGAGGGAAATGAGACATGATATATTTGCGAATAGAGGGCATAATGGATCTAAGAAACCAGTCCATGTAGACACAGTCTTGGAAGGTAGGGGCTCGACATAGGCTCTTTCTTCTCCACCATTCATGGACATGATCGGATATGCGGATCGCAGACGATTGACGGAAAGAGGTCAAAAGTTCGATACCAGTGTCATAACAAAGGAGAAGCTGGAAGTAAGATAGAAAAGCCCTGGAAAGAGTCGCAAAAGTAGTATGAAAGAAGGAGGCCTGGTCAACATACCACTTTGAAGCTTCTCCAGTAAGCATACACTAGAAAAACTGAAGAAGGACAAAGTCATTGATGATGGAGTTAGACGAACACCACATGTGGAAAGATCGAACATGGTTTGTAGGATCTTCTCCAGTAAGACCTTAAAACTTGGGGATGTTGGAAGGGAGCTTGGTTGGCATAGTAGGCCAACCAAGATCATGGTGTATGGAGTCATTGATCAACTGGTTAAAATCGGGAAGACTAAGGCCTGCCATATAAGGGCCGGGGCTACCACCAGTATTAGGTCCTGAACCATACATGGTGAAGGTGACACGGGGAGAACCAGGGATAGAACTAGAAGGGGAACCCAATGAACCAGAAGCGGAGTCAGAATGGGGACTTGGTGGAGGACTAACTCGAATCCTACATGGAGGATTAAGTCTTCCTAACGGAAATTAAGGATGAAGGCCAAGAAGTCTTTGGGATAAATGCCTTGGGGGCGCAATGATGGAAGAAAAAACACGGATCAAAAAAGGAAGAGAGACCAACAAGGGCAAGGAGGTGTAGGATCAAATGATTACAATGTCAAAACAAGGGCATAGAGGTGCGGGGTAAAATGATTACAATGTTATAGTCTTGGCCCGGCAGTGTAAACAAGACACTCTTCACTTAGCGTGTGTGTGTTAATTTTAATTTTTAAACCCAGACGTGTGTAGAGAAAAAAAAAAAAGTGTGATGTATAAATGTAAATAAATCTACAAATAGCAGTAAAGTAAACTGAATATAACAGAAAATAAATAGCTAAAGATGCATCAATCTAAACCCAAGGAGGCGGGCTTCCCAACAAATAGTCTATGGGTGGGAAAAAATCTAGTCAAAACACACAAAAATAGCCAATGGATCTAAAGTCGGGAGGGACAGTGATCTAAAGGTCAGATCTGCTGGAAATAGGTGCAGAAAATAACAAAAAACGAGAGGGAAAAGTGCTGTAAATGAGGTGGCGAAAGGCTACAACCTGAAGGGAAATGGAGGGGACCCTAGAGGAGGACCAAGAAAATTTGAAAAGAGGTGTTTTGGATGGATGAATAACCAATCTAAAATGGATCTAAAATTACAGGATTAGATTTGAAAAAAATGGCTGAACACATTGAAATCTTAGGCTACCCACTTCAGCTAAACTCCTCCTAGAAAGGTGGAAGTGTATTGAAGCTCTAGGGGGCTAGGTTCCTACTTTGACGAGTAAAAAGGAGCAAGTATAGGTCCAAGACATGTGGAGATAGAGGTCAGACAACCTTGAAAATTAGCCCAGACAAAACCAAAAAAATCACAGAAAAATTCCCGCAAAAAGTACAGGTTGCAGTTTCTGACATATTTTCAGCAGAAGTCATAGGTTTCAGGTTGTTTTCTGTGTCCTAGAGGTTGAGGTCATAGGTTTTGGCCCAAAAAGTGTGACATGCACTTTCGGCGCTCTTGGGAGTAGGTTTAAGAAAAAAATGTTGTCTCAGCTACGGATGATACCTATCACCTGCGCAATAGGCCCGAAAACACACAGAAGTTAAATTTTTTATTGTTTTAGGATTTTAAAGGTTAAAAACAACATGAAGAAAATAAAAATAGGAAGCTGAAGAAAAGCCCTAGGGTTTGAAGCAGCTGGTCATGCAGGGATCTGGAAAATGACAGCGGTCGTAAGCATAAACCCTTATGGAGTCGCTAATTGTTAGTGTGAATTATGATCGCAAGCGTACAAAAAAAGCTCACTTTAGTTGTGCATAACAAAAATCCCTAACATCAAATATGGCTGCCAATTTCCTTAGATCTATAGTTAGTTGACTAAGATAAATTCTACAAAATCCAGATCTATGTAGTTAAAGACATTAAGCAGTAAATAAAAGCAAGAGTTGCTCCATGCATCCAATAAACAAGACAGTAATATTTTTAAAGAATTTTTGTATTTATGACACCTAGGAAGGGAACATAGAAAGATGTTACTAGCCCCACTCAATGGGATGGGTTCTTGTATGTCCTCAGTGCTTCAGATCTAAGATCTCTCTCTCTTGATGGTGTAGAAAACCCAAACAAAAATGGAACTCAAATGGAGTTCACAAGAAAAATGGTAGAAAAATAGGAAAATGATGGAGGATCAAAGTTAGACCAAAAATATAGATCCAGAGTGACCTTTAGGCAACAAAAGGTAGTGAATGAATGGAAAAACCCTTATATTTATAACAAAATATTGAGTTATTCTATATATTGGTGCATAATTAAAATATTATTAACCAAATCTAGATCCAACTTTTATGGAATATTTTATTATATTTGTTGGAGGGAAAAAGAATTTTAATTTGGTCAAATCCCTTTATTTGTAAATGATAAATAAATAAATGATTTGTTTATTATTTGAAGGATGTGGTTGAGTAATAATTAAATAAATAGTGATTTATTCAATTATTTATAAATGATTTAGTCAAATTTAACAAGGAATATTATTTGAATAATGTTTTAAATAATCATTCCTAGAAAATAATAATACAAATAATGATTTATATAATTAATTTTCCTATTTTGGGTTAAATATGACCAAGAATATTAATTAAATTGTTGTTTAATTAATTATTTCTTGAGTAAAATCAGAGAAATAAAGATTTATGCAATTATTCCTCGTGGAGTTTCCTGTTTAGACCATAAACAACTTAATAAATTAGGGATTTCTAAGTTATTTTCATAGTGAAAGCAATTTTACTTAGGGTAAAATTGGTCTTACATGGTGTACTTTGGTCAATCTAATAGTAATAGGTTAGATGACCAAAAATTGGTGTAGCAACACCCATGCACGAACAAAGGATAATGACACTACAAAGTTATAAACACATGAAATAATATACAAAATTAGTTATGTTTTATGGTCCTTGCATGGGATAAAATTTATTCACATAAAAAATAATATAATCATGCTTTTGACATTATACATACTCTTAGAATATTCAAATGGTCATGCGATTTCAACCCCGACAAATGGTCATCCACGGTGAAGCATCGCCGTACTGAAGACCCATATGAAGACGGAACCCTCACACCCATTATAAATTTCGTTGCCAAAGAAAGATCATATTTTTTTAAAATCCAGGGGCATCACCTTCTTTGAAATACCAATTAGAGGGACCACCGTCTACCTCTGATCTTGTACTTTCTAATCTTCTTGGCCAATGTTTCTTTTTAGTTTTTGAAGTAATAAGATCTTTCCTAATAGCTAATGTGTCACGTTGTTTCGATAATATGTGCTTCCATAAAGAAGATGATTTTTTTTTAAACATATGCATGGGATCTAATAAGTGGGTAGTACTAATATGCTCCCAATATGGGAGCTTATAAAAGATAGATTTCATTTTCATCCCAATGGGAAAGTTCTCAACATAGGTGTCGAAGAATTTTGGATCATCGAACATAGGCTCCCCATATGATTCGAACATTTCTATGAACTCCTTCTCCTTCTCTCTCTCATATGCTCTAAGCCATTCAGTTGGTGTCGTTATTGGAGGCCTTTGGATTCTCTCTCATTTACCATTGAAAGCGAATGTTGCTCTTTTGTAAGGGTGTCATTCTGGGAGGAATACCCTGGAGAAGTCATACACTGGCTTTCGTAGGTCGTTGGACCATCTAGCTTTTAGATAAGGTTGACAACATTTACATCCAAAATACCCCTTTTTTACAATACCTGTGAAATTATTGCATACAATATGCATGGCACGTTAAAAAATATCACGAAGATCAGAACAATTACAATGAATTAAATAACTAATATGAGAAATAATATTGTTACGTATATAAACAAATCAATAAAAATGTAATTTACCAAAGCAAACTTCTAAGCCTGGATAATCATGTTTTGTGTAAGCACATATGCCATACAACGTAAAAATCCTCTCTTGCAATGGGTCTTGATACATCGTATACATTTATCCCATCCCATAATTACTTCAATTCATCTACTAGTGGTTGTAAGTAGACATCCATATTCTTCACTTGGCTTCTACGAGGGACTATGAGAGCTAACATAAGATGTTCATTCTTCACAAACAACCATGGGGAGATATTTTTATTGATAACTACTACAATCCATACAAAATAGATGGTGTTATGGAGGGAATATGGGTTGATGCCATCCATGGCTATGCGGAGTTGTAGACTTTGTACTTCACCCTTGAATTTTTTGGGTCATGTATCGTCTCTATGCTTCATGTCTATTGAATCTATTGGGATTCACATAACTCCCAACTCACTTTTGTGCGAGGCATGCCATCCATGCAACTAACTAATTCTTTGCAACAAAAGAGCCTTTGAATCCTTCGGATTATAGGCATGTGCCTCAATATCTTAAAAGGAGCACCACGTGATTTACCCTTCTTTTTTTATTTATCATACCTGTCATGCCAAAATTTTAGACATATCTCTTTGTTTGCATATTCTCATCTATATAGAATACAATCATTTGGACATGCATGATATGATATGTACTCAACACCCAACATTTTCAACAATTTATTTGCCTCTTCACAGCTACTGGGAAAGACATTATCACTCGAAGAACTTTATCTTTGAATAACTTCTAATTGGTCTGGAAAATATTAAATGTATATTAATGTAGATATAATTATTATTTTTCATAAAATTTACCATTTGTAATGTTTATTGTGTGATTATATTTATCAAAATATAAGGGAGAACTTGATGGTCAATTAACTCAAAATTTCTAAGAAACATGCATTCGACAAGCCAAAATTTTCTTTAAATTTGTACAGTAATGTCGTTGTACCCAACTGGGTAGAATTTGAATGATTGCCAAGTCCAAAGAGAGGGGTGGTGGAAGAAAATTTAAGGCTTTTGAAAAAGGTATCATTAATATGAGCATCACCCCCTAGCTGATCACTGTTCTCGAATGCATCTAACAACATTGTCTCCATGGCAGTCACATCCCTTAAGTAATCATCCATACCAACCTCTATTTGATTGCCTCCATTGCCAGCTTGTGAAGAACTACTATTGCTGTATTCATTTCCTAATTAGTGAATCTGGACGTAGTGGGAATTGAATAGGTGGTTTATTCAACCATTCTTGGTATCGTTCCTCTCTGAGTTTTTCTCTTAATTCAACCTTCTCTCTATTTGAAATTGTCGTGGGGTACAATGAAAGATGGTAGGTAGGTTGCTCATCATCACTAGAATCCTAATAATTTCAAAAAATATATTTGAACATGATTAGTACAAAATCGATGATATCAATTAGTAATCACGTCAATAATGCATGATTAATTGGTTTGACGTTGAAATAATTACATTAATATACCAAAAAATTATTATTACCATCATTCCCAGGATTGTGGCTAGAAGATGCAATGTTACAATTGGCAGGGTGAAGCGATTGTCCATTTTCATCTACCAAATGCGCCTTGCGGTATGCTGCTCTTGATAAGAACTTCCGATGTTTTGGAGATATTTGAATATTTTGTGCATATGAACTCAATTCTGAATCTGCATGAATCTGAAAATTTGTATACATTAATTTTATTCAGCTGATTGACATGGATAGAAAAAATAAATTCAATTAGATAATTAAAATATAAATAAAATATGAAGTAAATATTACGTTTGGAGATGGATAGGGAGAACTCCGCGATGTACTTTGAGAAATATCATGGAACAAGTTGGATTTTGAAGAATTGTCCATTTGATATAATTATGAGCTTTTCTCCCTACATTTGAGCAAAATCGACAATAAATTTTGGTGTACATACCTAAAAGTAATTTTGGTGCCTTAAAAATGGACTTATTTTTATCGGCGCTAATGTACAGTTAACCACACCAGTGCATTTTAGTTACTTCCCACCGGTGCAGTGTTATTAACTGATGCACCCGTGTGGTTAGTTAACAAACACACCAAATTTCCAGAAAGAAAAAAAGCACAACATTATTTTTTTAAAGTGAAAAAAATGGTAAATTGAAAAATGGGCGGTAAATTATTTTCGAGAATATAATTTCATAAAAAAGTTTTTTAAATAGTAAAAGCTATTCATTATTTCATTATTTTTTTCAAAAACATTTAGGGAGGGATTTTTATAAGAGACATTCCTAGAGCAAGAGAACACGAGAGCACTGTGGAGCAGCAAAATACTTTCGAACAAAAGCACTATTCAGAGAATCAAAATTTGAAACATTTAGTGATTCACAGAAAAACCCTGTAGTATAGTAAAATTGTTAAATTTTACTGTAATAATTGTTTTATTTATATTTTTTGTTGGATTTAATACATGCATAGTAAAAATTTTAAATTTTACTGTGGATTTTCAGAAGAAAAATAAAAATAAAAAAATCCATTCTTATGTTAAACCCTTTCTTCTTCTTGTTTTAGTGACTTTACAATTAGGGAATTTCATTTTAGATTTATAGGGTTTGTATTGCCATATATAGGTGTATGACATCCAACCCGCGGGACCGCTTGTAGATTCAGATCCCAATCCATGTTGGCCCTTGCATAATTTTTTAAAAGCATATTTTTTTAATCAGTGCACCCAATTTAAAATAGTGCACTGGTGCGCTATTGTAATATAGCACACCGGGCACGTACTGGATAAAAAAAAAAAAAAACTGTTTGATAAAAATAAAATTTTATTAGTTTATGTCTGTGTTAATTGGTGCACAGGTTAACATAAAACGAATCAGGTCTCCTTGTTGACAGAGAGCATCGTACGATGTTTCCACTGTTTTGGCGATGCATTTATAAGAACCTACTACACCGCCTTTAGTGCGTGCTTTTAGAAAGGCAGATTATTTTCTCGATTTTTTTTTTACTGAAAAGTATGTGATTTATTTATAAAATATAATAATGAATGATATGGTACAAGTTTCATATTGATAGAGAAATGACTAACAAGAGATCAAGTAACAAAAATATTGAGAGCACATCGAGAAAATAAAAAAATGCAAGTTCTTTGTAAATTATTTACAAAAGTTATTATTTTTGAACTATATGTAAGTTTAACTAATATGTATTGTTTACTATGTATCATGTAGAGCTACAAAATAAAAAAGCTTGATAATATTATTTCTGATCTAAGACCAGAAGAGCGTAAAATCTGGATGGAAAATTTGTAGAAAGATGAATTAGGTGAATGAAAATATACTATCGATCTAATATGAGTTTCTTTTTTGAATTTGATTTAATAATATACTTAAAAATATGATAACATGTTTCAAACAATCTATTAATTCACATATGTTTAATGTTCTACAAGGACCAACAATGAAGAAAAGGAATATTGTTCTAAGAAAAGAAAAAAATAGAACATGAAAATGAAAATGAATTTCTCCCTAGCTCATCCGGAGTGGTGCTGGAGGTTAACGAAAGGGGGAAAAACTTTTACAAAAAATTGATGGATCTAGTGGAACAAATGTTTAAACGTTCTTTCCACTTATAATACAAAAATCAATCCAATGATTCCAAGAACCAAATTTTATTTAAACTACAAGATGAGTTTCTAGAGAATTGGTCAATGCCAACATGTCAGACTTTTAATAGAAAAAACGTACAAAAGAAAAGAAGGAATAAGAAAGTAATATTCCTTTAAATGTTTTTTCTAGAATTATATGTATATATTACTAGAAAGCAATTATTTATAAATATCACTTTTGTTATATTTACTTTTCATATATCAATATAAAAATTAAATAGTTTATTGTCGTGTTACATTTTCAGGAAGATTATGAAAATCTTAAATGATGAACGAGTTGATATCAAAAATATGCCAGTAGGAATGTCCAAAAAGGTGTACAAGGAGATGGTAAAAAAAATGGACATAATTGCATCGTACGAGGAGCCATCTCAACAACAACGTGCTTCAAATGTAATATGTAATCATTAAATTTTTCGATTAGGTACAATAAATAAATAATTTAGCATTAAATATTAATTTTCAAGTATTTTCTTGCAGAAAATAAAATAAAATGGAACCCATTCAGCACATAAAATAGGATGAAAAGGAAGAAAGGGTTGGTATCTATGTTTGTGAGTAATTATTACTTCCTTATAACAACTTAACTAGATTTAATTTTTGTATATTTTAAGTTGTTTTACAACAATCACCATTGAATGTCTTTAAACAGGTGCTAACATACAAAGAAGAACCATCAGAAGAATTGTTTGACATTGGGTTAAATATGGGTTGTCATTATATGTTGGCATATCATAAATTAATTGTGGAATTTGTAAGCATCTATCTTGTTTTACTTATCTCCCTATATAATTAATAGAACAAAAAAATATTTTATATTAAATATATGATTTCTTATGGGGTATAAAACTTGCAGGAAACAAAGTATGGAACAGTGCCAACAAATGAATTGTTGAAAGAAGGAATGAAATTTGGTTTTGAAAGAATGTGTATAGTTAATGAGTTAATTCTTGCTATGGTACATTTATTTTTGATTTACATTGATGTATATTATTTAATACTGCAATTTTCAGTATTCTCACCAATGTATATACACTCATTACAATTTATTTTTATGTTTTTAGATGGAACTTGAAGAAGAAGAAAACAATCAAAAGAGTGAAAAAAGAATTCCTCAAAATAACCTAAGTTATGGAAGTAGCTCAAGTAGTGACATCAGTTCCAACGAAGAATGATGATCAATATATTTGGACATCAAAGCAAGGCATTGTATTTTTTGAAATATTTGTCTGTGAAATCAGACATTTTGTTTAATGTAATCGACATAGTGTCACAATTGAAAGACAAAGGGATACCAATAATTGTCCCATTTTTTATGAAAAATAGTGTCTTATTCATATATATATATATATATATAAAATAAAATACGTTTTAATTTATTCTATTGCGTTCTCCATTCTTGCTATGAAATGTTACACCACTGATTAAATATATGGAGGATTAAATATTATGATGAAGAGATGTGAAATTTGATGATATGATATGACAAATTAATTCAAACATCACATTCAAATGCACTAATAAAATTTTAATTGATATGAATATTGTTATAAGATATGTGTTGACTTTTGATGAATAATGAATTTAAAAAATCATAATAATTTCACTTTCACAGGTTGATGTTTCTAAAAAATACAAAATGAACATTGGTGTGTGTTAGTTACTGCGCACCAGTGCGTTTTATGATAATGTGCACCTGTGTGTTTCTACGACCTATGGGCACCGCAAAAATACCAATACCAATTAAAATGCCTGGTGGAATTTATCGTCGACTACCACCCAGGAAGTCCGATAGGCGTTGCATGCGTGGATGTGATTTTCCTTTAACGCGTCGGTGCATTTTTATAAATTAACGGCGTAGTGTGTTTTATCACCTAGATGACCTGGTGCAGTTTTACACCTTAACGACCTGGTGCATGCACCTTCCATTGACCCGGTGCGACTTGCTGGATGACATGCTTTGGGTTGTTGCTAAACACCCTGGGGCATCCGAAATTTGTTTTCCATCCCGGTGCTTGGTATGTTTAAAGTACTTGTGAGTTCATTGTACAACGCACTGGTGCATTGACACCTGATGCACGCACTGATGAGAAAAACATCCGTAACAACCTCTGACCACCCAATTCTTTTTTAATTGTGCTTAAATTGCATTAGAAGCTCTGCCAAAACCTTTGTTACCGAAAAAAAATGTTGTATAAAATGTTATTATGACAATTTTGGCCAATTTTTTAACACTAAAAGCCTCATTTATAACCTCCGATAGAGGGTATTTTCCTTGTAGTGCCAACAAGAGCTTGTGTGGCACTCGATGTTGATCATGTCATTCCTTGTTATTAGCATTGGATTTGTCTAATATGTCATGGACCTGCTGGCGAATGTGATAAATGGGCTTAATGAAGTTGTTATCCCTGTTAACTTCGAACTGGACATGAGCTAAATCTTCATGAGTAGCTACAAATGATGTGGCTACATCAATGGGACGTAGTGGTTAGAATCCCAACCCTGCCTGAAAGAGGTTGTGTCTAGTTGAGCTATGGAGAGCTATGTTGAAGTTGTGCTAGACATAGTGGAGACTCTCATCTCATGTGTGTGGATGCTTTGAGTTGTTCATGAATGGCATGTGTATGATCATATGGTTGACGACCTTTGTTTGACCATTAGTTTAGGGGTGGAAAGTCATGGAATTAGTGAGCTTGGTATCTAGCATCGACTAGAGACTCGACCAAAATCTACTTAGGAACCTGTTGTCTCGATATGAGATAATTAGTTGTGGGATCCCAAAGTGTACCCACACTCGTTCAAAGAAGAGATTAGCAATGGCTTGTGTTGTGATACTCTTCTTGCAGGCCACTAGAATGACCATCTTAGAGAATCTGTCGATGACCATGAAAACGTAGTCATTGCCATGTTTAGTAGAAGGAAGGCCTGACATGTAATGCATGGAGATGGATTCCCAAAGTCAACTAGCAGTAGGCAAAGGAGAATATAGGGCTTGCTTCTTGATGGTTAGTTTGGTAATGACATAGACAGTGCAAGATTTGATGTGCTTCTGAACATCCTATTGAAGGTTTGGCCAATAAAATACTTCTGCAACACTGCCACTTTTTTCTCTACTTCAAAATGTCCAACGACTTGACTATAGTGTGCCTCTAAAACTATCTTGGCACGCTCACTTGAAGGAAGACAGAGGTGTCCTAGGTTACATATAAATGCATCCTGGAGGTGAAAATTTGGAACTTGATTTCATTTTAGGAGTGTCTCATATGTGTTTTCGAATTCCAGATCGCTCTTGTAAAGATGCGACCACCTCAAATTATCGTGCCCATAAGAGTCAAGTTCAGTGGTCAACGCCATGACTGACAATTAGCTGAGGAAGTCCACAACATTATTGGTGTTTCCATTCTTGTATTTAATGTTCAAATGGAATTGTTGTAGGTATGTGGACCATTTTTTATGGTGATCGTTATGCAACTTCCCTTGTGTTTGTATGAACTATAGGTGTCGGTGGGTTGTGTGGATGACCATTTCCTTCCCCATAATTTAATGCTTCCATTGTTGGCAAGCCTTAACAATGGAATAAATATTGGTCATAGGTGGGATACTTTCAGACGGTGTCTGAAAGTGTTTCACTGTGATATGCCACTAGATTCCCTTGTTGAGTAAAAAATGCACCAATAACATAGTTAGAGGCATCTATCTCAATTTAAATTGGTTGTTTCAGGTATGGTAATGTGAGAACTGGTGTAACAACATTATTATTCTGAGTCTGAGCGAACCGCCTGATCGGCTCTAGGGTTTATGAGCGGCTCCTGCCTCAGCGCCGACACCTGAATCTCTCCCAAGCGCCTCCCCAGTCCGCCCCTGCTGCTCTGTTGAGGACGGAAGCTGGTCTGCCTGCCATGGTAGGCCCGACGGGGGGAAGTGCAGGCGCTTTCCCCTCACAAAACGACAAACAAGAACATGGGGACAAAATAATCCATTCGACCCCTTTCAACATCAATCTGGAATCAGAAGATAAAGGCCGTTATGAAGAAAAAGCTGGTGCCCCTGACATGCAGAAAGAGGTACAGGAAGAAGCTTCGAACAAAAAGGAAATACCCCAAGCGAAATCAGCCACATGCAAGCCGATTGCTGCAGAACGGCCCAAAATCGAGCTGCCCAGCCACAGAATCAATGGTAAGATACAGTACATGAAGGACCACGCTTTAATCGGCAAATTTATAGGTTTCTGGCCCACGGAAAAAGCTTTGCATGGTTGGATTGCAGCCAAGTGGAAACCAAAAGGGCAGGTCGTCCTCCAACTTGGCCCAAAAGGCTTCTTCACTGCTATCTTCATCTGCATAGAGGACAGAAACAGAGTCCTGGATGGAGGACCCTATTTTTTCAATTCAGCAGGCCTCTACCTGAGAGACTGGGTCGAGAGATTTAACCCGGATCAGGAGGATTTCAGCTGGGCCCCTGTTTGGATTAGACTCTACTCGCTCCCCCTGGAATATTGGGACGAGGAATCTCTCACAGAAATTGCTAAGGGTTTGGGAGAGTTTATCAAAATCGCAGAGGAGACAAATTTAAGCCGCTACACATCTTATGCTCGAATATGTGTCTTCATGCGTCTGGACCAACCTCTCCCGGATTCGGTAGGTCTCTTTCACGATGACTTTGAGTGGATTCAACCCCTGGATTTTGAGCATGTCCCCTTCCGCTGTCGTAAATGTCATGTCCATGGACACCTTTTCCGGGATTGCCCTCTCAATGCCAAGTCTCAAGCCCCCAACCCCCCTGCTACTTCTGATTCAGATGGGTTCACAAAAGTCACCAACCGTCGAAGATCCCAGAAGAAGCATGCCTCAGGGAAAAAATCCGTGGCTCAGACCGCCTCCATGCCCTCCACCAGTAATAGCTTTGAAGCTCTTGCCTCCACCACAGAAAACCTTCACCCTGAAGCTCAAAAAGCCCCCCTCCAAGCCCACAATGTCCCGACTCCTCCTCCGCCCAACTCCAATCTCACTCCCGAGGCTTCAAAAGAACAAGGTTTTACATCGGAAGATATACCCAAAGATCCAGAATGGAAGCCGAATGGAATGGATGTGGACTGCATTCCAACTCAGGACCTGGAGGGCAGTAGTCAAGCGCAAAATATGGAAGTCGAACCCGAGAGCATCGACCTCACGGGGCTGGATATCCTGGAACTTGAACTGGCCTGCAAAAGAAAAGAATTTGATAAGATACCAGACCAACAGTTAGACAGGCTGGAAGTCATCATCTCCAGAGCTTTTCGACAAAAAGAGCTAGGAATCCAGCCAGGAAGCAAATGGGATGGTCAACAATCAGCCAAGGACTCCAAGAAACGAGGCCGGAAAACTGATTTGGAGCGAACAATCACAGTGGGGAAGCTCCTGGTTGAATCGGGAAGATATGCAAAATTGACGAAGTACTACAAACTCCTCCCCCAAAGTGAACTATGAAGCTAAGCTCATGGAATGTTAGAGGACTAAATAGTCCAGGGAAATCAAGAATGATCAAAAAATTGATAAAGTTGGAGAAACCACAAATTCTTTTCATACAGGAAACCAAATGTAATAGTAGCACTCTTGGAAAAATCCTCACTAGCGCTTGGCCGAATTGTCAATCTGTGGCAGTTGATGCCTCGGGAGCTTCGGGAGGGCTCGCCATTGCCTGGAATACCCAAGCCATCACGCTCTCGGATTTCCACGCCTCTCATCACCTCATTCAAGCCACTTTCCACATCATCGGTACCAACGTCCATGGACTTCTCTCGAATGTCTACTTCCCCCAGGAAGCGGGCAGGAAAATGGCACTCCTGGATACTTTGGAAGTGTTAAACAATGACCGGTCTTATCCTCTCTGGATTCTAGGAGGTGACTTCAACATGATCACCAGCCTGGGGGAAAAGAAGGGAGGCCGGGCTAAGCTTGAGCCAGAAAGCGAGTACTTCAAGGATTTCATTCAAAACAACTTGCTAATAGACCTACAGTTCAGCAATGGTATTCACACCTGGAGCAATCGCAGAACGGGTCGCCACCTTATTTCATCCAAGCTGGATCGATTTCTAATCTCTGACAATGCTGTACACTTAGGGGGTGATATAGCAGCCTCAATCCTGCCTCATTCAGGATCGGACCACTGGCCTATTTCCTTACAGTGGCTGCGATTGGGCGATACCAGAAAACGACCCTTTCAATTTGAGGCTTGTTGGCTCACCCATCCCGCCTTCAAGGATCTCATCAATTATTGGTGGAGAAACATAAAACCGCCTGAGGGATCCAAAATGTACCAGTTCCAGAGTAAGCTCAAATGTCTCAAACATCTCATCAAGCAATGGAACCACTATACCTTTGGCAACATTTTCCAAGCTCAACAGGATCTCAACAAGGAAATGGGAGCCCTCCAGCAACAGATCATCAAGAATGGCTACACGGATGAGCTAATGGAGCGGGAGCATCAGCTCAAAGCCCAATTGGAGGAACGATCAAAGCAAGAGGAAATACTCTGGCGACAAAAATCCAGGGTTAGATGGTTGAAAGAAGGTGAAAGAAACACTAAATTCTTTCACAGGACCATTATTCAGAGGCGCATGCACAACTCAATCACTGCTATCAGGACTCAGGAAGGGGAGAAGGTGGAGGATCAGGCTGAGATTGAGCGAGCATTTCTAGCTCATTTGCAAACGGTGCACAAAGAACCTCCCGTGGACAGAAGCGCTGCCATCAACAAAATTACTCAAAACATTCCAAAAATTATCACGGCTGAACACAATCAGCTGCTCCTCCGCCCAGTGTCCAGGCAGGAAGTTGATGTGGCCATGAAGCAACTCAAAGAGGGCAAAGCTCCTGGACCGGATGGGTTCTCAACCAATTTTTATCATCAATTTTGGGACCTCATCGGTGAGGAAGTTTGGATGGTTGTGGAAGAATCTCGGGCAATGCACTGGCTTCTCCCTTCTTTAAATGCAACATTCATAGCTCTCATCCCAAAAGAAGAAGAAGCCAGTACTCCGGACAAATATCTCCCCATTGCGTTATGCAATGTGATCTACAAAGTCATCTCCAAGGTAATCGCCAACAGATTAAAGCCACTCTTGCCTCTTCTGATCTCACCGGAGCAGTCTGGTTATGTCGAAGGCAGGCAGATTCTTGATGGAATTATCCACACTCATGAAATCATCCATTCTCTTAAGCAGCTCAAACAGGCAGATATGATTCTCAAAATTGATCTTTCCAAAGCATTTGACAAATTAAGCTGGACTTTCATTCAAAAAATGCTGTTAGCCTATGGCTTCTCTCCCACTTGGGTTCGTTGGATACATAGTCTCATCTCCTCCTCGTTTTTATCCATTCTCATTAATGGGACTCCTTCCCGCACCTTTACTCCCACTAGAGGCATCCGCCAAGGTGACCCTCTCTCCCCTTTCCTGTTTGTCCTCATGGCGGAGGGTTTAGGTCGACTTCTCTCCTCAGCTCTCAACTCCCAGCTCATCCAGGGTATTTCTGTTCATAATGCACCTGCTGTCACCCACCAACAGTTTGTGGATGACAATATGGTGTTCGGCTATCCCTCTGTTCAAGAAGCCTCCAAGTTAAAATCCCTGCTGCAGGACTTCTCCATTGCTTCAGGAGCCAGCATCAACAACCTCAAATCCCAGATTTTCTTCTTTCACACCCCCCCTCAAACGCAATCAGCCATTGCCCGAATTCTTGGCTTCTCTTTAGCCTCCCTTCCTTCCACCTACCTGGGCGCTCCTCTTATTGCTTCCCCGCTTAAGCATGCCTCTTGGCGCAAGCTCTTAGACAAGTTGGAAACCCGTCTCTCCTCCTGGACCTTCCGCACCCTTAACATTGCGGGAAGACTGGTTCTCATCAAATCCGTCCTCCAATCCATGCCCCTCTACCTCTTCTCCATTATGGCGGCTCCCAAATGGGCTCTCAACAGGATTAAAGCTCTTCAAAGGAATTTTCTCTGGGGATCAAAAGGAACCAACCGAAAATGGGCCTTGGTTCAATGGTCCACCGTCTGCAAACCTTAAGAGAAAGGGGGAATTGGCCTTCGTGATCCGATCCGTAGCAATGCCATTATGAATGCCAAGATCTGGTGGAACTGGTTAACAGCTCCGGAAAAGCCTTGGGCCATTCTTTGGAAGGCCAAATATGCTCAAAATCGACCCCAGGAAGACCTTGTAAGACTTACGCCGGAAAAGAATGGTTCAATAATCTGGAACTCTGCCAAGCAGCACCACCTTCTCATTCAACATCACAGTTTCTGGGAGATAAGGAATGGCACATCTGCAAGGTTCTGGACTGATTCATGGGAACAGCTTCCAAAATTCACCAACACCTTCAATCCATCCATGGAACCTGACTGGGATAATAGACAACTTGAGACCGTTAAGCAGTACTGGGACGACACCGATAGGCAGGGTTATAGGCAATGGAAACAGGTAGCCAGAATAGCCAGGAATGCCACCGAGCAAGAAAGTCAAGCCATCACCGATGAGCTTAAAAATCGATGCATCAGAGTTTCGCACGATCAGGACATTTTAAGATGGGGGCACACACCTAAGGGCTCCTTCTCCACCAGAGAAGCCTACAAGATCCTCAGTGTGGATCCCGAGCCCAAAGATCCTCTCTGGGGCAATATCTGGAATTTAGGAGTTTGGCCCAAAGTGGCCCTATTCCTCTGGCTACTTGGACACCAACGCATCCTTACATGGGACAACCTTCGCAAGAGGCACTTCCATGGCCCTTCCATATGTCCCAATTGTGGTGCCAACGAAGAAACTCAGCAGCATCTCCTTCAAGCTTGTCCCCTGGCCGCTCAGATGTGGGAGAAAGTCAGCTTCAGATGCCAAAGAAATTGCAAACCTAACCCTGATATCAGAGGAGCCATGCGGGATTGGCATCATCATCCCTTCAAGAGCGGCATTCTCAATTACCTATGGAGAATCATCCCAGGCCTTCTCCTCTGGACCATTTGGAAAGAGAGAAACAAGCGCATTTTTAAGGACCAGAGGACCCCGACAGAAACCATCTGGAGCAATTACTGTCTTAATCTTATGGAAACCCTTGACATGCAGTCCTGGAGCATCGAAGATTTCCCCACTCTAGACAAGGAGAAGGCCATATGGGAGAATTGGGGAATCAAACTTCAACCCAAAGCTCAGAAGCAAACAGCTCTCAACACAGACAGATTACACCACTCATGGTCTCCCCCCCTCAGAAATTCCTTTAAACTCAACTTTGATGGGGCCTCAAAAGGAAATCCCGGCAAAGCAGGCTTCGGGGGTATCATTCGGGACCATGATGGTGCTCCTCTTGTTATTTACATGGGAAGTATTGGATGGGATACTAACAATTCGGCGGAGCTCGAAGGATTGTGGCAAGGCCTTCTTCTCTCACAACAGAAGGGGATGCACCCTATCGAGATTGAAGGCGACTCTCAGATTCTCATCACCATGGCCACCCAACTTCTCAACGGGGCCGGGGCGCGTCAGATTGCCAGCAGCTGGAGACTGGAAGCTAGACTGGATACAATGGAAAGATGGCTACAGGAAAATAGGGCCCTCCTTTTCAAGCACACCAGACGAGAAGGCAATAAGGTGGCGGACTTACTTGCCAATTTAGGGGTCGACTGTGGAAGTAATATAATTACAGGGACGCTGGACATTATTCAGAAAGAAGATCAAAGAAGGATTTGCCACAATCTAATTCAGAGAGAGGCAAACCCCCCGGATGCGGGTGCTACGATGGCAATGGAGTGTGAGAGGACAGGAGCTACCGGACGGGAGGCCACTTGCCATCCCTCACGGCAGCATTGACGACACCTGTCCGACCGAGCACGATGAGCCAGTTTTATCTGTCCGCAGTTATTTCAATCCCGATTGTGTTTAATGGAGTATGCTCTGAAGGCGATACTTATCATCCTTGAGGCGATTCGAAGCTGCCTCGACTGCAGAACCCATATCTCGCACAAGATTTGCAAGACTGGTTATTCAATGCGGCATTTGGAGAGCTACTGGTTGTGTTCTTTAAACGCTATGGAGCCGCTAGCCCCCCAACCGATGAACGCGCATTGCAATTCTGCTCTGGACAGAGCCAGAGAACGCACCTCCACTAGTAAGCGTAGTCGACTCACTTGTTGTCTGCAGCCCGATGACAACTTACACATTTCTGTAGCTGGCCCCTGTTTCCTTACGACTGTTGTGCTTGGCATCCCTCCTGCTACGTGCTCTCAGGTTCCTCCGAACTCCAGTCCTGCTAATTCTGCAACAATGCCTAGGCTGAGGCAGAGAATGAGGTGTAGGAGGGGGCCTTCGCGCTCTGCCAGAAGGCCGTCTCCCTCTCCTTCCTCTTCCCCATCGGACTCCTCTACTCACTCTGACAGTCTCCCTCGCATCCTCTAGGGGCGCTTGCTACGTTCTGGATGAAGGTTGGATTCTCCTTCTGGAGATGCGCTGCCCGCTCAGTCGCACACTGCTCTTTTCTCATTTGATTGTGCTTTGAACAAGCCTCGCGTGACGGTGGCCATCTCCGTGGTCTTCTTGGAGGAGCCTATTCCGGAGATTCCGCCAGAGGATCCTGATCCTGACGCCGGCACACACATGAACCAGGTGCAGCATAGCGCGAGGGGTCAGCCTGAGGCTTCCGGGGCGACTCTGCAGACGGACTCTGTTCGTGTTCCGGTTTCGGTCGCTGAGGCTGCTCACCATAATGAAGAATTCCCCCATGTACACAGCAATCCAGAAGACTTCAGCTGCAGGATTGAAGAGGTTCCGCCGGATGAGTAACTCGTCTCTCCTTTCTGGTTTCTTTTGTTTTTTCTCGACCCTCTCGGAGGGCCTGTTTTGCTATACCAATGCCTATCTCAATTCTGGTCCATTTTTTGTAAAAAATCAGTTTCAATCCGTTCTATGGTCTAGTCATGTTTGGGACCAGTGTCTTAGCAATGCGTATGGTTACAAGTCTATGTCTTTCCAGCTCGATCCCCTGCGTGGGATTTTTTATGTTCTGGGTTCTTCAAGATGGCGCCCCTTGCAGGGCTGCCCAATTCTAGTAACAGTCATCCTAAATTGCCTCTCTGAAGGCACAGATATGGCCTCGGCCAGTTGTACATTATTTTCTTACTGATAATAGATTACTTTAACTTAGCAAAAAAAAAAAAATGTGAGAACTGGTGTAGAGTAGAGGCGATGCTTCAACTTTGAAAACACATTATGTTGGGATTCATGCCAAAATAAATTTTCTTTTGCTCTGCCCTTAGCGACTTTACTTAAAGGCCAAGTGATAAGAGAGAACCACAACACGAACATGTGATAGAAATTGGAAAGACCCAGAAATTTGCGTAGCTCTGTTAGAGTGGTTGGCATTGGCCAATCCTAAATGAATTGCATCTTGGTTGGGTCCACATGCATACCCTGCTCATCAATGATGTACCCTATATATTGAATCTTTGCCATACCAAAAGTGCATTTATCCAATTTGGCACACAACTTGTGTTGTCGCAGGACTTGTCGAATATGGTGGAGGTGCTCTTCCCAAATTAGGCTGAAGATCATGATGTCATCCAAATAAACCACCATGAATGAGTTGTTGAAGGGTCAAAATATGTCTTCCATTAGCCTCATGAAGGTTGTGGGGGCATTCATCAACCAGAAAGGCATGACCAACCATTCAAAAAGGCCCTCCTTGGATTTTAAGGCAGTTTTAACCACATTAGAGGGCTCGATTGGTACATGGTGATAACTAGACTTCAACTCAATATTGCTGAAATATTTGGCCCCTTTGAGCTGGTCCAGAAGGTCATGAATCTGCGGGATTGGATACCTATTCTGGATAGCGATCTTGTTCAACACCTTATAGTTAGTACAGAGTCACCAGGTCTCATCCTTCTTTTGTACCAACACGACAAGACTCCTACAGGGTGATAAACTTGGCTTGATGTGCCCTCTCTATAATAGCTCCTGAATCTTCCTCTTGATTTCATCATTCTCTAGAACATAGTGTCGATAGATTGGTCCATTTGGTAGCGGCCTGCCCAAGGCCAGATCGATGGAGTGCTTGACCTAATAGTGTATAGGTGTTGAGATTCAACAAGATGATGAGCTTAGTGAAAAGCAAGCACCTTCACTAAGTGGGGCTCGCAGGCTATTTTTAGGTTTATGTCTATTTTTAGACATGGTGAGCATATTCTATAAGTTGTAGGATGCTATTTGTATATGGTTGGTAAAATGTGAAAAATAGATGAAATTCTGTTTTTAGAATATTGGGAGAAGTCTATTTATAGATTTTCAATCTAAAAATAGGTGCATGTCGATTATTATTCTCCCTTAATAATAATCCGACAATAAATATCAACTTATTCTCTTGGAGCACTTTATTTCAGTGAACAGATTTGGCAAATTAGTGGGCTAAAGGAATTACGCAATTCCTAGGTGTATTGGTGGCTCATTCATGGAGGACTCAGTTAGAACTGAAGTGGCAAATTTATGCCAGAGTTGGTAGGGCAGTTATAGGAGTTGTTATTTGGTTTAACTCAGTTAAGTGAGTTAAACTCAGTTGTGCTAGTTGTATCTAGTTCTAACTGAATTATACACTAGTGAGAGTTTAATGATTTAATTATTTAATTAATTCATAACTAGAGACTCACTTACAACTAAACAAATACAATAGTTAACTACTTGCATGTCAGTTCCAGTGGAGACCCAATGGAGAGATAGGTGAAAGGGTGATATGGACTATCTGTTGTGACTATAGTGATGCATTCAATGCATCTAACACACATTGGAGATGCCAATGAGGATTTCGAAGTCAAGGAAATACCAATTCAAATTAATTCATGGGACTTCTTCAGCAGGGATTGCGCAGTGGAGGCAAGCTGTCAGGAGGCAAGAAATTGGTGCATAGATATGAAAATTTCTACATGACAGTGTGTAATGATTGTTGAATATATTGAGAGATTGATGTACTAATATTTGTATGAGATTATTATATGATCCATTGATATACATAATATATGATAGTTGGGGTTTTTATCTTTAATATTTCTCATTAAACAACCGTGTTTATGTGCGATTTATTTTCTTCACATGTGTTTGCAATTCGCGATTTAAATTCTGCAAGATTAACAATGGAAGGATTCTATATTTAGCAAGAAGATAAATATTGTTAGATTAGGAGAATCTGGTAATACATCACTATTAATAAATTTCTACATGGTATCAGAGCAATGTTAATCACTGGAGATCGCAATTGTGAAGTGGTGCTGAGTTTTGGTGCTGGTGGACAATTCAAATTTGCTGCAGAAATTTCTTGGTGCGACAGTTGAGTATTCATTGAAATGTATTTCAATGGGTTGCGATTGGAGTATGCCCTTGATGGTAGCTCAAATTAAATAGCCTGGAAGGATATGATGGAGGCGGTGCTTGAAGATAATGGACTGAAGGAGTTCATCAATAGTGATGTTCCTAAGCCTACTTCTATCGATGTTGTAGTACTTGACGCATGAAAAAAGAAGGTAGCGAAGACAAGAATAATTCTATTCGAAGGTGTGAAAGACCATATTGTGTCAAGCCTTCATGGGAAAGCCACTCCATTTGCAATGTGGAAGGCTTTGACAGATATTTTCCAAAGTAGCAGTGACCATAGGAAGTTGGCGCTAAAAGATAAGCTCAGAAAAAATCAAAATGGAGAAGGGCAACATTATTCCAAAATATCTCATGAAGTTTGTCCAATGTAGGGATGAGCTGGGGAGTGTGGGGATTACAGCTGTGGATGATGACTTGGTGAGCTTGGATATCCTTGGGCGTCCGAAGAGTTGGCACAACTACGAAGACTCTGTCAATGGACGGGAGAAACTACCGGATTGGGAGCGAATTTGGTCAGATCTTGTGCAGGAGGAGATAAGTACCAGGGATGGCTCTTCATCAAAGAATGATGATGAAGAGAATTGTGCTTTGGCTGCCAAAGCAAGGAGAGGGAAGGGGAAGAAATCCCATCCAAAATTTGAGGCTAAAGGAAAGAAGCTGGATTTGTCCAAAGTGAATTGTTTTCACTATCACGAACATGGGCATCTCGCCACTAACTTCCCACAGAAAAAGAAGAACAAGAAGGCTGCTAGAGCTGCAGCGGGTGAGGTTTTAGCCTCGCAATTTGAAATTGATTTCTCTTCGATTGCATGCTTGGTTTCAAGCACAATGGGATCGGCATGGTATCTTGATAGTGGTGCTTCCTTCGATATGAAAAGAGACAAGGAGTTGTTTAGTGACTTGGAGGAGAAGGATCTCCAAATGCATATAGAGATGGGAAACAATGGTAGATACAGTGCGACCAACATTGGAACCATTACCTTTAAGAGGGAGTTAGGTAAACCATTTTTCTTGAAATATTCTATGCATGTTCCAGGTTTGAAGAAGAACTTGGGTCTTGGTCGCTATGTTGGAGGACAGAGGTTATGACGTTGTTTTTAGCGAGGGAAAATATTTCCTGCAACATAAAACAACGAGTCAAACCAAGAGGATAGGGATTCAAGTTAATAATCTCTACAAGCTGGAGGTAGATGGTTGCATTGCAATGATGGGAAAAGTAGAAGAAGTGGTGAGCCGGGATGAGGGCGAATTATGGCATAAGAGATTGGGCCATCTTCACCATGGCACCTTGAAGTTTTTGCAGCATATTTATATTGGACTTCCCAAGGGTACTCTTGCACAATTAGATCAATGCAAGGGATGTACTATGGGTAATTTTGTGAAGACCACCTTTCATGAGAAGGAGAACTGTGCTTCGGTGATCTGGGAGAGAATTCACATAGATGTGTGTGGACCTTTGTCGGTTGCTTCAATGGAAAAACACATGTATTGTGTTATATTTTTTGATGCCTTTTCTTGTAGATGCTAGATATTATTCATGCAGAAGAAGAGTGAAACATTCTCAAAGTTCTGTGAGTTTAAAGCATTGGTTGAGAAGGAGTCGGGGAAGCAAGTGAAGGCTCTGCGAAGCGATAATGGTGGTGAATATATCTCTAACGAATTCAAATACCTCTGTAGAAAAGAAGGAATTCGAAGAGAACTCATAGTGCCTCATAACCCACAGAAGAATGGGGTCACAGAGAGGAAGAACAGAACAATCGTAGGTGCTACTCGAACTGTGCTGCATGACCAGGGCCTACTGATGCACTTGTGGGCGGAAGCATGAAACACTGCGGTTTATGTGAAAAACCATTGTCCTCATAGAGTACTTGGCATGAGTACACCTGAAGAATATTTTACTGGTAAGAAGCCTGATATTTCTCATTTGAATATGGCTCATCTATTTACATTCATGTGACAAAGGACGCCATGAAGAAGCTGGAGCAAATTGCAGAAGTTGGGATATTTGTGGGGTACACATAAACACCCCATAATTATCGTGTGTATTTTCTAAATAGTCGAATGACTGTGGTGCAATGGGATATAAAATTCAATGAAGTGAAAGCCATGAATTTGTTGCTTGAGAGGGAGCTACACTTGCATGCAGAGGAGGAGCTACTTGTTCCCAAAGATGAGCCTCTAGATGTGGATCAGCCATAGGATGAGATTCATGGAGTGGAGGAGTCCACTCATGCAGAACCAAACATCAAAACTGGTGTAAAGTGTACCACAGAAGCTGAGAGACTGAAGCTTGATATGACACAGAATGTAGGAGTCCCTACATCATAGTGCAGACAGAGACATTCACCTGACCGATTTACTGGATACATGGCTCTTATGAGCAAGTGTATCATGACAGAGCCATCTTCTTTTGAAGAAGCAGTGCAGGAGCCCACATGGGTAGATGCCATGGTGGAGGAGTATGACTCCATTATCATAAAAAAATCTTGGGAGATTGTTCCAAGGCCAGTGGGTAAATCAGTTGTAGGATCAAGATGGATCTACAAGGTAAAGCAAGCAGCTAATGGTAGCATCGAGAAGTATAAGGCAATATTTGTTGCCTAAGGATTCTCACAGATTGAGGGGATTGATTATGAAGAAACCTTTTCACCTGTCGCACGGTATTATTCCATAAGGACCATCCTTTCTCTCTCAGAACAGATGGGTTGGCACATTCATCAGATGGTCTTGAATACTGCATTACTTAATGGGATCATTGAGGAAGAGGTCTACATGGAGCAGCCTGAAGGATCTTCACCAGCGAGTCACATGTTTTTAGACTCAAAAGAACGTTGTATGGGCTGAAGCAAGCACCACGTGCTTGGTACAAACGGATTGACAACTGTTTCACTGGACTTGGCTTCACCAAGAGTGAGGCAGATGCAAACCTGTACCAAATCGTGGTGGAGGGTAAGATTTTAATCATTTTTCTTTATGTTGATGATTTAATACTAACGGGTGATGAGCATTTGATACACTCATGCAAGGCAGATCTTGCAAAGAAGTTTGAGATGAAGTATTTGGGCCTCCTTCATTATTTCCTTGGATTGGAAATATGGCAGTGAGAAGGTGAACTATTTGTGTCTCAAGGCAAGTATGCTAGGGAGATACTTGGTAAGTTTCACATGGAGGACTGAAAGCCCATGGACACTCCTCTTCTAAGAAATTGGAGGAAAGAGGATGCTACATCGACAACGGTAGTGGATGCCACTATTTATCGACAGTTGGTGGGTTCTCTCATGTATTTAGTTAATATAAGACCAGACATATGCTATGCGGTGAAACAGCCTAGTCAAGCGATGGTTAAGCCTACTAAGCTCTTTTGGAAGGCAGCCAAGCATGTCTTGAGGTATCTCATGCGCACATCTGAGTATGGATTATGGTACAGACATGTGGATGAGGTGAAGTTGCATGGCTTCATGGATGCAGATTGGGTAGGTAGCCCAACAGACAGAAAGAGCACATCAGGAGGAGTTTTCAGTATCGGATCTACAACAGTTTCTTGGTACAACAGAAAACAAAGATCCGTGACACTCAGTTCATCAGAAGAAGAATACATAGCAGGAATTCAAGCTGCATGTGAGGCTATCTGGATGAGGAAGATCCTGGTCAGTTTGTTTTATTCTCATTTAGATCCTACAGTGATGCATTGTGATAATCAAAGTTGTAGTAAACTCTCGATTAATCCTGTGTTTCATGATAGATCTAAACATATTGATATCCGGTATCATCATATCAGATATTGTGTGCAGTGGAAGATTATGTTACTTCAGTACATTCCTATGGAAGATCAGGATGCAGATATTCTAATGAAGGTGCTCAGCAGGAGAAAATTTGAATACCATAGAGGCAGGATCGGGGTGAAGGATAATCCCTATCTTGTTGAGAGGGAGTGTTGAGATTCAAAAAGATGATGAGCTTAGTGAAAAGTAAGCACCTTCACTAAGTGGGGCTCGCAGGCTTTTTTTAGGTGTATGTCTATTTTTAGACATGGTGAGCATATTCTATAAGTTGCAGGATGCTATTTGTATATGGTTGGTCAAATGTGAAAATATATGAAATTCTATTTTTAGAATATTGGGCAAAGTCTATTTATAGATCGTCAATCTAAAAATAGGTGCATGTCAATTATTATTAGCCCTTAATAATAACCCAACAATAAATATCAAATTATTCTCTTGAAGCACTTTATTTCAGTGAACATATTTTGAAAATCAGTGGGCTGAAGGAATTAAAAAATTCCTAGGGGTATTGGTGGCTCATGCATGGAGGACTCAGTTAGAACTTAAGTGGCAAAGTTATGATAGAGTTGGAAAAGTAGTTACAGGAGTTGTTATTTAGTTTAACTTAGTTAAGCGAGTTAAAATCAGTGTTGTATGTTGTTATAACTGAAAGATACACTAGTGAGAGTTTAGTGAATTAATTATTTAATTAATTCATAACTAGAGACTCACTTACAACTAAAGCAATACAACAGTTAACTACTTGCATGTCAGTTCCAGTGGAGACCCAGTGGAGAGATAAGTGAAAGGGTGAGATGGACTATCTCTTATGACTATAATGATGCATTTAATGCATATGACACACATTGGAGATGCCATTTAGGATTGCACAGTCAAGGAAAGGCCAATTCGAATTCATTCATGGGTCTTCTTCCATAGGGATTGTGCAGTGGAGGCAGGCAGTCAGGAGGCAATAAATTGGTGCATATATATGCAAATTTCTGCATGACAGTGTGTGATGATTGTTGATTGTACTGAGAGATTGATGTATTAATCTTTGTATGAGATTATTACATGATCCATTGATATACATAATATATGATAGTTAGGGTTTTTAGCTTTAAGCTTTCCTGTTAAATAACTGTGTTTATGTGCGATTGATTTTCTTCACATGTGTTTTCAATTGGAAATTTAATTTCCACGAGATTAACAGTGGAAGGATTCTGTTTTAGCAAGAAGATAAATATTGTTAGATAAGGAGAATCCAGTAATACATTAGTATTAATAAATTTATACAAGAGGTACCCATGTGGGTGAGGTGAAGATGTCACTGTACTCCTCCAGAACCTTGTCCATATATTGTTTCCATGCAGAGGAGCCTTGCGTGGAGGTCGTGGCCATAATATTCTTCTTTCCCTAAGGGTGAATCATAAGGAAAAAAAATTTCATGGTTTGGGAAGTGATCTTACTGCATTGCTTCACATTGATAAAAGAGATGGTAGTAGGTGGTGCTACCTCTGGTATCTTGTACAAATTATTTCCCAAAGTAATAATAACAGTGTGAGGCCTAGACTCATACACAACATTCCACTTCCACAAGTATGGTAGCATAATAATACATCACAAACTCGAGGAGGAGAAAAATCACACAATACCTCATTTGTGAAGGGCTTAATGCTTTAGGGAAGGTTACACTGCTAGCTGACGCGGAGATCTCATCCTTGGTGAATCCACCTAATGGTTTATGAATACAAGTGTTTTTTGTTCAGTAGGCCCAACCTATTTACTGATCAGAATATGGATTAGGGGCAAAATTTTTCGAAAAATTCAAAGTGCTCAAAATTGCACCAAACTAGAATGACTAGATTGGGCTCGTCGCTAGGAATCCTGCGCAATTTGTTTCACTCAAAAAAGAGGCCATATGAGAAATTTATAGCCAGTTGATCGCTGTGTCAAACAGGCGAATTTTAAAGAAAATGGTCAGACAAGGTCAAAGGTAAAAATTTGGGTTTTCAGACGTCCAATGACAAGATGAAAAGTTCTAGATTCTCATTGGCCCAAATTCTAGGCACATGGTAAATTGTGATTGGTTTAATTTTTAAGCCAATGGGACAAGGACACGTGGCAAGTCCAGAGGCCGCCACGTGCCCCCCCTCCAAGGCCAAATTTGGTTTAAATTGTGGTTGGAATTTGAATTTATTTTGGCAGGAAATTTATATTTTATTTGGGTGGAAAAATTTTTGGGTAGAGATCGAGGTCGAACCCACGACCTCCCCCCCACAAGTGTAACCATTTACCAATGGACCACCACATTGTCACTTGATATACAATGGGCGCAGAACATATTTGTTCTAAAACAAAGGATTTTATGAAGTTTAAAGGGGCCAACCCACATTTGCCACAGGACTATGGCCCAAAATCGGAGGTGGATATTATTCCTTAAAAGGCGGGATTAACTATAATGCCGAGTTAATTAACCCCTAATCCCATGCATTAGTGCTAAGATTATTGTTAATACATATTTTTATTAATTGCACAATTAGTGCATTTAATTGTGGATTATCCATTAATTAATCCAATTTAACATTTAATTAACTAGATTTTAATTTTGTGGTATATTTGGTGGAGCCACCAAATGCATAGCTGCCCCCAGATTTAGTTGCATTAACTGGAGTTTTTCCAGTTTTGGAGGAGATTCCTAGGAAAAATTGAATGAAGCACAAATTTTGCATATTTCGACCAATTTTGTCTCAAGAAGAGTCATTACTAGATGATTTTGATGCTTTGAGCATGATGGAGCATTTTTCAGAGGCATTGGAGCACTTCTAAAAGTGTTTTTTCAACTTTTAAGATAAAATAAGGGTATGGCCACCAGGAGAGGAGGTCATGCCTATATCAGCTGAAGACCATTTTTAGAGATTGAATAGTCTATTTTGAGGTTTTTAGGTCTTATGAAACCAACAGAGTAGGTTTCATATACATTGGAGCATTTTAGGTGCATTTAATAACATAATTTACCATTAATCCCAAGAGGGCCTAGCTATTTGAAGCAAGTCCATGGATATGTACCCCAAGAGGGGTGAACTTCGTTATCAGCTATTGTGTAATGTATTTGTTATGTATTATTTATTTGCATTTTATTTGTTGTACATGAGTTTTAAAAAGCTAATTAACTCATAAATTTATCATCAAATACACTTACAACTTGACACATAAACCCCTTCACCATTGGGTAACTTGACACGATCCTAAACACGTTTTTATTTAACTAATGAGGGATTTAGAACAAAAAAAATAGTTTTCCCATATTCAAATCAAGTTGGTATCAAATCATAGTTTAACTCATTTTATCCAAGGTTAGCTAGAAGAATTAGCTATTGGTTTTGAATTTGTGCAAGGATAATTGAACTGTGTGCAAGTTTATGTGTGTGAAGAGAAGTTCAGATTGAGAGCTCAATTCTCAAATCACAGAAAAGAAGCTTTGTATGCATTGCAAGTGTGATGGAAACTTCATTAAGCACTATTTTTAGTCAATCTTCCTTAGAAAAAATCTTTGATAAAGAGATGTTGCAGAAGATCGGCATCATGAATCATATGGTGCAAGAGATGTATGAAGATAAGAGAGGGAGTATTATACTTCAAGAGAAGTTGACTTCCATGAAGGAGGAGAAGCAATAAATTCTTGAAAAGTTACATGAGATAGGGAATTAGCTCCATATTGCAAATGAAAACCTAGAAAGGTTGCATGAGATGGAGACTCAACTCCATGATGCCAAAGAAAAATTAGCCAAGTATGTGCATGGAAAAGAGGTATGCAATTCAAGTGTATCTTCTATTTACTTTCAATATGAATGTGTAGGTGCTTTTGAAATACACACTAGAGGAACAGGGTCCAAATTATTGATGAAGATGGGCTATGAAGATAAAGAATTAGGAAATCATGCACAAGGAATAGTTGAGCCAATTGTTGTTGAGGAAAGGCCAAAGTATTTGGGTCTTGGTTATGGACAACATGATGGAGAATGCTCCAAAGCCATTAAGGCACATGAAGGTGTTCCAAGAAGGAATTTCATTTCATGTTCATTACCTCAAGCTTGTGAAATTTGTGTTCATGAGGAATGAAAAAGTTTTAAACCCACTTTGTAAGAAGATGCTCATAAGCATGCAACTAATGAGAATAGAAAACAAGAGGATGTTGAAAGCTCTAAATCCATTGAAGCCATTGTGTTTGCTCCAAAGAGAGCCACTACCTCATCAAATTCACCTCCTCAAGAAGGCGAAAAAGGTAAATTTTCAAGGTATAAATATTCCTTTAATCAAGTTGCTTTTGATTATGATAAACATGGAAAATTATCACATAATATTTGGAGAAATTTTGAATGTTTATTTTGTGATTTGAATAATCATAATGTTTCAAAATGTTGGAATAAGATAGCCATACACATGAAACTTTCTAAACAAAGGAGGCAGAAAGCCAAAGGTCCATTGGATAATGGAAAACATGTTGACAAGAAGATGCAATTGTTTTGCACTCATTGCCATAAGCAAGATCATATTGTAGAAAAATGTTGAAATTTTTATCCAGCAAGTCATCTACGACATTTGAAGAAGGTGGAAAGAGATATTGATAAGAATGGAAAAGATGATTACATAATTGATGTGGGTTAGGATGATTCACATGATGAAATACAGTTGAAAGAAGCACCATTGAAATGATTTGGTAAGATATGGTTAGATTTTTTATCAAATTAAGGCCTTGCATGTATTTTGATGATTTATGAATTTATTTTCTAATTGAATGCATATATTTTATATATAATTCATGTTGCATGTTTACACCAGGAAGGTGTTTGAAAAGTAGAGTTATGTTGACTCACTTAGATGCAACAAAAATGGCAATTTGTACATGTTTATGTTTGACTTGAGAGTTACTTGTTTGAAGAGGCATGTTTTGTCGACTTGTGTTTGGTAGATGGTTTGTACACTGAGATGTAAGAGTACATGGCGATGTTCACATGATGTGAAATTTATTTCTTTGAAGGAGAAAAAGGATATGTTGTAAATTTATGTTTCTTGCATGGTGTCTTTTTTAGATTGATGGTTGTGTTTGTGACAAGATGTTGTAGGATTTTGGGAAGGTCCACTCTTGAGCGAGAGGCTCATGATTAGCCTTCATTCTAAAATCATGGCATGAGAAGCATGCCAATACTGAGGGATGATGGAAAGAGGGACAAGATGCCAAAGAATTTTCATCCAAAATAACAACTATTGTATACCATTTGATGTGGTGGCGCCAAGAAGTGAAGAGATGGTGAATGCATTCTTCCACATGTGGAATTTGGAACCATGGAGATAAAAGAATGGTCATTTATTTTATCTTATTACTGATGTTGGAACTCATTTATATAGTTCACTCAAATGGGCTTAACTTGGAAAACTGGTTTCCAATGAGAAGCTTGCATCGAATGTATGTTTGTGCAAAAAGAGGAACGTTATTCTCAGTGGGAAGGCCATCAGTTAGTTTTCCAAGCCTAGAGGGATCGATTTGGTACAACAAGGTGCTTTATCAGTTAGCAAGTAGCCAACAAGTGTTGCATTGGGTCAACAACAAAAGGAGGACATTGGTTGAAGCGCCAAGTCATTTGCAAGGCAAGGCATGTCAGTGAACCCAAGTGGTCATCATGGCGATTTTTCCAAGTATCAAGATGATAAAACTTGGGAAACATAATAGTATTCAACTCTCATGAGATAACGAACTTTTGTGGGTCCAAAAGCCTATCAGTGGGAAGGAGTGATCAGAATCTAGATTGGGGGCAAAAAATTTCCAAAAATTAAAATTTCTCAAAATTGCACCAAACTAGAACGAATGGATTGGGTCCATCGCTAGGAATCCAATGCAATTTGTTTCACTCAAAACAGAGTCCGTATGAGCAAGTTATAGCCTGCTAATCGCCGTGTCAAAGAATTTAGGTTTTTAAAGGCCCAATGACAGGAAGACAAGTTTTAGATTCTCATTGGCCAAAATTTTGGCCACTTGGGAAATTTGTGATTGGTTTATTTTTTAAGCCAATGGGAAGAGGACACATGGCAAGCCCAGAGGCCACCAAGTGCCCCATCCAAGGCTGAATTTGGTTTAAATCATGGTCGAAATTTGAATTTATTTTAACAGGAAATTTAAATTTTATTTGGGCAGAAATATTTTTGGGCGAAGGTTGGGGTCGAACCCATGACCTCCCCCACACAAGCACAACCATTTACCAATGGACCACTACATTTTCACTTTATATATAATGGGAGCGGAAGATATTTGTTCTAAAACAAAGGATTGCGTGGAGTTTAAAGGGGCCAACCTCGAAGGGCCAACACGTAGTTGCCACGGGATTGTGGCCCAAAACTGAAGGTGGATTGTATTCCTTAAAAGGTGATATTAATTATAATGCGGGGTTAATTAACCCCTAAACCCATGCATTAGCGCTAATACTATTATTAATGCAGATTTTTATTAATTGCATAATTAGCAAATTTAACTACGGGTTATCCATTAGTTAATCTAGTTTAACATTTAATTAACTTGATTTTAATTTGGCGGTATATTTGGTGGAGCCACGAAATGCGGAGTTTTCACCATATTTAGCTGCGTTAACTAGAATTTTTCCAATTTTGGAGGAGATTCTTAGAAAAAATTGAATGAAGCATAAATTTTGCATATTTTGACCAATTTTGGCTCAAGAAGAGTCATTCCTAGATGATTTTGATGCTCTGAGCATTATGGATCAGGTTTCAAAGGCATTGGAGCATATATGAAAGTGTTTTTTCCACTTTTAAGATAAAATAAGCCTTGGGCCACTAGGAGAGGAGGTCATGCCTAGATCAGCTGAAGACCATTTTCAGAGATTGAATAGTTTATTTTGAGGTTTTTGGGTCTTATGAAGCCAATGGAGTAGGTTTCAAAGCCATTGGAGCACCATAGGTGCATGTAATCACACAATTGACCATTAATCGCAAGAGGTCCTAGCCAATTGAAGCAGGTCCATGGAGATGTAACCTAGGAGGGGTGAACTTCATTATTAGCTATTGTGTAATGTGTTTATTACGTATTATTTCTCTGCATTTTATTTTCTATACATGATTTTTTAAAAGCTAATTAACTCATAAATTGCTCATCAAAGACACTTAAATCTTGACACATAAACCCCTTCTCAATTGGCTAACTTGAGATGATCCTAAACACATTTAAATTTAACTGATGAGGGAGATAGCACAACAAAGCTAGTTTTCCCATATTCAAATCATTCATGACCTCTGCTGAAATGAGGTTCTTTTGGCCGCAGGGGCTTCACTCAATGAACATATAACGTAGCATACTAAAAAATACCCTTAATTTGACTACATATTGGAAAATACCTCTAAAAAACACATTATTTAATCCCCTACCAATACAAACCCAATACACCTTCCCAATTTAAAAAACCCATAATTTCGCTAGATATTTTAGGTTTTTTTTTTCATTAGAATTTTTTATACCCCTTTATATTTTTCATTAACTTTGAGCTTCATTTTTTATACCTGCAAATATTAAAGCCCTTTACCCCCTATTATATACTTAATATATTGTGTTTGTTTAGTGTGTTACCTTATGGATAGAGTACCCCATAGATTTGAGTAAGCTATGAAATATCATAGATTATGGTAATCACTGATCTCTGTTTCCATCATAGTCATTTTTTCCTCAATATATATCCCCCAATATGAACCCACGTGGTATGGTATTGCTCCACTAGTGAATCCCTCTGGCTCCCATTGTCGACAATGAGCTGCAACGGAAAACCCTTCACCCACATCTGTTATTGGAAGAGCTGCTCCCCTCCTTTGGATATTTGGTCTCATTCTTCTGGATATTGGTGATGGAAATGGTGGCATTGGGATCCAAGTCAATAATCTACTTCCCCTTGCCATTCTCCTTGTTGGGTTTTGACTCAGAGTTGAAACATGCATCTGATTCAAAAGCCTACAACTTGGGCACCATTGACTGCTTGGCTCGACACTCACTTGTGTTGTGAGTGGGGCTCTTATGGAGCTCACACCATTTTCCCATGTCCTTCTTTGTCTTCGTGGTGTTTTTATTCACTTGCAACTTCAGTGGGTTTTCCTGGGTCACCTCTCCTTGGCTCTGTCCTTTGTTCTACGATTTGGGGGCACATTTCCCTTGCTTCAAATTCACAGATACAAAGTCTCGCTTCTTCTATTTAATTTTTTTCTTGATTTTGACAACATATTGATAAGCAGATTTGAGCGAGGAGATGTCTAAGAACTCCATCTTGTCCTAGATGTAATTGTGTATACAACCGTGGTACTTCAGTACCAAATGTCTCTTATAATCCTTGATAACCAAATTCATGTGAAGGGAATGAAAAATATTTGTGAACTATGGCACATCTTGGTCCCTTCCCTGCTGTAGCATGGTCCACTTTATGTATTTATCCCCATAGCACCTAAGAGGGTAATATTGCTCCTTGATGGCATCCCGAAAAGAATTCCAAGTGGGTGCGACTAAAAATAGTGAGGGTTCACTCTCGTCCCTCTTTTAATATTAGGTTTCCCACTAGTTCTTGATGTGGGGGGAGACTTTAAGGAGTGCAAAAGTAATATTTTCCTAGTTGGAAAAATCATGAATTGGAAATATCCTTCTAGCAGATTTAACCATTTATTTATGACATCCGCATCTATCTAACCTTCAAATATGGGGATGTAAAATTTAACCTTTACCTTAAAGGGAGTGGCACTTCCAGAGTGGCTTCTAGGAGAATATGTGTCGCCCGTGGATAACAATCGAAGGATCTGGGAAAAGTTGTCCATCATCGTGTTCCTCTGTCGCTCAAGGGCTTCTTTGAGCAATATTTTGAAAGGATATCCTGCTCCCTTGTCTTTATTTTCTTTCGCCATGGGTGGTCGTCAGGGTTTGTGAGGCTGGTCCTATAAAGGTTTAACCAGTTTGAGCTCTAACTCCTAATACCTTGACCACGTTGGGGAAATGCAAAGAAAAACAGAGAAAGAGCAGATCACTCTGATATCACTGATATTAAATTAAACAAGAACACAACAGAATACATATATAACCATCAATACATATATGAAACATAAATAACACAAAATTTCACTAATATCAAAGAAATGAAATATGCTTACATATAGAAAGGAAATAAACTAGCTCAGGAGATGGTAGCTTATCTCCGAGAAGAGATGTGGTGGCTACATGTCTCTAAAATGTTGAGGCTCAAGGGCCTTTTTATTATTGAAAAACAAGGGAAAACCATAATAAACCAAAAACCTAACCCTAGGAAATGGAACACCAATATTTTTTGGGCCCCGATGGGGTTAGTTGGGTAGCCAACTTCCCACGGTCGTAACTTGGTAATATTATCTCTGTTTGGCGGGTACGATACCTTGTTGAAAATATATCTCCGATTACTATAGGATTTGTGGTAGGCCCCTTCCTACAACTATAGGCCTACTACAGATCTCAAAAAAATGTGGTTTAGGGGGGGGGGGAATTGCTCCAAAAGTTCAGGACCCGAAAAACTGCTAAAAATAGTAAATGCTACTATAAACAAGGAAAATGATGAAACCGACTAGAGGTATAAGTGGAATAGGAGGGTGGCCACCAATATCCACCTGGATCAGTCAAGTACCCAGGTTGATGGGAGTCAGTAATCTATGTAAAAGAAACGTTTCTTGACATAGTAGAGATTTAGAGAAACACAACAACAACAAGGGTGTTTTTTTTTCTCCTAGAAGGGTTTCCACCAGAAATATTGTGTCTTATATATGAGATGGTTGTGTTTTTTATTGTTTATCTAATTATTGTTTTGGTTTAATTGATCATATTTTTATAAGCTTATAATGGTTTAATATACTAAGGTGATGCTAATCAGTTAATGCATGAACCAATTGAGAAGTTAAATTTGGTAAAATTGTATATTAGTCACACTACTGAATCACCCCCGCTTCTCAGTAGTGCTCAAGGTTTACAAAATTTGGTATCAGAGCGAGGCTCTTGATGTAGAAAATCCATGTAGATTCAACTGATATTTTAATATGCTAAAACAAAATACTTGAATCTATTCTAAAAATTTCGGAAACCAATTACGATCACACAATCACATGAACAAGAAAGAGAAATAATTTCAATCGCATAACACAACGATGTGTCTGGGGAAAGCCTTAGCTAAAAAAAATTCTATTTATATATTGCATTAAGTCAAGAATATGAAATAATACAATGCTTCTCTTAGGCTTGAGAGCTGTCTGCACTAGAGTCTGACTATCTCACTACCAACCTATGCATAATCTTATCTTGGCACATCTTTCTCTCATAAACTCTACGCACAAACTTGTGCTTCCTATTTCTTGGTCTCACCAACTCGTGCTCACCAAAATAATGATTAAAATTGTGCCTTCATTCCTCGTTTAAAGGTATTTTGAATGGTTAAAATTAGTGAGTTCTCTAATTAAGGAATGATTTATTTTAGGCCTTCTTCTGACTACATGCACCACCTGTAAATTTTTATGATTATACAACTAATAATACACTTCCCTTTAACACCAATATCAACTGGGTAGTTCTCAGAGCTGAAATGCAAGAGTTATTTTTGAGTCAATCATCACTTATCTTATTGATCACAGCATATGAATTAAATCTAATTTGATTCACTTGAACTCTCACTAGTTCCTCCATTAGTTAGAACTAGTTAAACTGATTTTAAATAAAATTAATTAAGTTCATTAATTACAACTCAAAATAAACTGTAACTGCCCCCCCTAAAACTTAGATAAAAATATACATGCCTCCCATTAGACTATCAACTCAAATTAATTGAACTAAATAAGTCTTCATGACTTAGTTAACTTGTACAAATTGTCATGTGATGTGGACTTACAATTCACTTATAATTTAATTAAGGGAAAATTAAATTAGAGGCATTCTTATTTCCATTTTCAATATTGCTTGTTGCAAATTTTATGCAGGAGCATTTGGCCTCAAGTTAAGTTTGTAATGTAACTCAAGGCCTAAGGTCTTCACATTGGTCTAAGAGGGACCATTCTTTGTATAATCTTTGTAAAGTCTTGTAAAAAATTCATAGTTCACAAGTATTAGTCTAGAAGGTTCTAGATAAGTGTTGACTCATTAGTCAAAGAGCTGAGTCATTTAATTGAATTTGCGTTTTGGCAAAATTCATTGGATAAGATAGCAGATGGGATAGGATTAGTCCATTCAGTTCAGAAAAGATAGGATCAATTAGTATAAATTTAGGAATTAGTTACAAAAACATAGTAGTTAGTTCCTATAGTTTACGAATATGTGAATAAAGATTGAAAGGATAGACATTCATTGGAGGAGGAGAAAAGGATACTAGTAGAGAGATAGAGAGGCAGTGCTGAAAGGCCACTTGAAGAGAAAATCAGGCCGAGAGGAAATTTATCCTTATGTAAATATTTACTGGTGAATATAAAACTCAATTTTGATTTCATGAATAGGTGTTGTGTTGATGAATCATAAAAATGGTGTGATTGTTTTCTGTTACATGCTGAGTGATCCATAATAGAACAAATATTGTTTCTAAGTGAAAGAATTCTCTGTGAATGAATTTTAATTATTGAAAAAGTATTTCTGAGTGAAAAAAGGACTTACAGTGGAAGAAATGGGTAGAATCATGAGTGATTCTAGTTTTGGAGTAGTCGACAGAGAGGATATTGACTGGGTAGAACTTTTGTTTAAAATTTCCAGTTGATAGACGAAGTGAAGGCTGGGTAGAACCTTATTGAAGGTTCCAGTCGCAGGGTAGAACATATAGTTACGATAAGCAGAAAAAGGAGGAAAGAATTAGTCGATTTTCGACTATACAAGTATTTTAAAGGTGGTTAAGGATCTGAGAGAATGCATAGAAGTTAAATCTCAGGAGGAATAGCAAGTGGAGAAGTCGAAGAAAATCGAGAAAAGTTCAAAGGCAGCAAACCTTTAGAAGATTTACAAAGGAAGGGAAACAGACGGTGAGGAATAAATCCATTTGAAGATCAACAACGAAGATCTCATCACAAGGTTAATTGGGAATGTGTGATCGAAAGGTAAAAGGTTTAAGTTGCGATATGGTAAGTTGGGGAAAGTACGAAGTCCATGTGTCGGATGGAGGATTCAAACGCATATCGCACATTGACGATTCTAATGTTTATAGTTAAGACATCGCATGGTAAGTTGAGTTAGTTGTGATACGAAGCCGATTAGTAAGGGAACATTGGAACCATTAGAACTGGGAGATATCAATGGTGGAGACTAAATCGCAATCCAGTGTGATTTCATGCATCGAAAATGTTTCCGTTTTTGTCGTTAAGATTTAGCACAGTAAAATATTTAAGTTGCGATGCGATAAGGTGTTAAGTTGCGATGAGATAAGGAGTTTGCGATGCAATGTGACAAATATCACATATCACACAGGATAAGGGATTTGTTTATTGTTAAGCGTTAAATTTTGCGATAAGCGATGTGGAGAAGCTGTGAATTGCGAAATCACAATATCATGAAAATTGTTAAGCGGTGAATCTGTGAGGAGGTAAGTTGTAAAAGGTGTGGAGTGCGACTACTGTAAGTGATATTGTGATCCACTACGGGGAAATGATTTTATGTGGGCCATAGCCCATAGGTCTGCATGTATTTTGTAGAGTTGCGGTTTTAAGCTTCCACATGCATGTGCGAGTAAAAGGTTAACGTTTAAAATATTAAAGTCAGTTATGTTGGGTGTATATGGTGGAGCTTATAATCCATATGATTTATGTGGGTGATTAAAGTGAGGTTAATTATGATAACCTTGCTATCATTTGAAATAAGAGGTTGAGATTTATAAGGAACGAGCAGACTTATAAAATTGTCTACGTATGTGGGTGAAAGCAGCCTTTTGGCTGCATCAAAATTTCAACACTCCCTCTCAATAGAAAATGAATTCAACTCTATCTTGATCTGGTAACT
This sequence comes from Pinus albicaulis, assembly GCA_034641835.2. Taxonomy (NCBI): domain Eukaryota; kingdom Viridiplantae; phylum Streptophyta; class Pinopsida; order Pinales; family Pinaceae; genus Pinus; species Pinus albicaulis. Next base: position 55,100,005 of record MU968411.1, read on the forward strand.
TTGGAATTTTCTGCATGCAACACTTCTCTATAATGTTATTGCTACTACAACTTCTGAAACTGAAAAGCATCCAAACTGAATCAACTATGATAAGTATGATGCATCTGTCACGAGATTCTATAACTTCTACTATATACTACACTATCTACTTAAAAATCTACGTTGTTGCTGACTTTGCACTACTTCCAACTCTACTTTACGCTCCCAGTATATGACTACTTCTTGTGTCTGCATCTGTCACCCTGAAATATGACTGCATCAACCATCACTGATCCATCTTGCTACTGTGTACTGTGGGCCCCCGTAACATGGTAATGATCCATGAGGCAATACATCTCAATGGACCCTACCCAAATTTCTGCACTCTTGGGACTATTACTTCTCATCACCCCACCTCTCACCTAGAGGTATGGTTGCATGTTCTCCCTCTACCCACTGGCTCGCAATTTCCCTCTACTAGAGGTCTCTGCTTGAGTGGATGTCTCCATTTGGTGTCGTCTGTGCTTCTCCAATTATGGTTGCTCCACAACTTGTAGAGGCTTATTCTGAGGTTGCATGTTGATAGGTAATTCGTGCTCCTTCTCAACCACCAAGTTTCTACCCTTTACCTTTGTCCTCAAATATTTGCATGCATCTTCAACCTTGAGAGCATACAGGTTCTTCACTCGCACACCAATATGATTCACCCATCCTGTGGCGATGTGTCTAAGGAAAACATTTCCTTTTCTAAATATCACATCGTAGACATGGTCTTCCAATAACGCGATAGAAACAATATTCTTCCTTAGTCCTGGAACAAAAAATACATCTGTGATTCTGATAGGGGAGCTAGAATCCCTCTGAAAATTAACTGTATCGATTTTGGTCCACTATACCTCCCATCATCTCCAAAATTTATGTTCTGCTTGAGGTATATCTCCTCCAAGTCATTGAAGAGATCTTTATTCCCCATCATATGGAACAAGCCACCGCTGTCGAGATACCACATGCATCCCATTACATTTTTTGTCATGCAGTGAAATCAAGTTTGAATTGTGAAGCTAGAACTTCACCTACTGCGGCTACTGTAGGCTTCTTGATTTTCTTCTGTGGACATTTCGTGGCATAGTTCTCGAACTCGTGACAGTGAAAACAATTGATGTTGGACAAGTCTTTCTTATTTTCCTCTTTGCCTTGGGACTTATTTCCCTTGGATTTATTTCCTTTTCTGACTAATGAAAAATATTCTACTTTGTTTTTGGAAGAGGTCCCGTCTCTGGTGTTCCACTGAATCTCTTCTTGCTCCAAATCAGACCATAATCACCCCCACTCTGGTAGATTCTCCCTCCCATTTACTGAATTCTAGTAGTTGTGCCAGCTCTTGGGAAGGCCTATAAGTGCTATACTCACTAGATCATCCTTTTGAATGGTAAAACCAACACTTACAAGCTCATCTTGAAATTGAGTGAACTTCGTTAAGCATTTTGGTATTACTTCGTGCTCCTCCAACTTGATTTTTCTAAGCTTGTATTTTAGCGCCAAATTCCTGTGGTTGCTGTTTTTCTAAAAAAAATATGTTAGGGACTTCCACATAGCATATGGAGTTTTCTTTCCATGTATATTCAAGACAATACGATGTTTAACTCCTAACAAAATTCTTCTCGCCTTTGCTACACTATTCTTCCATGCATCAAGATTTTTAGCATCTCCTCTCGAAGGCCTAGGAAGATCATTGTCTATGAATTGCTTTAGTCTATTGTCCTCCAACATTGCTTCCATAATTTCCTTTCAAGCTATGTAATTTTAACTAACCTAAAGGGCATATTCGAGTCTCAATCCACAGAAATACATCATGATCTGTTGTTGGTCCTGAAGAATAAATCTACAAATTCTATTGACCTGTTCAAAACAAACTCGTATTCTTCACTTCTATAGTAATTACTGCTCTGATACCATGTATAAAATACACTTAGATTCAAATGATCTTGTAATATGATAAAACAAAATACTTGAATATATTCTACAAATTACGGAAACCAATTACGATCACACAATCACATGAGCAAGAAAGACAAATAATTTCAATCGCACAACACAAAGATGTATTTGGGGAAATCCTCAACTCAAAACCACACTATCTGTATATTGCATTAAGTCAATAATATGAAACAATAAAATGCTTACCTTAGGCTTGAGAGCTCTCTTCACTATCTCAAACTATCTAACTACCAACTTGTGCACAAGCTTCTCTTGGACCTTTCTTTCACAAGCTCCATGCACAAACTTGTGATTCCTATTGCTTGGTCTCACCAACTCGTGCTCACCAAAATAATGATTAAACTTGTGCCTTCATTCCTCCTTTTAAAGGAAATTCAAATGGTTAAAATTAGTGAGTTCTCTAATTAAGGAATGATTTATTTTAGGCTTTTTCTGAATGCATGCACCACATGTACAATTTTCTCATTATAAAACTGATAGTACGCTTCCCTTTAACTCCAACCTCAACTGGGTCTTTCTTAGAACTAACATGCATGCATTATTTATGAGTGAATTATCAATTATCTGATTGATCACTGCACGTGAATTAAATCCAATTTAATTCACTTGACCTCTCACTAGTTCCTCTATTAGTTATAACTCATTAAATTTATTTTAACTCAAATTGATTAACGATTAATTAATTACAACTCAAAATAAACAGTAATTGCCCCCCCTAAAGCTTATATAAAACTCTGCATGCCTCCCATTAGACTCTCAGATCAAATTAACTGAACTAATTCTTCATGACTAGTTAACTCATACAAGTTGTCATATGAGGTGTAATTACAATTTACTTCTAATTCAATTAAGGGAAAATTAAATTAGAAGCCTATTCTTGTTGCCATTTTCAACATTTCTTGTTGTAAATTTCAACAATCGATTGTAACTTGATCTCTAGAGAGTAGATATGGGGTTTGCTAGTGAAAAAATTGAAAAAAAAATCATAATGAACTCTCAATGAATACATGTTATTACTGCTATAAATTTCAAGGTATGGCAAGAAAGTGTGAAGTATAAATTATGTTCTTATGGGTCTAACTTGTGGAGATTGGTATGTGAAGGATATGATGATGATTATCTAGGTTGATGCGAGTCAACTATCTATGTAAAAGACAAATTTATTTACATAATAGAGATTCAGAGAAACACAACAACAACAAGGGAATTTTTTCTCCTCGAAGGGTTTCCATAAGAAATATTGTGTCTCATATGTGTGATGGTTGTGTTTTTTATTGTTTTTCTCATTATTGTTTTGGTTTATTCACTCATATGTTTAATTTTCGAGAATCTCTATAATGCAGACCTAGAGAAAGTTAGAGATTTAAAATATGCCAAGGAGGTTTGGGACATATTGCATATGTTATATGGAACAAGTTGCAACAATAGTGATGAAAAGTTTAAGAAGAGAAGCAAAAATAAGAAGAATAAGAAGAGATCCATGAAGGGGGAAGCTCCAGTTGAACCAACTGTACAAGAGGAAAAATGGTCTGAAGGTATAAGACACATTGATTTACTTTTGAGTTATATTTTTAATAACAATGGTGATAATAATTCAGATCTAGGTAGTGAAATATATGATGGTTGTAGTTTCATGGTCCTTAAGGCTGAATATGAATCTTCCATGGTTTTCATTGAACATTTTTCAAGTGAATTTGGTAGAATAACAAATGTATGTAAGGATCATGAGAAGATATTGTAAGTTTGTGATGAAAAGGAAAAAAATCTCAAGAAAGAGATCACTATATTGAGGGCATAGCTGACAGAATAAAAAGGAGTAAAAGAAGTCAATTGCAGCAATAAAAAACAGAGAAAGGACTATGTTGAAGTGTTTAAAGGTGTGATTGAAAAATTAAGGAAGCAACTTGAAGAAAAAGACCAACAATTGGAGCAAGTGAAGAGCACCATAGAAAGAAACAAAGCTATCAACAATTTTCTAAAAGGAGAGATAAGCTTGCATGTAGGAAAGAATAATAAATAAGAACTAAAGAAACTTGCAGAAAATAATGTGACTAGCAATAGTAGAAATAAATGAGAGAGAAAAAAAATGCACCACCAGTAGAAAATTAGAAAACCAAGAGGATATTTCACATCTAGAATACCATTTTCTCCTATGGTTGATGGTAGCAGAGTTCAGAAGAGGAGTCTCTGTTTCCTTGTTGATGGATGAGATCAAGTGCTTCAATTGCAAAAATTTTTGACATGTGGAAGTTGCTTGTAGGAAGAAAATGTACACATATATGCAGTAGTTTGATCATAAAATAAAAGGACCTACGCTTAGGTATACACATTCATTTAATGGCTATTTTTTTTCTTGTAACCTATTTGGCCACAAGGCTATTGATTGCATATTTAGCATGAGGAGATGGAGGTCCAACATAAGAAAAAAAAAGATCATATCCTTTTGATTCATATCTTGGTCACATAGAGTATTATGTGTGTCACAAATTTGGGCACATGGCCAAGGACTGCAAGATGCCTAGATTGGTGAGGCAATTTTTTCAAAAGCACTAGATAAAGGAGAATGTGAAACCAAGGAAACAACCAAGGAACACGTGGAAGAAGAAGGAGGAGAAACTAGGAAGATGTGGAATTTCTCTTTGTTCACTTGATGAGGATGACATGTGGTATATTTATAGAAAATTCTCACAAAATATGTGAGGAGATAGGAATAAATTTCACTTCTGAAAGAGAACCAAGACTGGTTGTGTTTGTTTTTGAAGGAAATGAAACCAAAAGAGTATTGGGAAGCAGTAAAGCCAACCTTGGTGAGAAGAGGACTAATGCAGATGATGTTTGGCTCATTGAAGGTTTAAAGAATAATATTTTAAGTGTGAGCCAAATGTTTGATGGAGGCAAGGAAGTGATTTTTAATTCCAAATTTTACATCATCCAGAAAGAAGAATCAAAGAGAGTGATTTCTAACGCAGTCAATACACTAGATAATGTATACATGTTTAAGGGAAGAGTGAGTAGAAAGAAGAGACCAAGGGAGTACTCTTACTCATCATAATAAGAGTAGGAGAGAACAACCCCTAGTGCATTCCATTCTTGCACGATAGATCAACATGATTGCAAAGGTATATATGATACTATCATGGTATCAGGGGGAGCATTGGTAGCTTGAGGAGTACCAACAATAATGAGTTCATATTTTCCAATTCAACTTCATGAATTTTCATTTCAATAGGATCAACTTACAATTTGGAGGTATATTGAGCTCAAGGGGAGCTATGCATGGTATGAGTTATGCATGAATCATTTGACGTTTTCTTCATTTTTTTTCACTAATTTATTTGCAGTAGTTATACACATGTTTTTTTGAGTGAAATGGATACATTTTTAAACCATATATATGTTTTTGCTATCTACTAACAGTTGGTTGAAAAGTTGTACATGCATGCATGTATTAAAATCTTTTGTACAATTATGTACAGAGATGACTTGAGTCATGGACCATCTATGTATGAGTTGTTATATGATCATTATTACAACTATTTAATTGTTGATTTTTCATCATTTTGTATTGGTTGTTGGTCCATTCAATAGTGAGTTGAGTCATCTTGGAGATAGGCATGTTATTGAGGAGTCTTATGAGTCATTTTGTAGCCAGGTGTATGGGTTAATGATGTTATGACAACCATGTTATATCTTGTTTTTGATTCATTGTTCCCTAGGTAATGATTATAGTAGCTATGTATTTCATTGATATATTCATGTAAAATTATCATGGAGCCATGTACTTAAATTGTACTTATCTTTAGGGTATCTAGTCATGGGTTATGAGGTCATGTTATAGTTGTGTATGAAGTCTCTTATGTCATTTCTACATCCATGTATATAATAATGTATATGTCAACCATCATGGTCATGTGTGTTAGCCACCTATATTTTTCCATTATATCAGCTGGTGGCTAAATATTCTTTGCAGCCTTCAAGAAACTAATTCAGTCCTGAAGTTGTTGGTGCTTGAAGTCTGTGGTAAGATCATGAACTGCTAGTTGGTTATTCATTCTTTTTCCTTCTCTCAGCCTCTGATATTCCATGAAAATCCTAGTCAAGTACTGCTGCATCCCTTTTTCTTTTCCCTCCCTTGCTTCCATTTTACCTTCATTCTTCCATTTCCCTTTATTCGTAAAAACCCCACCAAACCATATGTTATTCCTTATCCTTTCATTAATCTTTTTTCCCCAAGGTTAAAAAACCATGTTTTAACCTTATCGCAATTATATTTCCTTCCGAAATTCTTTGGAAAAACCATAAAAAACACATTTTTTCTATGCGTTAGGCTTAGGCCCCTCAGGCTAAGACCCCACCTTTTTTCTTCCTCCACGTGCTCGAGCGCCAGGACCGACTGCTCAAGTCCTAAGGCGCCAAGCCAAAGCATAACCACTCTCCATCCTTTTTCCTTTGAAACATTCAAAAACCCATCTTTTATAAGGTTTTGGCGAGAAATATTAAACCTCGTGTTTTATTGCCCCCAAGTCCTCCCAGCCGTCGATCTGCTCCCCAGATCCGACGGAGCGGAGCAAGCCCCACCTGGTGGACCCCCTCTCCCCCGCGCCCTTTTCAAAAAACCGTGGTTTTATCCCGCACCGCTCCCTGGGCAAAACTGGTTTTCTCCCGTCGGCCAGCGATTCCACACGCTGGCTGACACGTGTCCTCCACCTCATTTCCAAAACCGCCGCGCTATCACGTCGCCCGCGGATGTCCTTGGGACTATAGCCGCGGCGGAATTCACACTCCAAGTAGATTTGGGCCCTCCCGTCGACGGTTGCGTGCCTTTTCTTCTCGGCCTTTAACGGACTTGCACTTTGTTAAGCTTCCACCGGCGCGTTCGGAAGCCGGTCTCACGCGTCGATCTTCGCGGATCGATGGTTCTCATCAACCCTGGATTCCATCGTACGGTCCCCTTTTCTCCTTTGACTTTTAGAATATCAAATGGTATGGTACTTAATGCGATCAACGGCTCTATTCTCTAGTTTTCCCGCACGCCCTCGATGCAGTTTATCCATATAACGCAGGGATTTTCTCATTTTTGTTTGTATTTTTGCAGGTTTTAAGGTTTTTTCGTCGTGTTTTAAGAAAATTTGAAAGACGAGGGTGACGACTCCCGTTCTTTCGATTCATCCAAAGAATCGACCACAGGGTGAAGAACAATGTTATCAACGAGGTTTCATGAGCCTTGGTTGCCGCGCATCCCTATAAATCTTGAAGAATGCCGTCAAAATCAACGCAGAGAAAGAGTATCGGATATTGAAGAAAACAGTGAACCAGAGCAGCATATTAGTGGACAGATTGGCGGGGATTACGGCTAAGACGGTTATCGAAAGCCTAATCCCCGACTCAGAACACAGATTAAAGGAAAACCTAAAAGTGTTCATCAGACATATTGCCTCCACCGCCATACTTTGAGGCAAATTGATTCCTCAACCACTGCAGTGCCACCTATTTCCTCAAAATGCTCAGTCAGAGGCTGAATTTATTGAACAGGATCAGATATTATGCCTCGGAACAGCCAAAGAACTTATTTCTGCCCCAGATTTAATGATAAAATGTTTGCAGAATAACCCTAATAGTACACAGAACCTCAAAGGTCAAAAAAAGCTCCCTCCGAGCTTACTTCATAAGTATAAACACATTAATGCAGTGGAACACCTGTATAATTTCTTCATCGAGCCTCCAAGGGCCAGGAAGACATTAATTCTGCATTAATTGTATTTGAGATCTTTTTATCAGATCTCACCTCCTCATCCTTCTATAAATACTCCAGAAGAAGATGAGTGAAGGGTTGGATTAGTTGGTTGTCAATGTAATTGCTGAAGTGTTGTAGCTTTTTCTGAGTGGAAAACTCTTGACTGTAAATAGTGGTTTCATAGGCTCTTGGAGCTCTGCTTGTAATAGATAGGTTAGGTTGTGAAGAGAGATGGATTAAAACATTGGATTTGAAGATTGTAACCGGTTTGAAGCAATCAATACAAGCTGATTTATGGGATCCTGGTCTATGCTGATGGTGATGTTATTCTCACTGTAACTTGTCATTTTATTTCTGTTTTCAATTTGTTTCATTTTCCACTGTAAAGAACAGTTTAAACAGTGTTAGAGTTTGTTGTATATCAGTGACCTTCTCTGGCTGAAAAATCTTTATCGCAATGTTTTCTTCTAATTGTGTTATTTAGAAATGATTTAATTCAGTCTAAGCACAGAGATGCTGGCGTTCCCTCATCTTTTCGTCACTGCTGAATGTTGTTTTTAAATGTTGCTTTCATATATGTTGTGTAAGGAATGAATTGAGGAAATCAAGGTTAGCCCTGAGTCCCTTTCTTGTTTGCTCAACTATTTGTCAGTTTCCCTTAGGATGTGTCAAAAGCTGACTAGTTTCAAAGTACTTATCAGATCTTGGGCCATTCTGTGTTATCTTGGTGATTGTCTTGAAAGTAACTAAGTAAAGAAGAACTAAGATGAGGAGAAAGGTGAGCCCTGCCCGCTAGTTTCTGCTCCAAAGGTTGCCTTCAAGTTTCCCTTCGTTTTTAATCTGTGTTCTATCAGAAGTGTATCAAAGGCTGGATAGTTTCAAAGTACTTACCAGATCCTAGTTTTCTTCTATGTTTTTCTTAAGTGCCTGGTCAAAGGCTGGCTAGTTTCAAAGTACTTACCAGATCCTGGGCTGCTCTTTGTTCTGCATCTGTCATTTCCCTTTCTTGTTGTACCACTCCATTCCATAAATCAAGCCTTAAAGAGATCCTTAGGCATAGATGACTTGCCCCATAGATCACTCTTGAACCTGAATGTTTCAATTAAATCCTCTTATGACTCCATAGCCCAATGTATTGAAAACTTGCCATCATCTTTCTTTATGATCAAAGCTTACTCTTTTGCTTGCAACTTCTCACCTTTGAACATATTTGCATATAGATCTTTCCGCCTCAGACAACAACTATGTTCAACCATCCAAGAAAACCAAATAAAACCTTTGGCCTTCATAACTAGCTTAATATCATCACCCTAAACTTCAAAGACAATATCCATCTTTGTACATATTGGAGAGATCCCTCTCCGGATTCAGGAGGGCTAGATCCTAGAATCCCAAAGTTGGTTGAAATGATGTTAACTCTGTAATCAGACTTTGCCAATCTTGCTTGTTACAGAGACCTAACATTTCTGGCGACTCCACTGGGGACTCTTACCCAGAAACCTCATAAGACCTCGAGAGTAAAAAGCAGCCTTTTCAAGCACTACCAAGAAATGGTAATTAAAATAAAACTTGGTTGAATCAATGACAAACTAGGTCAACCCTAGGATTCTTTTAAGTTTTTATCTAACCTTGGAAAATCAGTTGGCTTAGCCATAAGGATAGACTGTCTTTGTTTCATAACCGTAGCTAAGTTTTGAGGCAAAGTTAGGACATTCTTTTAAAAACCACAAATAAAAACAGTTCAGAAAATACCAAAAACATTTCAGATTGGTAGTAAAACACTAGTTTTTTATATCTTGTTTATATCTTTGATGTGTTTTACCCTATACTCTTAGACATAGTCTGGAAAGGGCCAGGTAGCCTCCGGATCTCATCCTCTTTTAGAGGTGACATATCTGGTGAATGCCCTCCCAGTCAATCTCTGGTTAGAGTTTGTTGTGTTTTGAGATATTCTTGAAAAGGAAGGTTTCACAAACACTGTGGTGGACAGTGAACCCCGTTGAAAATATTCTAGACTTTCCACTTGGCGACTCCACATTCCTGAGCAGACCTTAAGACTTCACTGGGAAGAACCCTCATTCTTACAATATCCTTCAAACCTGGTTACAAGGCTGCAGGATTCGAATTGTGAAGATAGATTAGTTAACCTCCCAAAGATTGTCATATCTGGTTGAACTTTTCTTGTTTAGTTGGGTCTAAGCATACAAACATTGTGGCTCCTAAAAAGATTCACACTAGAGCCCATCCTAACCCCGATCCACCTGAGATAGTTGATAACCCAGAAAGAATCCTTAGGAAGTCTCCTAAAATACAATTTTCAACTATTTTCAGACCACCCCTAAGAGCTAATTCAGTCCCTGAAAATCTCTCAGCTCTGTAAGAATCACAAATTGACTTATTAAACCCATTCAGAACTAGGTCATTTGGTGATTTAGATCAGCTAGGTTTCGAGCCTTCACTTTCATTTCCCGAAACAAGTGAGCCCCTTGGGGATAGAGAATCAACACCTCCTCATTTACATTTTCTACACAATCTAGGTGCCTCTTATCAAAGATCAACTTAGAAATCTACTGCTGTTCCATCCACTTCTGTTCATCCGTCATCCACTGTTCAAACCACTCCACTTCAACCCATACCTCCTCTTGTAAATCCACCTCCACTACATATCATGGCATCATGGTATGCTCCCTTAGTCCTTCCTGCACCACTAGTCAATCTTCCACAGGACTATCAGTCCAAAATTCCATTATATGATGCTAGCAATACTATAACAGCATCTCAACACGTGGAAAAGATGAATGACTACTTTGACAGAAATGAAATTGATGATGATTCTGTCAAACTCAGACTGTTTACTCAAAGTTTGGGGGGAGAAGCAAGAAAATGGTTTAAAGGTTTAGCCCCCCATAGTATTAATGATCTCCAAGGCTTCCATCAAACATTCTTAAACAAGTGGGAAGTGAGGAAGAATCCTCTCCAAGTCCTTGCCGACTATAACAATCTCCATAGGAACCCTGGGGAAAGTGTACAAGCTTATTGTACCAGATTTAACAGCGTGTATAATGCACTTTCCCCTGAACTAAAACCTCTTCAGGGCTCAACTTTAAAAAAATTTCCTGAAGGATTTGATCCTAACATGACATATTCACTCAGAGAAAGAGTTTTTGCAACCCTTGAAGATATGCAAAGAGGTGCTCTTTCTGTGGAAATTAACCTTATGGAGAAGAGAGCAAGGATGAAAGCTGAAAAGAGAGTATCTTTTAGAGAGGAACCCACCCCTTCCACCTCAAGCTCAAAGATGGAAAGAATGATGGAAGAAATGATCAAGAAAATGAGCATTCTAGAGAGAGCGCAAGCGAGTCTAAATCAGAACACTCCTCCAAACAGAAACCAAAACCAGAATCAGAATATTAGAAGAAATCAGCCTCCAAACAGACCTAGGGAAGATGATCAGCAGATCATTCCTCCCTTTCATCAAAACTTTTTAAGTGAGGTTGAAAAAATAGATCAAATAACAGAGGAAGATGATATAAACTTATTTGGGGTAGATGATGAGGACTTTGAGGTTCATTACGATAAAAAAAAGGTCTTTATACACCTTACGATGACAGAAGAAATGATAATGAGAATTACTATCAAAACATGGAAAACGCTGTCATAGAGCCTTCAAGGGAATATGAACTCAGAAGTAGGTCTAATCAACCAACCCCCAACAATAAAACCTCTGACAAGCCTTATCAAAACAGCACTGCGACCAAGTCTAAAAAAATCAAACAAAAGGACACAACAGTGGCTGTTAATTCTGGTAGTGGTAAAGAGAAAGGCACTCAAAATATTGAAAAACAGAGTGCAAACATTAGCAGTACTAGCACCTCGGTTAGTACTCCTGGAAAAACAACTGTTTCAACTGTAGATAAACCAAATCAGCAAGCTGTTATTGCTGATAAAGTGGCAGTAAACAAGGCTGAAGTCAATGCTTTAAAGAATCAAAACCTTTTCAACCTGGAACAGGAAATCTCAAAGATCAAAATCTCTATTCCTTTGACTGAGTTAGCTGCCCAACATGTATATAGGTCCAAAATTTTGAAGGCTTTGAACTTAGAAGATACTGAAGATACACTCAATCTTAATGATGACCAACCAGAGCTTATTTTTGGTCCAAAGATTGAAGGAAAGTTCTAAGAGGGTCCTGTCCCTCCCTTCTACGTAAGCTTAAACATTCATGACAAAATTCTGCACAATGCTATGCATGACTCAGGCGCTTCCCATAATTTAATGCCAAAAGCTGTAATGGAAAGCCTGGGTCTTGAAATTACCAGACCTTACAAAGACTTATACTCCTTTTACTCAAGCAGAGTTAAATGTCTAGGATTGATAAAAGATCTCTGTGTAAACTTAGCTCAGATTCCAGCCAAATGTTTAGTCATGGATGTTGTTGTGGCTGATGTCCCCCCAAAGTATGGAATGCTTTTATCAAGATCTTGGGGGGCTAAGTTACAGGGAACCATGCAAATGGACATGACCTATGCAACTATCCCCGTTTTTAATCAGACTAGAAAACTTTATAGGGAATCTCACATGCAGTACACAGTGACAAGTCAAGATCGGCCTCAAAACTCCCCTCTCTATGCTATAAACACGAGCCTTGATTCTTTTATCATGTTTAATAATGAAACACTCACAAAACAAATCATGTCAACAGAATTAATGGCTGAAACAGAGAAAGAGGAGCATAACTCTAAACTGCCGAAACAGCCTATTATGTCTGAAGATCCTAGCAAACTAAATACAGGTCTTGAACTGCAAGTCATCAATCCTTTGAATTTAAAACTTGACAGTCGAGAGGACAATCCTCAACCAGATGAAAAACATGAGGAATCAAATTATACAAAGCCCATTCACCAAACTAAAAATGTTCCTCTCTGGACTATGTATTTTGATGGGTCATGCACCAAAACAAATGCTGGTGCAGGTGTCTGGATTACTAACACTGAAAACAATCATACATAATGTATTTCATGTAAATTAAATTTTCAGTGTTCCAACAACATAGCAGAATATGAATCCCTTCTCTTAGGCTTGCATCTCTTGAAAAAGTTAGGTGCCAAGAGAATCAATGTATATGGGGATTCTGAACTAATCATTAGGCAAGCTAATGGGGAGTATAATGCAAATCACCCCAGACTTAGGGCCTACAGGAATGATGTCATGGATCTTTTGAAAACATTTGAGGAATCCACACTGACTTTTTTCCCAAGAAAAAGAAACATTGCAACCCACAATTTAGCCTTTGCTGCTAGAACTTGCCCAATACTATATGATGACACATCTCAGATAAAATTCAGACCAGCTATCCCGGATAACAAGAAATATTGGCAGGTATTTGATGGAGATAAACAAATAGAAGACTTCATGCAATTCAAAAATGAGTTTGAACCCCATAGTTCAGATTCAGATTATGATACAGACTGCAGTGAAGAAAATTTCCTTGGTGAAGAGGAACCGTCTCCACAGCTGGTAGATATAAATCTTCAGACTATCAAACTTAGAAACCAAACAGAACTGAGTGCAAAATCTGAAACAGAGGAATTGGAAACTCTACATTCTAAGGATGATAGTTTGCCCAAGGGTTTGTCCCCTCTAGAAGAACTGTTTGATTTTGATGATGTGGCCAACAAACCTAAACTGGAACCTGTAGAAACTGAAGTGGAGGAATGTAATATAGGCAGTGAGGAAAAACCTAAATTGATCAAACTGTCCAAAACTTTGCCAGCGCACATTAAACTCAAATATTTAGAGCTGTTCAAAGAATTTTCTGATGTTTTTGTGTGGAATTATGAAGATCTTAAATCCTATGACATTGAAATAATACAGCACAAAATCCCTCTTAAAGAAAACCAAAAACCATTCAAACAGAAACTGCGTAGAATAAACCCTGTCCAGTTGCCATTGGTTAAGAAGGAAATTATGAAGATGCACAATGCTGGTATTATTGTCCCTATTAGATATTCTGAGTGGGTATCTAATTTGGTGTCTGTTAGGAAAAAGACGGGAGAAATCAGGCTTTGTATAGACTTCAGAAATTTAAACAAAGCCTCATTAAAGGACAACTACCCTTTGCCCAAGATGGATCATATTTTACAAAGGGTGGTCGGGTCTAAAAGAATTTCTTTGCTGGATGGCTATTCAGGGTATAATCAAGTCTTAGTCCACCCTGATGATCAATTAAAGATAGCTTTTACTACGCCATGGGGCACTTTCATGTATGTGAAAATGCCTTTTGGTCTAATGAACGCTGGAGCAACCTTTCAGAGAGCCATGGACATAGCATTCTCGGAAGAATTGGGTTTCTTCATCATTATCTATCTTGATGATGTAACTGTGTTTTCAAAAATAGATGAAGAACACTTAGAACATTTGAGGAAATTTTTCGAGAAGTGCAGAAAGTTTGGAATATATTTGAACCCTAAGAAGACTTTATTCGGTCTCCAAGAAGGTAAACTTCTTGGGCACATCATTTCAGAAGAGGGCGTAAAGATTGATCCCATGAGGATTGAGGCCATATTGCAAATCTCTCATCCTCGAAACATCAAGGAGTTGCAATCTTTCATTGGAAAGATAAACTTTTTGAGAAGGTTCATCCCTAACCTAGCTGAGCTCCTTAGGAATATCACAAACATGTTAAAAAAGGAGCAAGGGGTAAAATGGACCTTGGAAGCAAAGACATCCTTTGAACTGGTAAAACAAGCATTAACCAAAACACCAGTTCTCATAAGTCCAGATTTTGCAAAGGATTTTTATATCTTCTCATTTGCATCAGAACATACCATAGCTGCTGTCCTTTTACAGAAAAATCCACAAGGACAAGAGCAGCCCATTGCATTCTTTAGTAAGGCATTGAGGGATGCCCCTTTGAAGTACAACATTATGGAAAAGCAGGATTTTGCTTTGGTAAAGGCTTTGAAAGACTTCAGAGTATACATCCTTCACTCACATATCATTGCCTTTGTCCCAAATTCAGTTGTAAAAGACATCCTAACCCAGGATCCAGATGGTAAAAGAGGTAAGTGGATTGCTGTTATTCTTGAATATGATTTAGAGATAAAACCCACCAAGCTCATCAAAGGCCAAGGTCTAGCTAAATTAATGGCCGAATCAAATTGTGAACTTCTTGATATTAATATGATCGATGCTTTGGATGACCAAGAAGAATTTTCAACTCCCATTGTTGAAGATCATTTTATCAATTCTCCTTGGTATGCTGATATTGTTTATGTTTTGCTTAATCTAAATACACCTCCTGGTTTATCCAAAACAAAGGCAAGATTCCTAAAGTTAAAAGTTGTAAACTATTGCATTATTAATAAATGTCTTTATTGGAAAATGCAAGTGGTATATTGCTTAAATGTTTGCCTGAGTTTGATGCAGAAAAAATTAAGCAGGAATTCCATGAAGGAGAGTGTGGAGGCCATTTGTACTGGAAGTCAACAGCCAACAAAATTTTGAGGGCTGGTTTCTATTGGCCCACTCTTTTTCTTGATGTACACAAAATGACAACTACTTGCCATAAATGCCAATTGTTTGAGGGCAAGAGAAAGTTATTACCCCTTCCTTTGCATCCAATTACTGTTGAAGCCCCTTTTCAACAATGGGGACTTGACTTCATAGGAGAAATCCATCCACCATCCTCTGCCCAGCATAGGTGGATTCTTACCGCCACAGACTACTTCACTAAGTGGATAGAAGCCATTCCTTGTAGGCAGGCCAATGATTCAATTATCATAAAATTTATAGAAACCAACATCCTCTCCAGATTTGGCTGTCCTACCAAAATCATTACTGATAATGCAACAGCATTTGGATCAAAGAAAATGGTGGAATTCTGTCGCAAGTATCAGATAACATTGGGACACTCTACAGCCTATTACCCTCAAGGTAATGGACTTGTAGAATCTTCCAACAAAAGCTTGGTGAACATAATAAAGAAACTGTTGGAGGACAACAAGAAGTCTTGGCACACAAAGCTGATCCATGCACTCTGGGCTGATAGATTAACATTGAAGAAATCCATTGGTATGTCACCCTTCCAGCTTGTGTATGGTACAGATGCAATTTTTCCTAACAGCCTTGGTGTACCAGTTATGAAGTTAATTCAAGAGTTGCAGACTGAAGAAAATGACATAATCAGAAGAATAAATCAGACCATTCATCTTCAGCAAACCAGGGAGGAAGTGTACAACAAAGAATTGCAGAAGCAAGACAATATCAAAAAGATATTTGACAAAAGAACAAAGGCCAGCAATTTCAAGATTGGGGACAAAGTTTTAAAGTGGGACTCAAAGAGGGAAGATAAGGGAAAGCATGGTAAATTTGACAATCTATGGCTTGGCCCTTACTCTATTCATTCAGTTGCTGGAAACAATGCATTCTTCTTACAAGAGTTGAATGGAACAGAATTGTTTGGGGGTCCTGTCAATGGCAGGATGCTTAAGAATTGCCTTTCTTAAATTATTTCATGTCTTGAAGCCTTTTTACCTTTTTTCCAATGTAAATATTTCATCCATCATTTGCACTCAAAGTTATGAAAAATCAAAAAATACAAAAACAAAGAAAGAAAGAAAAGAGGGCAGAGATGAAAACAAGAAAGGCAAGGCCCCATGCCAAAAAGAGAAATAAATTTGAAAGTGCGCAAGCTCAAATGCCACTCCTCATAACACACTTCTAGTTAGTAAAACTGTTTAATCTTGACTAATTAGCTTTCAATTTTCTGCTGATAGGGTAGTGAATTTGATTGGCCAAACTGTTTAATCTTGGCTTATCAGTAGATAGATTAGAATAGAAATTACGGTTCAAACAAACTCAAAATCTGAACCAAAGTTCCCAAGAGAAAGATGACTCAAAGCTGTTCTATTTTCTGAGTCATAAAAGAGAAGACCTGGTTCTAATCCACTCAAAAATTGAACCAGAAGAAAGGCAAAGATAGCTCACAGAAATGGAAAAAACATAGCTGAAAGGAAGAGAGAAGGCCATAATAAGAAACTTTCAGATCTTAAGCCTTCTGTTTTGATTTAAAATTTTCTGTAAATAATAATCTATGTGCAGCTTGTCTTTATGCCATAGATCATAGCAAGTCAAACAGCTCAATCTTGACTTGACTATTTTTAAATTTCTGTTGTAGAATTTAGAGAATGAAAGTTTGTTGGACTGTTTAATCCCAACAGACAGTAGGCTAGGTAGAGAAATATCTAAGCTCAACTGTTTAATCTGAGTTCAGGGAGAAATAAGGAGTAGAAATAGATTAGATTTCCTGCTTTCAAAAGAATAAAATGTTGTGTAAAGAATTTTCCAATCCAAGTGCACTCTGATGAAGAAAAAATGTTAGATCAGTAGGATTGGGGTAGTTAGAAGTTGTATTGATGGAATTCATTTTTCTTTCATGACGGATATTGTTTGTCAAAGCAAGAGCAAGCAATGGGTCAGGCACCAGTCAGCATCCCAGAGAAATCAAGTCTGAATTCTTGATGCCTTCAAGAAGGCACCATCCCAAAGTGGAGCCACTGTTAGCCACCTTTATTTTTCCATTATATCAGCTGGTGGCTAAATATTCTTTGCAGCCTTCAAGAAACTAATTCAGTCCTGAAGTTGTTGGTGCTTGAAGTCTGTGGTAAGATCATGAACTGCTGGTTGGTTCTTCATTCTTTTTCCTTCTCTCAGCCTCTGATATTCCATGAAAATCCTAGTCAAGTACTGCTGCATCCCTTTTTATTTTCCCTCCCTTGCTTCCATTTTACCTTCATTCTTCCATTTCCCTTTATTCGTAAAAACCCCACCAAACCATATGTTATTCCTTATCCTTTCATTAATATTTTTTCCCCAAGGTTAAAAAACCATGTTTTAACCTTATCGCAATTTTATTTCCTTCCGAAATTCTTTGGAAAAACCATAAAAAACACATTTTTTCTATGCGTTAGGCTTAGGCCCCTCAGGCTAAGTCCCTGCCTTTTTTCTTTCTCCATGTGCTCGAGTGCCAGGACCGACTGCTCAAGTCCTAAGGCGCCAAGCCAAAGCGTAACCCCTCTCCGTCCTTTTTCCTTTGAAACATTCAAAAACCCATCTTTTATAAGGTTTTGGCGAGAAATATTAAACCTCGTGTTTTATTGCCCCCAAGTCCTCCCAGCCGTCGATCTGCTCCCCAGATCCGATGGAGCGGAGCAAGCCCCACCTGGTGGACCCCCTCTCCCCCGCACCCTTTTCCAAAAACCGTGGTTTTATCCCGCACCGCTCCTCGGGCAAAACTGGTTTTCTCCCGTCGGCCAGCGATTCCACACGCTGGCTGACACGTGTCCTCCGCCCCGTTTCCAAAACCGCCGCGCTATCACATCGCCCGCACATTATCCTTCGGACTATAGCCCCGCAGCGGGATTCACCTCAGCCGTTAGATTTGGGCCCTCCCATCCGACGATTGCTGATTGCCTTTTCTGCCCGGCCTTTAACGGACTTGCCCGCCTGTTAAACTTCCCCTAGCGCGTTCGAAAGCCAATCTCCGCCGTCGATCTTCGCAGATCGATGGTTCTCATGCAACCACCCGATTCCATCGTACAGTCCCCTTTTTCTCCGCTGACTTTTAGAACGCTCCCAACCGTTGATCGCAATACGATCAACGGCTCCAATTTCTCCGTTTTTCTGCACGCCCTCCAATGCAGATTTATCCATATAACGCAGGATTTTCTCATTTTGTTTGTATTTTGCAGGTTTTAAGGTTTTTTCGTCGTGTTTTAAGAAAATTTGAAAGACGAGGGTGACGACTCTCGTTCTTTCGATTCATCCAAAGAATCGACCACAGGGTGAAGAACAATGTTATCAACGAGGTTTCATGAGCCTTGGTTGCCGCACATCCCTGTAAAGCTTGAAGAATGCCGTCAAAATCAACGCAGAGAAAGAGTATCGGATATTGAAGAAAACAGTGAACCAGAGCAGCAGATTAGTGGATAGATTGGCGGGGATTACGGCTAAGATGGTTATCGAAAGCCTAATCCCCGACTCAGAACACAGATTAAAGGAAAACCTAAAAGTGTTCATCAGACATATTGCCTCCACCGCCATACTTTGAGGCAAATTGATTCCTCAACCACCGCAGTGCCACCTATTGCCTCAAAATGCTCAGTCAGAGGCTGAATTTATTGAACAGGATCAGATATTATGCCTTGGAACAGCCAAAGAAGTTATTTCTGCCCCAGATTTAATGACAGAATATTTGCAGAATAACCCTAATAGTACGCAGAACCTCAAAGGTCAACAAAAGCTCCCTCCGAGCTTACTTCATAAGTATAAACACATTAATGCAGTGGAACACCTGTATAATTTCTTCATCGAGCCTCCAAGGGCCAGGAAGACATTAATTCTGCATTAATTGTATTTGAGATCTTTTTATCAGATCTCACCTCCTTATCCTTCTATAAATACTTTAGTAGAAGATGAGTGAGGCGTTGGATGGTTTGGTTGTTAATGTAAATTGCTGAAGCATTGTAATGTAATTGAGCCGGAAAACTCTTGACTGTAAATAGTGGTTTCATAGGCTCTTGGATCTCTGCTTGTAACAGATAGGTTAGGTTGTGAAGAGAGATGGATTAAAACACTGGATCTGAAGATTGTAACTGGTTTGAAGCATCAATACAAGCTGATTTATGGGATCCTGGTCTATGCTGATGGTGATGTTATTCTCACTGTGAACTTGTCATTTTATTTCTGTTTTCAATCTGTTTCATTTTCCACTATAAAGAACAATTCAAACAGTGTTAGGACCTACTGTATATCAGTAACCTCCTCTGGCTGAGAAATATTTATCCCAATGTTTTCTTCTAACTGTTTTATTTAGAAATGATTTATTTCAGTCTAAGTGCAGGGATGCTGGCGTTCCCTCATCTTTTTGTCACAGCTGAATGTTGTTTTTAGATGTTACTTTCAATATATGTTGTGTAAGTAATGAATTGAGGAAATCAAAGGTTAGCCCTGAGTCCCTTTCTTGTTTGCTCAACTATTTGATTGTTTCCCTTAGGATGTGTTAAAAGCTGACTAGTTTCGAAGTACTTATCAGATCTTAGACCATTCTGTGTTATCTTTGTGATTGTCTTGAAAGTAACTAAGTAAAGAAGAGCTAGGAGAGGATCATGGTGAGCCCAGCCCACTAGTTTCTACTCCAAAGGTTGCCTTCAAGTTTCCCTTCGTTTTTATTTGTATTCTATTGGAAGTGTATCAAAGGCTGGATAGTTTCAAAGTACTTACCAGATCCTAGTTTGCTTCTATGTTTTTCTTAAGTGCCTGGTCAAAGGCTGGCTAGTTTCAAAGTACTTACCAGATCCTGGGCTGCTCTTTGTTTTGCATCTGTCTTTTCCCTTTCTTGTCATACCACTTCATTCCATAAATCAAGCCTTAAAAAGATCCTTAGGCATAGATGACTTGCCCCAGAGATCACTCTTGAACCTGAATGTTTCAATTAAATCCTCTTATGACTCTATTAGCCCAATGGATTGAAAACTTGCCATCATCTCTCTTTATGATCAAAGCTTACTCTTTTGCTTACAACTTCTCACCTTTGAACCTATTTGCATATAGATCTTTCCGCCTCAGACAGCAACTATGTTCAAACCATCCGAGAAAACCAAACAAAACCCTTGGCCTTCATAACTAGCCTAATATCACCACCCTAAACTTCAAAGACAATATCCATCTTTGTACATATTGGAGAGATCCCTCTCCGGATTCAGGAGGGCTAGATCCTAGAATCCCAAAGTTGGTTGAAATGATGTTAACTCTGTAATCGGACTTTGCCAATCTTGCTTGTTACAGAGACCTAACAATGTGGAGTCTTGGTCCACCTTTTTCTTCTTTGATTTGGAAAGGAATCAAATGTTGCAATGGAAGTGGTTTACTACAGGTTGGAGATGGCATGTGTTTAGGGGGAGCATATATTTAATCTTGATACTTCAACCATCAATTTTTGGCATTATTATCCACTTGGAGGTGTCATGATGTGCCTCATGCTATGTTATGATTATGGGGTTCTTGGCCTCATGTTATGATAATATAGATTGATGATGCATTCAAAGATGGTTTGTGGCTATTGACATGTGTTGCTACTACAAAGATATGGGTTTGTGATTCATATTATTTGATACTACCTATTGATGTTGGGTTGTTGCCTCATGTGACTATAGTTGGCTATTGTTGTTTTTTGATGGTTCTTGTGGTTACTTATGTATATTGGTGTTGTTGCTAGAGGTGTTTTGTGTGACATGTTGTTTGATGTTGCTTGGTCCATATGCTTCTTGATGCTAAAATGAATGGATGGATATTGGTTGATATTTATTATGATTCAGCCATGTAGATATCAGTTTCTCCAATGCTTCATTTATTTTTTTTGCTACCTTATCAGATGGAGTTAACCCTTTTCCATTGACGTCAAATGGGGAGAGTTAGAAGAGATTAGGATGGATATTATGTGTTGTTTCCATCAATTCCAAATGGGGATATTGTTGGCATTATGGCATGCATGGTTCCAGCTAGTTGATGTTGGCATCAATGTAAACCCTATGTATAATAGTTGATGCATTGATGTTATCCTTGTAGTATGGTTGCAGCTGATTGTATAAGAATTAAGTTGTTTTTGTTGGAATTTGATGTCAACATGGTGTTGGTATCATGATGCATTAATACCACACTCATGATGATGAGATGATGGTAGTAATGTGGTATGTGGTTGATGGTTTTTTATGTACTAGTGGTGTTCATGACCTAGTGTAGGAACTAGAGGTTGACTTGTTGCAGCAGTGTATTTACTTATGATGATGATGCAAGGGTGATATACAGTGATGCAGAGGTGTTATAGCTTTTTCATATGTTAGAGGGGAATAGAGCACTTTTTGGAAACCATGCCAACCTTTTTTTTGGCCTTTAAGTGAAATTGGCGGTGGCACTTACGAGACATGTTTGGCCTATTTGTAGAGGCGTTATTAAGCTTAATAGAGGTTTGGAGGCATGTGCAAGAGGTGATGAAGATGAACAAAAATGTGGCTCAGGTTCTGAGCTAAGGTTCTTATGTTTTTCCATATACTCTCCCTCAACTGTAGGGATACAATATTGTGCATGTGGTTGGAAGGCTCCAATTGAAATCTGCTAGTTCTCTCAGTGTGGTTACAACCAAAATATGCTATTTTTTTGGGTGTCCTTGAGGCTTAGAACGAAATTTTATCTGGATTCCTTATGCAAATTGGATATATTTCGACAATGAAATTCCCATAAGCTTATAAATTAATTGAATAAGGTCATGAATGGTTTGAAAAAATTCTCCAATGGTGTGAACACCTTATGTGCACAAGTAGTGGCAATAATGGCTTGATTTTGTTAACTTTGTGCACCTTTGATTCCAATCCAAAAGTGGATTTCTCCCAACATATTTTATATAATCCATTTTTAACTTGTTTGATGGTTGGTGAAGTATGATAGTGAGTGAGAGAAGGTTGTATAGAGGAGGAATGCTTTAGACCAAGTTGTGAGAAGGATTTATTCCATGGATGAGTGTAAATGGTAGTGAATGGAGTATATTATTGAAGCAATGCATTAGTATTCGGATTGGATTTAAGGTTCTTGTAGAAAATATTGTTTGGAGAGTTTCACATGCTACTACATAGTGCTTTTGTTGGTGATTTGGTGCTATATTATGACCACTATTTTCTTATGTATAGATCATGTTATTTGTAGTGATTTTGTTTGATTTGTTGATGGTGTCTTTCTACTAGATATTGTATTGTAGAGATGAGTCTAGTTGAGTGGAGGGTCTTTGTAACACCCCCCTCCCATATTTATGCAAGCTAACCAATCCATTAGGGTAAACATGTGATGAGAGGCTACTATGTTGTGATTCAAATCCCCATGTACACTTAAGGAAGTGGAACTGACATAATGAAACCAAATTGACCTTCCGCACAAGCTACATAACCTTTAGGATACAACCAACCCTTCCAGGTGGCCAACCCCTGAGACAACTTGATATTTCATTGATATGGACCCTCAACCACTCCAATGAAAAGAAATATATGTGAATTATGCCTTCCAGTCTCTCCCACAACAATTCATGCCAATGACTGTGGACGTTTTTAGGCAGTTATGTGATAGAGATCCCAAATTTTGAGCCACTTTTTCAGGGATAGGTCTTATGCCACTGCCTATAAATTTATGAAAACTTCATAAATGAATAATAACAATTGAACAAAGCTTCTAATGTAATCAATTGTGTAAGTCCTTGATATAACCCCTACTAGCCATGACATGCATTTCATCAAACATGTCACAAATATGTAACCTACAGATCATAACAACAAATCTGAGCATAGGTGTATCATACATATCTAATATTTGTAAAGAAGAATTGTTATCATATCACAATAGTATAATTATCATCTATTAGGTCATACATTCATTGTTCATTCATTTTCTAATCAAAACATGATGAGAACCTTACATCAAGTCTGTCATAAATCATACTCATAACCAACATATAACCAACAGAAATAATAAGGACATAATTTCCATAAGAATAACACATAAACCAATACATTTAAATATGAAATACAAAGGAGAAGAAGTTGTTATTAATGAATGCTAAATCCAACCAGGTCTGGGACTTCCACGAACCACCCAACCATAGATTTGGTTGAACCAAATATTTCTTTCAACCATTCACCTTCGTTCCATGATTCGAGCATGAATGTGGGGGCTCAAAAAAAAATGAACCAGGGAATCGTCAGTATTTATTGAAATCCCCACCAGATCAATAGGATCGAACCTTCACCAATGAAACCAGGATTTACTGCAATCCCCACTAGATCACTATGCCTAAATAATCATGGATTCCTCCGGATATATCCACCTAAATCATGATGAATTTGTCTGTCTCAAACTCTAGGATTTATCATGTATCCCACCATTACTAGTTTAGGGATTCCTAGGCCTACGAGGTCTCCACCCTATGGTCTATACTATGTATCCTGCCATCACTAGTCAGGGGATTCCTAGGCCCAATCAAGGGTATTCACCACTGAGCTTTACTGCGTCTCCCGCCATTCACCGGTCAAGGATTCCTAGGCCTAATCGAAGTGTTCACAACTAGGCTTTACCATGCATCCCATCCTGGGATTCTTAGGCCTTGTGAATAATCCCAAGACCACCCCACTCAACTTTGAATCCATCTAGCAATCTAGCTAAAACAAGTACAAGAGAAACCACCATACCACGACTATCTAAAAATGGAAAGGAAAGGTTGAAGAACATTGTCACACCTGGAAAAGCCTATGCCAATAAGAGCAAGACAAATAAAACCACACATGCATGTACCATGCATGCCAAATCTAGAAAGGAAATCACACATGCAAATCTATACCTGCAAGTAATCCCATCGTAGCTACTTGATCCTAATATTCCTTTATTTATATTTGCTTCCCTTTGCCTCTTTTTTCCTTTATTTTACTTTCTTGATTCAATTCTAGAGTTCTCGAAGAAAACTATAAGTGTCCAAGAATGAGAGAGAGAGAGAGAATAGAAAAGAGAGCTCCAAATCTCAACTGACAAAAAAGGTACCAACTGATCCTTAGGAGCCTTTTTATTAATGAGGCCTTTATTTTCTTCAATTTTCCATTATTTTCTTTCATTTTCCTCCACACATGCAACCCGTGACCTTTCACCTTCCTTTTCTCCCAATTTCCATTATTTTCATAAATAAATGCCAATTAATGCCTCTTGCCTTTCCAAAGCCAAGTTCCATTTCCTTTTCCAATTTCTTCTTAGCCATAATAAACCAAATAAACTCCCACACTATGATGTTTTTCCCAACATTCATCTTGGAATACGTGTCCCATGACCATGGTTATTATTTTTCCTTTATTAACTTTATTACATGGATTTTTGACCAGGATTGTTATAGAAAAATCCCCCTTAGGAGAACACCATCCTTGGTTTTCAATGAAAACTACAACTAATAAAACCATTGAAAAACCAAAACATACTGCTTATGGAGCTTTATAACACAAATTTGTGTAGTACTTACAATGACATCCTGCTAAAAACATGTCAAATATACCGTTTACGAGAGATTTTTATCACAACTCATTAAGGTATTTAAAATAACAACTACATATAGAACTATACTATCTATGGAGCTTTATAATACCACTCGATACAATATTTACAATAATATACACATATACAAGTATGCAAATTTTCTCAACCAACAATTAAAAGGATATGAAACCTGCATCCACAAAAAGGGAATCTAGAGGCTCACACCTCCACCCTCAAAGAAGTATTGTGATTCACCTCCCTTCTAGGAAGTCTAGAATCCACTACCAAAGTCAAAGCTACATCCAAGGTCCAATGCTACAATCCTGTGCCACTTGTCCTCTCAGTGAATAATTATTGACTCATTGTCCAGGGCACATGCCCAATGTGCATATGATTCCATCTAGAAATTCTAATGACCAAAAAAATCCATCCTCGACATTCCCTTCTCTTCTACACGGTCCCTCGAGAAATCTGGTAACCCCCTTCCACGCAGTCACTTACCTTCCAAATTCCCTAGCATCCCCTTTCCAAGGTGATCCATCCCTTGGAAAGTATTCCTCGCATCTAAAGGTCAAATAATGAAGGCATTTACTAGCCTCAAAACCATCATACTATATTCATAACATGCTCATGAAAATGAATGGAAACTATTGGGTACTAGTGTCCCGCAATGACCCTACTCCTGAAGTGCTTTACCATCATACTGCTACCTATTTCAAATCAGTTTTTTTTTTGTCTCTAATGCTTGCAGTCAGTTCAAACCACCCAACCAGGAATTTTCATGCTTTCCTGTACCAAACACATAAATTCCATTAGATTCAAAATAAATTGAAATAAATTCACATCATACCTCATTTGTAGCTCTTCAACAAGGTACACTTGCAATTATGTTCACTTCCTGTCACAACAAGTCAAACTATTCATTTGATCACGTCATCATGAATAGACATATCACATCCAATTAGGTCAAAACTCAACCATCATAAATCGGAATCATGGATCACATGTAACCATCATAAACCAAAATCATAGATCACATGCATAGCTAAAAATGAAATAAAATAATGATACTTATCCTTTAATTATCCTTTTCTTCTACCTTTATCCTTTGTCCTTTCCATACGCACAGTAAATCGACTGCCACACGCAAAAAACACCCAATTCCTTCTCTTCAAGCACATACACATACACAGTGTGCATCACACAAATACAACCACACGCGACATACAACACCATACCATACATGCACCTACACCTACATCTGATGTATAACACAACATATGCACCTTCACCTAGTGTACAACACAATACATACCCTACAACCGGTGTAAAACACAACACATTACATAAACATACACAAAGTACAACACAAAGAATACACCTGTCACGATACCACGAATACACAGTGCACATACACAATACTAGATGTACAAAAAATAACATGTATGACATGCACACAATGCCACATGCGCACAAAAAAACATGTACAACGTGCACATAATATAAGATGTATAAAAATACCATATGTACAACATGCACATAGTACCACATGTACATAACACTGCTTGCACAACGTCTACACTGTTGGGTACGTGTTATATTATTTCCGCGATTAGTTGCACGCGTTGAGTGTAGCATGGGGGTCACAGGGGGGGCATTAACTCCCCCTGTTCGGGGTTCGAGGCAGCACCCCAAGAAAAAAAATTTGGACTGTATTTTTTGGTGGGTGGATCCGCCCATGGTTTTGTGCATGGGTTTGCACATGGTTTTGTGGCATGATGGTTTTCGGCCCCTGGTATTTTGTAGATCCGGTCAAGGGAACTACAGTTATGTTCTGATCCAGGGTTAATGGATTAGGGTTTATGTATGCTTCAGCATGTATATATATGTGTTGTAACACTAAAAGGAATATAATGAAAAATCGAGCTAGTAGTCCTGATTTGGGATCCAGGGGAAAATATATGTGTATATCTATTTGATGTTTTATGCTCTTGCTATTGTTTATTTTTTGTTTTTAAGATTCGTTTGTAGATAATTTCTATACAGGGTTAAAACCTACATTTGGTGTGAGAGTTGTTTCAGCTTCAAGGGGATGCCTTTGCTACTGAGGGGTTTTTTTGCTCGTTCTTGTGGTAGACCCTGTTCAGTGGGGGATATGTGGGATCGATTCTTGTGGTGAAAGCATATGGCTAGCAGTGGAAAGATAGAGATCGATAAATTTAATGGTCAGAGTTTTGAGCTGTGGAAACTCAAGATGGAGGATCTGTTGGTGGATAAAGATCAGTGGATCACAGTAGATCCGGGTACTAAACCAATGGTAATGTTAGATGAAAACTTGAAGAAGCTGGATCAGAAGGCAAAGAGCCCAATATAGTTGTGTGTCTCAAATTCAGTATTGTTGAATGTATCTATGGAAGCTACAACGAAGGCATTATGGGACAAGCTAGGGAATTTGTACCAATCTAAGTCTCTAGTGAATAAATTGTTCTTGCGGAAAAATTTGTATAACCTGAGGATGAAGGATGGAGACTCAGTGATAGAGAATCTAAAATCCTTGAACACTATGGTAAGTCAGCTGTTATATATTTATATTAAAATATCAAATGAATATAAGTGAATCATCTTGTTGTGTTCTTTACCAAATTCGTGGGACAGTCTGGTTATTGCAATATGTAGCAATACAACTACCTTGAATTTTGATGACATTGTATCAGCCTTGCTTTCAGAGGAAATGAGATGGAGAAATATGGAGGGCCAGAATGGAGATGTCTTATTTGTATGAGGAAGGTCCTAGAATAGAAACAAGAATATGGTTTCGAGTGGGAGATCTAAATCTCTAGGAAATTTTGTAAAGGTGTGCTAGAAATGCTGAAAGGAAGGGCACTACAAAAAGGATTGCAAATCTAAATCTCCTGAGAAAGGAAAGGGATTTGATGATGCTTCTTCTACAGAGGAAAAAACCACTTCGGATGAAGGTGGGGTTGTGTATTTGGATTCTTCCTCAAATACACATGTAGATCATGAGGCATGGTTGATTGACTCAGGTGCATCCTTTCACTTCACTCCCCATAGGGAGTAGTTCTGTGAGTATGAGAAGTATGATGGTGGTGTTGTCTCCTTAGGGGATGATAGGAAGGCTAGAATCGTCAGATGTGGAAAATTCAAGATGAAGCTAAAAGGTGGAAGGATTAGAACACTTCCTGGTGTTTTACATATTCCTACATTGGCTAGAAATCTGATTTCTGTAAGCAAGATGGATGGTGTAAGTGTAAAAATAGTGTTCGAGAAACATATCTACAAGATTGTTCGGGGAGCACTCGTATTAATGCATGGAGTTCTAATTGGAACTATGTACAAGCTTCAGGGTATCACTTTTATTAATGGGCGCAACAGTTCTGTGGTTCCTGAAAGTGGAGCGGAAAGCCTAGCGGTCTCTGGAGAAAAGACCATGCTATGGCATTAAAGGCTTGGAGAAATTGGAGAGAAGGGCCTTCAGATTCTGCATGGAAATGGTATGGTAGAAGGTATGTATAATTTCTCTTTGGATTTTGATTTTTGTGAACATTGTGTATATGGGAAGCAAAATCGGGTGAGTTTTCCTTCTGGTGCTAAGAGGGTGAACAATATATTAGAGCTTGTGCACAGTGATGTGTTTGGACCTATGTCAGTTCCATCACTGGGAAAGTATGTGTACTATGTTTCATTCATAGATGACTTCTCAAGGAATACATGGATATATTTCTTGAGGAATAAATATGAAGTCTTTGAAAGATTTAAAGAATTCAAGGCTCTGGTGGAAAACTAGACAAAGAAGAAGATAAAGGTGCTGAGTACAGATAATGTTGGAGAGTTCTCCAAGAAGGGATTTGAATAATTCTGTAAGAAGTGTGGTATAGCACAGAAGAATACTAATCCATACACACCTTAGAAAAACAGAGCTGCAGAAATAATGAACAGAATGCTAATGGAAAAGGCAAGAAGCATGCTCAGTGGTACCAGGTTAGGACATGAATTTTGGGCAGAGGTAGTGGAGACTACATATTACTTGGTTAACCGATCACCTCCATCAGCATTGGAGGATAAGACTCCACACGAAGTATGGAATGGTAAGAAGCCCTCTCTTTCACATATGAGGGTATTTGGATGTGATTCATATGTACATGTTCCAAAGGAGAAAGGGACCAAGTTGGATAATAAATCTGAAAGGTGCATATTTATTGGGTATAAGGATGGTTTAAAAAGTTACAACATTTGGAACCCTGAAACAAGGAAGGTTGTGTACAACCGAGATGTGGTGTTTAGAGAGATGAAAGATTTTGTTAAACATGAAGTCTGAGTAACTTGAAAAGATAGAGTTTGAGCTAAAGGAGGATGAATCAGACTATGCAATGGAAGAAGATTCAGAAGAGGAAGAGCCACAAACTCCAATTGTGAGAAGATCAGTTTGGGAAAGAAGGTAGCCAGAAAGGTATAGTACATCTGCTTTTTGTTCAAATTTTGCTTTAAATATCACTGATGATGAGCCCAGAAATGTCAGGGAGGCAGTGGATTCAAAGGATGGAAAACTCTAGAAGGAGGCCATGGTTGATGAAATGGCATCCTTGCACAAAAATGAGGCATGGGATCTGGTGGAGTTGCCAGCTGGAAGGAAGCCCATCAGAGAAAATGGGTGTTTAAGAAGAAGATGAATGCAGAAGGCATGGTGGAGAAACAAAAATCTTGATTGGTAGAAAAAGGATATTCCCAGGTGCCGAGAATTGATTTTGGTGATATTTTTTCTCCTGTTTCCAAGGTTACTTCTATTAGATTACTTTTATCTGTTGTTGCTGCATTTGATTTTTAGGTAGAACAAATGGATGTGAAGATAAAATTTCTTCACGGGGATCTAGAAGAGGAGATCTACATGAAGAAACCTAAAGGATTTGTGGTGAAGGGTAAGAAAGAATTGGTACGTAGGTTTAAAAAGTATCTGTATGGGTTAAAAGAGTCACCAAGGATGTGGTATCAGAAATTTGATACCTATATACGTGTACTTTGCTTCACCGGAAGCAAAGAGGATCAATGTGTTTATTTTAAATTAATTGGTGACCATGTTATTTATTTGGTCTTGTATGTGGATGATATGTTGCTGATTGGAAATGACAAATAAATTATCCAAGATTTGAAGACCCAATTGTTCTCCAAATTCGACATGAAGGATCTTGGTGCTGTAAACTATATTTTGGGCATGGAAATTAAGAGAGAATGGAAAAAGAGGAAGCTCTGGTTAAACCAAAGGAAGTATGTCGAGACTATATTGTAGAGGTTCAATATGCAGGAAAGTAAATCAATGAAGTTTCCTATTCCTGTAGGTGTAAATATTTCTACTGAACAATGTCCCAAGACACAAGAAAAAGAGGAGGATATGTCCTGTGTTCCATATGCAAGTGCAGTGGGTAGTCTGATGTATGCAATGGTTTGTACTAAACCAAACATTTCACATGTAGTGGGAGTATTGAGAATTTTTATGTCAAAACCAGGATGAGCATTGGACAATAGTGAAGTGGGTTTTCAGATATTTGCATGGTACTAGTAATTATGGTTTGTGCTACCAGGGAAGACCAGGATTGAATAAATTTTTGGAAATCTGTGGTTTTTTGGATGTAGACTGGGCTGGAGATCGGATAAAGAAGATATACAAGTGGGTATGTGTTTAGCCTATTTGGAGGTGCAGTCAGTTGGATGAGTAAAAGACAGTCTGTAGTGGCTCTTTAAACTACAGAGGTAGAATACATGGTAGCCACTCATGCAAGCAAGGAAGTAGTTTGGTTGCAGAGATAGTGTTCAAGTATGGGGTTGGTGCAGTGGGCTATAAGGATAGATTGTGATAGCCAAAGTGCAATTTTCTTAGCTAAGAATCCTACTTATCATTCAAGGACAAAACACATTGATGTTCAATATCACTTTGTGAGAGATATGGATGAGGATAAAAGGGTGTTTATGGTAAAGGTGTATAGTTTGAAGAATGTTGCGGATGCATTGACGAAGTCTGCGAGCACTCAGAATTTTTCTTGGTGTAGATAAATAATGGGTGTTGTAGAGCTGGGCTAATGAATAAGCTCTCCTGTGTTTCCCTGTGGAAAGAAAACAACATGTGGGAGAATGTTGGGTATGTGTTATGTTAATTCCACGATTAGTTGCACAAGTGGGGGGGCGATAACCTCCCTTGTATGTTGCAATAGGCACAGCAGGGGGGAGACATCCCCCCCTAATTCGGGGTCTGGGGCAGCGCCCCGGGAAATTCTTTTTGGAACCTAGTTTTTGGTGGGTGGACCCACCCATGGTTTTGTGCATGGGTTTGCACATGGTTTTGGGGCATGATGGTTTTCGGCCCCTGGTATTTTGTAGATCCAATCAAGGAAACTATGGTTTTTTTCTAATCCAGGGTTAATGGATTGGGTTTTATGTATGCTTTGGCATGTATATATATGTGTTGTAACACTAAAAGGAATGTAATGAAAAATCAAGCTGGTAGTCCTGATTTGGGATCCAGGAGAAAATATTTGTGTATATCTGTTTTATGTTTTATGCTCTTGCTATTGTTTATTTTTTTTTTTAAGATTCTTTTTCAGATAATTTCTGTAAAGGGTTAAAACCTACATACACAATACCACATGTAAAAAACACCACATGCACGACATGTACACAACACCACATGCACAACATGTATACAACACCACATGCACGACATATACACATCACCACCTGCACACAACAACCCATGTTCAACATGTACACGAAACCACATGCACACAACACCACATGTACAGTCATATACACAACACCACATGCACATAACACCATATGTACAACATGCACATGCCATATGTAACTTGCAGAAAGCACCATGTGTACACAATACTGCATATCCAACATGCGAAAAACACCATATCATGTACACATAACCACATATCCAATATGAACATAATACCATCTATACATAGTAATGCATAAACAACATGTACACAATGCCATATGTACATAACACTACATAAAAAACTTGTACACAATGCCATATATACACAACACCACATGCACACAACATCACAAGTGCAACATGTACAACATATATACAACATTAGTACTTCACATCCATAGACAACATACTAACTCTACCAAGCAGCCTTGCTTCTAGTGTCTTTCCACTATTCTTTTCATAGCATGCCGCATATTACACTTCTTTCATTTCGTTGATGTATCCTTCAATGTTACCTCTCCATAACATAGACTTAGGCATAGTACATGCATATAATATCAATTCATAGCCACATGATATTGACCTTGTATATTTTTTAGAGTTACTCTTTCCACTTGATTCCTCATAAGACCAAGAACCTCTTCATGCCATTCACCTGCATATGCAATCGTTCATCCACAAGAATGATTACTGATGACCTTGTCTGACAATGACATACATACATAAATATACACATATAAACATCAACATGAAACAATCATGATCCCTAATGACCCTGTTAGATAATGACATACATGCATACATACATACATATATAAATATGTAAACATCAACATAATCATAGTCACAACACAATTACTAGATATCATAAGGTTTAGGTTATGAGAACTCCCATTATCCATGCACAACATGCAAAATATTGAGAACAACCATTCCCAACATAGCCAAGGCATATAATATCTCAAATCCATTTACTTTACCTTTCTCATGACTATCCTTCCACCGTCCATTTACCCAACGGTCTCAAGCAATTTGACTGGCTATCATATTATTGCCTTCAAATTCCCTTTACTCATTCACTAGGTTTCATCTGATTCTTACATGTTGGGTTTAATCTAGCTCTTCTCGAACTCCATTGAATTTCCTATTTCCCAACCAATTCCCAAGACTCTCAAAACATAAAAGACAAGAGCAAGAACAAATAAGAAGAAAACCATGAAAAAATAATAGCAATATGACACCACAAACAAAGTGGAATGATCATGCACTATACACAATCAAGACCAAAAATAAAGCATAAAAAATAAGAAAAGACTAAAAGTAAAATCCTAGAAACAAGAACCATGAATCAATCCCCATGGTCCCCAAGGAAATCTCAACCAGATCCTTCTTCAAGATTTCATGGAAGTGTCTTTTCCATGCAACTCCCTACATCATACTTCCATAAACACATAATTTTCAGTGCATAAATAAACATAACAATATACCAGTTATCTTACCTCGTTGTACCTAGTACGCTTCCTGTAACTAAACACATACATACATCATCTTTCAAGGGACTCCAATTCCCTTGATAGGTCTAGCTATAACTGGAAACTAGCTAATATATCTATCTAATACATATTCATTCACATATCCATGTAACATCAGATAAAACCAAGGTTAAGAAGTCTTCATGTGTTCATGCAAAGAACTCATTCATTTAGAACTATGATTTCCAAACCTAACCAAAGGAATTATCACCCAATTCCTTTATTTTAACTTTTCTTGAAATTGAGTCTAATTATGCGTTATCACATCACCCAACTATTAGTTATATAAACAAATTAACTATTACCTTATCATGAAAATACCAAGCATGTTTCCCTACAACTACTCACACATGTTAGCCACATGCTCCAAAGATCAATACATTATATATGTTAATTTGAAATCAACCTTTACCAAGGCTAACCACCATGTCATAAATAGTCTTAAGACATAATGCTACAATTATCACCTGCTTACACTCAAGCACATATCAAATGTTCTGGCACATATGCACTAGTGCAACCATATCAAAACAAGATCATTCCTTCATTCAATATTATAGACACATACTCATATCATGCAACTAATCAAACATTCAAAAAACATATAGATGAGATAATAGACACCAAAAATTCAAACACCAAAAAGACGACATAATCAAACATTCAAGCACCAAGTAGATTCCATATGCAAACTCATACCTTAATGTATCTCAAGGGAAGCTATCTTGTCTGCACAATCAATCTAGATTAGCACGATATAACTTCACAACATATCGACTCAGATGTAAATAAGGTCATGATGCACATAAAAGTAACTATCTACCATGTTCACATCACAAACTCATAAATAATTATCATTCATGCATAACAATCACGTATGCACAGTCAATCTAGATTAGTACAATACAATATCACAAATAAGTTAACATACATAAATGTCATAACCCTAACCATATGCATAGGCCAATCCAAATTAACATGATACATATAACATCAATATCTTCGATGTAATTACCATAACCATCATTCATATGACCACAATGCATATGACAACAATTTATTATCCTTCATGACTAACTGTGTTGTGAAACTAGCTCCAAAAATAGAAGAAAAGAGATATCAACACCTTAGAAATAAGCCACTTCGAGGGGGAAACCTCCAATACATTACATGAATGAACAATTCTTGGATGATACAAATTACAAAACCTCCTTTCTAAATATAGGAGTCCATGGGGCCATAATGTAATCCCAGTGGGGCCACAATGTAATCCTAGCCGACCTAACAATAATAATTTAAGGGCATAATAATAACAATATGGGGTTACAGGGGTACAATAATAACAAGAAGGGGGTTACACTAACAACCATAAGGTACTACACTAGTAATATAGGGACCTAACATGCCCCTCTCCTTCAAAAAAGTGTTGTCCTCAATGCTTGAGTAGCTCTGGGTGCTTCCATATAAAATTCTCATCTTCCCATGTAGAATCTTCAGTGGGTAAGTTCTTCCACTTGATGAGATACTCTGAAATTGATCGATTTCGTAGCTGTCGAGTTCTTTTTTCCGTGACTGCTTCAGGTTCTAATATGATTTTTCCTTCCTCATTAACTTCTGGAAATATTGTTTGAAATGGAAGTTTTTAACCTATAACCTTCTTTAAGTATGAAACATGGAAAATCAGATGCAGTCGTATAAAGAACGGGAAAGCTCCAATTTGTATGCCATAGTACCAATCTTTTGCAACACCTTGTGAGGACCATAGTACTTTGGCGATGATTTATTATCCTTATTATCTTGCTTGAGGGACATTTGTTTGTATGGTTGTAGCTGTAAAAATACCCAGTCTCCTACATCAAAACTTCTCTCGCTGCGATGTTGATATGCCTGTTGTTTCATTCAATTTTGTGCCAAATTTAGGCTATCCTTTAAGAGTGGTTATCCTTTAAGAGTTGGAGAACTTCTTGTTGATGCTCGATGTGATCTTCCACTGCTTGAACCTTCGAATTTTCTCTTAAAGATGATGTGATGGATGATGGATGATATCCACAAATATAATCAATATATGAAAATCCAACTAATTCATATCAAATGATATAGGATGTTAGAACCGAAGGAATTAAATCAAGAATAAAACTTAGGGTAAGGGAGGAATAGGAAGATATAAAATATTTTACCATGATAACTCTACCTTTTCCATGATTAAACCAAAATATTAAGTGGATAATGTACATAAGTAACTTAATTAGGTAAAAAGGGGGAAAGAGGGACATAGAGTTAAGTATTGAGATTTATTAAAAAAATTCATTAAGAGAAGAGGGTGGTGACCACTTGAAACTCAATCACTTGTGTTATTCTGTAATATCCCTTTTTCAGAAATATCACAAGTCTATTCCAGAGATAGACTGTGGGGGAATTTTCTGGATATTGTAGAGTACTAAAAAGGTATGATTTTGATGATTACTTTAATGACTTTTTAATAGAATTTGTGAACCTTTTGTATCATGAATTTGGAAAGTAATAAGGAACTATAAAAAAACATGTGAGAATCGATGTGTATAACTTAGCCACTAATAATGGTTATTTTATATACAGGAAAAGGAGAAAACGAAGAGTTTCCGCTCTAAAGGAAAGAACAAAGTGGAGATAACTGCTGTCTCTCTGGACGAGAACCGAACGCAAACATAGGGAAACAGATCAAAGTGAATCAGCTCGGGAAAGAAGGAGAGGACACCAGCTCAGCGCAATAGAAAAGACAGGATGAAGAGTTAACAGTTTGGCGAATCCCTTAGGATCGAAGATCCTGAGGGATCGCTGCTTTACTTATCTAGTTGCTTGGACATCTCCGCCATCGTTTTTATAAAAAGAGACAAGTACTGTTAGTTTAGAAAAAGGGTGAGATAAGATACGTTTTATGTAATCTTCTGTAAAACATCAGATTTGGTTATTAAGCTTTGTTGAGAACTGGTTCGATGTATTTTTGATCAATGCATTAATGAAAGCTTGGTGATTATTCCATCTTCACGTCTGCGTTAACCTAAAGCGGTGTATCCTTGGAGGCTAAGGGCCCGGCCCCGAAGGACACTTGCTTCTGTACCATTACAGCTTCGTTTCTGTGTGGTTTGTTTATTATTGCTATTTGATTATTTGATATGCTTTACAAGTTCATATTACATGCTTTGTTCACGTTTGAATCATTGAAGTTTCTACAGCCAGACTTGTGTGTTAACTCCGCATTACGTTATTAATCCTTTCAAGAGTTAATCGCATATCTTTACTGTTATGTTACAGAGCTGTTATATTAACGTTTGTGTTGAGTGCGTTTCTAATGAATCAGTATTGTTCCATAATTCATTAATCGTTATTGTTGTTCCATTAATATGATTTGTGTAATTCGCCTTTAGAGTGATAGAATGTTCTTTGATTGCAAAGAGTGTATAGATTGAGTTTGATTATAACCCGCGGGACTTAGTATTCAATTGCTGTTCCATTTGAGAGTTGCTGTTCCATTTCAGAATTGTGGTTTAATCCTTTATTTCCTTTGCTGTTCTATTTATCTGCATTTGATGGTTTGTTGTGAGAGATGATCTAAGGTTGTAGTAAGCAGTAGCAGTCACTGTCTAGCTCCCAGGCTCGTGATCTATGATTTAGTTCCTTTTCCATCAGTTTCTGAAGGGATGGTTTATCATTACCGAACCCTTGACTGATAAGTTATTAAGTTTTCTGAGTGTGTAATTTATTTCTTTAAAGTAATTTGATTTCAGTTAAGCATCCGTTTACTCTTGTATTTCTTAAGCACTGTACTACTAGCATTACTCTGACGAATGAGCCTCGGATTGAGTCACTCTTTGTAATGACAAAACGCTCTCGGGTTGACATATTAATGTGAGATAATTAGAGGTGAAAGAGACCCTTTTTATAGCTCTATATTTTGGCGCCGTTGCCGGGGAAAGAGTGAAGCCATTTGTCTTTTTTAGAGTGGTGTACAAGCCTGCTAGGGAGGAGTTGGATCCTAAAAACGGAAGGTAAGAACCTACGTGCAGAGCATGTAAAAGACCTGCTCATTATCCGCTTTCCTAACAGATTTGTTTTTGCTTGTTTGAATAGAAGTTGGTAGTTTATTTTTTTTGAGTGCATGACTAAGCAGAAAAGACCGGAAAAGAATATCAAACCTCCATCCAAACCTGAAAAAGCTAAGGGGCCGGTGACCCTTGGCCGAACGACCTTCATAGACGAAATCTATAAGAAAACAGAGTCTCAGCCATCAGTAGGCTTCAAGAAAAACACTTCTAAACCACCTACTAGTTCCCTTCAGGCCACAGGATCACCATCTGTAGCCTGTGCTGAGGTGCATAGTCAAACTGAGGAGCAGGACTTTCAAGAAGTTGAAAATTCCACTCCAGAATTATTGCAGGAAGGGAACTCTAGCAACCTTTGCGAAGGAGAAGGAGAAACAGGGGAAACCAAGGAACCAAAATCTCCTCTTGAAACAAATCAGTCATTAGATAGCCCAGATAAGGGGAGTGCTGCGAAAGTTGTTGTTGAAGAGATTCAATCTCCTCAAACACCGGGTATTCCCATTATTCCAGATAAAGGAAGCGCTATTAAAAAGATCCCTGTCAAAACCGTTCCCACCCAACCTAGGAATACCCTCCTAGATATCCCAGAAGGTTACTGGCATATATTCGATCCCATGGCTCAAAACCAACCAAACGCCCAAAACCAGCCAAATACTCAAACCTCTACATTACAATATCCTATAGTGGATTCTGCAGCAAATGCACCCATGAAAGCTATCCCTCTTCAGCATATCCCTACATTTCACGGACTCACATCGGAAGATCCGGATGCATTCCTATTCAAATTCGATGTGTTATGTCGGGGGTACGATTACACCACCGATCCCCAAAAATTGAAATTATTCCCCTCTACATTGAAAGGGGCTGCCTTAAGATGGTTTATGGGGCTAGGTGGTGGGGTTATCAACAATTGGGATCAAATGAAAGAATCCTTCTTAAAGAAATACCAGGATTATTGTAGGTCTAGAGAATTAAAAGACGAAATATTTCAAATGACAGCCAGACCAAATGAAACATTAGAGGAGTATGTGGAACGTTTTCAATATAACTTACAAAGATCTCCTTATGCATCGCTACCTTTACCTGATAATGTGTTAAAAACTGCATTAATGAGGGGCATGAAGGAACAATGGATTGAAACATTAAACATTATGGGCAAAGGGGATATTTATCAAGAGAATTTTACTGACATCCTTGACTTATGTATCGGGAGTTCGAGAGGCAGCACAAGAATAAAACCGACAGAATATGATCGGTTTGCAAGAGATAACAAAGTATCAGCAGAAGGAGTAACACGTGCAGAAATTGGAAATTTATTAGAAAATTTTAAAACTGATATTATGGGGACACTAACTACACAACTTGATATTGTGCAAGCTAAACAGAAGCAGCTGGAGGCAGAACAGAATATGGCAATCTTCTGCCCCCGATGCAGAAAAAAACACAGCCACAAGGAGTGTCCTCTGGATAAAGTCCAAACATGCGCTATCTGTACGAAAGATCACCTTACGGAGAGCTGCCCCTCACTTCCTGGATTGAAAGCGGTATATAAGGAAGCAGAAGAAGAACCAGAATCAGTGAATTCGATCAACCAGCGCCGCCCATGGCAACCAAAACAACCTGGTATGTTTCCGGACCCAACCTCTTTCTTTCAAAACCCACAGTATAATGCTCAACAATATGGTATGTGGCAAAATCAATCTCAAACCCCATTTACAAACTGGTCACCACAATCATTTCCTTCTTCAAATCCATGGCTGAATCAAACAAGCCAAACTGGTTGGCCAAATTTTCCTTACACTCCACCATATTGGCAAAATGGCCCGTATCCTTCACAATGGACTCCCTCTACTTCACAAAGTTCGCCCTGGCAGACAAGCTGGCAAAGACCGATGTACCACCCAGCTGGAACTATTCCGCTCCCTCAACCTACTTTGCCAGCCTTACAACAAAATCCCCAGTCTAACTTGAGGCCGCAACTCCCAGCCCAACCCGATCCCAATCCAAACAACAGGCAGGTCCAATCTATTCAAATCATAGAATCACCAGAACCAGGACCTGATTTAAAAGAGTGCAACGACCTTCAGTTAAGATCTGGGCGTATAATTGAAACCGAGGGAGATAAAACAGTTCATATTGAAGATCAGTTACCCAGAGAACATCAGTCACAACAAGAGGATGTAAATAAGCAACAAACTCATAATCAAGCAACCACATCCTCTCCTCCATTCCCAGAACGATTAGCCATACCTCGATCCATACAATATCCTGACTTTGACATTCCGGGAGAATTACAAAATCTGTACATAAAAATTCCATTCCTCCAAGCCATTCAAGACATTCCCATATACGCCAAAACCATAAAAGAATTGTGCATAAAGAAACCAAGGAGGAATATAACAAACAATCCAAGAGTCCAAGTAGTCGACACTTTATCTGACCTATTGTCGGGAAGAGAAACACCCCTTAAATATGAAGACCCCGGGAACCCAATTATAACTGTTCAAATTTATGGCCAGACCCTGCCTAATGCCTTAGTTGATTTAGGGGCTGCAATTAATATTTTAACAACCACAACTTGCCAAAAGCTCGGCATTACATCCGTAGAACCCACCTCTACTCTGTTAGAATTGGCTGACCGATCTGTGGTTAGACCAGAGGGCACTCTACATGATGTCATGGTCTCTGTAGAATCCTGGGAGTATCCAACTGATTTCCTGATAATTAATCCAAAAACCCTACTTGATGGACACCCGCTAATTTTAGGTAGACCTTGGCTCGCTACTGCCGATGCCTACATTGGCTGTCGGCAGGGAAATATGACCATAACCAGAGGACCGAATAGCAAAAATTTAGTTCTATATCCTCCAGCGCAGCCAAGTGTCACAATGATTAAAACTAATAAGCACCCTGTATCATATCTTACCGATAACATCAGATCTCCATTAACTATACAAGAGGCACTCGATTTCAAAGATCAAACAGAAGACGATGCCATTAATAATTTCATTACTCAAACCGAACCTCGCACACAATGTCACATGATAAAAGCAGCATTTGATAATGAATTAGAAGAAGATCCCTTGAAAGATATTCATGATCAAATAATACCTGTCACTTCTGTTGCAAATAGTAAAACTGTGGAAATTGCACCGGGGAAAACTTTAAACATCAATGCTAATCTCACACCTGAACAAGAAACAAAGCTCATCCATCTGTTAACAAAATATCAAGAAGCATTTGCATGGGACTACCCCGATATGAAAGGAATCGATCCCCAGTTATGTACACACCACATTTATATAGAAAAAGATGCCAGACCTGTGCGTCAGCCGCAAAGGAGACTTAATCCCCATCTAAAAGATGTCGTAAAAACTGAACTTCAGAAGATTTTAGATGTGAATTTTATCTACCCTATTTCTGATAGTAAATGGGTCTCTCCACTTGTGGTGGTACCAAAAAATAATGGGAAATGGAGAATTTGTGTGGATTATAGGGAACTTAACAAGGCAACACAAAAAGATCATTTTCCTCTTCCTTTCATAGATCAAGTATTGGACACTTTAGCAGGGAAAAAGTTCTTTTCTTTCCTGGATGGCTTCAGTGGATACAATCAGATTCAGATTTCCCCTGAAGACCAGGATAAAACTACCTTTACTTGCCCCTGGGGAACATTTGCCTATCGAGTTTTACCTTTTGGCTTATGTAATGCTCCTGCCACATTTCAGAGGGCTATCCTTAGTATTTTTGTAGATTTAATCAATGATGGACTTGAAGTTTACATGGATGACTTTACACCATACGGAGATGACTTTGATCCAGCTCTAGACACCCTAGAGAAAGTCCTACAACGCTGCATTGTTACTAGACTTTGCTTAAGCAATGAAAAATGTTTCTTGATGATGACCGAAGGACTTATCCTAGGACACTATGTCTCAGCAGCCGGCATTCAGGTAGACCCGGCCAAAATCCAAATACTTTTGCTTATTCCCACTCCTACTACTCAAACAGAGGTACGCAGTTTTCTTGGATTTTCAGGTTATTATAGACGATTTATAGAGCATTATTCGCACATTGCTGCTCCTTTATATGCACTGACTGGTAACGTTGATTTTCTTTGGACAGACTAATGTGACCATGCTTTCGAGGATCTAAAGAAGCTTGTATCCACAGCCCCAGTCCTTCGAGGACCAAACTGGGACCTACCATTCCAGATATCATCTGATGCCTCAGATACAGCCATTGGTGCAGTCCTTGGGCAGGAAGAGGATAAAAAACTATATGCTATCTATTACATCAGCAAAAATTTATCCCCTGCTGAATTGAATTACACTGTTACTGAAAAAGAATTCCTAGCTGTAATACATGTTGTCAATAAATTTAGACATTATATCACAGGCTACCCTGTTATCTTGTATACAGATCATTCTTCCATAAAATATTTAGCAAATAAGCTTGTCACAAATGCCAGAGTAACTCGATGGTTAATCTTATTGCAGGAATTCGACATCACAATCAAGGACCGCCCTGGCAAAGAAAACCCTGTAGCCGATTTTCTTTCAAGAATACCAAAATCAAGCGATGCAGCAGCAGTGGAAGATCAATTTCTGGATGAGCACCTGTTTGCTGTTGCTGTTCAAACACCCTGGTATGCTGATGTTGCCAACTACCTTGCAGTAGGTAAATTACCAAAACATTTAACTCCTAATGAGCGTAAGCAGATTATTCAGAAAAGTTCTCGATTTTCGTGGATTGGAGGTTATTTGTTTCACACAAGAGCAGACATGCATATCAGGCGATGTGTTAGAGAGGATGAAATCTTTGACATCCTAAAAGCCTGTCACGATGGACCATGTGGGGGGCACTTCGCTGAGCGTAGGACTGGACATAAAGTATTGCAGACAGGATATTATTGGCCTACAATATTCAAAGATGCAAAGAAGTTCGTCCAAGCCTGTGACAGTTGCCAGCGAGCAGGACGACCTGGTCAAGCTGATGAAATGCCTCTGAAACCACAGTTAGTCATCGAACCATTCGAGCGGTGGGCTCTGGATTTCGTTGGACCCATCAACCCTTCATCAAATCAGAAAACATATATTTTGGTGGCAACAGAATATGTCACCAAATGGGTTGAGGCGGAAGCATTACCAAGAGCCACAGAGGACTCTGTCATACAGTTCCTGTTCCTTTTATTTGTTCGTTATGGCCTTCCTAGGGAAATAATTACAAATGGAGGACCACAGTTTGTTGGGCATAAATTAGCTGCAACACTTAACAATTATCATGTCCAGCATAAGATCACTACTCCATATCACCCACAAGCGAATGGGCAGGTAGAAAGTAGCAATAAGATAATAGAATCAATCCTAACGAAAACTATTGCATCACATAGGCGTGACTGGGCTACCCGACTACCTGAAGCACTCTGGGACTATCGAACCACATGGAGGAGCACCACTGGTTACTCACCTTATCAACTAGTGTTTGGAAAACAACCTATTTTTCCCATAGAATTCGAAATCCAAACACTGCGTACAGCACAGGAAGTTGGCCTAGATTTAACTGAGGCACAACTCAATCGACTACAACAGATCAATGAATTAGACGAAATTCGGCTCTCTGCACTACAAAATACAGCATTAATTCAACAGCAGCGAGCCAAATGGCATGATGCGCTCATTAAGAACAAAGT
Organism: Pinus albicaulis; assembly: GCA_034641835.2. NCBI lineage: Eukaryota > Viridiplantae > Streptophyta > Pinopsida > Pinales > Pinaceae > Pinus > Pinus albicaulis. The sequence continues at coordinate 55,142,867 of MU968411.1, forward strand.
CTTCCACGAGGGAGACTGGGCTCTATTATACGATTCTCGGTTTCAGGACTTCCCTGGAAAACTTCAGACTCGATGGTTGGGACCATACGAAATCTAGAAGGTACATGACAATGGAACTCTTACTCTAATCACTATTGACGGTTCTGGATATGCATTCAAGGTAAATGGCCACCGAGTCCGTCTCTACCGTAAACCACTTACTCGGGAATCCTTCTGCCAGCAGCTACGCCGAGATACTGAGCTGGAGATCTTAGGAGAGGAAGAGAAATCTTCCTCACCTGTAATTCATTAAGGGTCTATTTCTTTTTTGCAATTTGTACATAAAGTTTTTGTTTTTGAGTGATTCTTGTACATAAATTTGATTTGAATAAATTCTTGTCATTTTGCTGTTCCTTTTTCTCCCACAAAGTTTGATTTTTGCTCTTCTAATAGCATATGTATGTTTTTTTATCATATTGGTTTTGCTTGTTCTGCTGTTCCTTTTCTAAAGGAACAACATTCGGATCTCTGCTGTTCCTTTTTTTCAAAAAATAAAATAAAATGATATTGTTACGTTTCTCGCTGTTCCTTTTGGTTACCACTGTTCCTTTTCCTTCAAAGAAACATCGTTCTTTTATTTCTGTTTTGCCTTTTTCAACGGAATGGCATATTGAGTGTTTGATAGTATGATTGCCGTTCCTTTTTCCAAAAGGAACGACATTTGCAGTTTTTTTCCTTTTTCTATTATCCATCGTTGTCTCTTTTCCAACGGAACACCATTAGCATACTTTTGATCTCTTTTGCTGATTTAAATTGAGGATGCTTTTTGCCCGTCTTCTTTCTAGTCTTCAAGCTTCAGCTATGTATTTGTGCGATGAAATATAAAAACACAACATACCGAAATCTGCAAATCATAAATCGCTATATCTATAAGGCTCTGCATTAATAAGAGGACAAATGGAAGGACATACTTATTTCTTACCTTTTGTTGACATGGTTTTACTAATTTTGCCCTGATTGGTTATCTTTATCATGCTAATTCCCTTAAAAAAAAATTTATTAGTACTTGGGAATAAGAGCAAAGAGTTTATATCTTCCTATTGAGATAATAAGACTTCTTCCACCATTCCTACTCTTAAGGAGTGCTGAACCACCCTTTGTGTATAAATAAGGAAAAGAATTCTATGAAAAAGAAAAAGCATGTCAAATGTAAAATGCAGGATAGGGGGTCTCATCGAGAGCTAGCCTACCATGATCATGAGGATGGAAGTGAAGTGGCATTCCCATTCTGGCCACCACACCAGGGATATGGTCCAAAAGGTGTATCAAAATAAACAAACCTTGGAACAGGAGGTCTCATTAAGAGCCGGCCTGCCCACGTTACGCTCTTTCCTCGTGAATGGCATTATGGTTAACTGGTCACCAAGCCAGCATAATGGTCTACATTCTGACATAATAACAGTCCTAAGTATACACACAGGATCATGGTTCCAAGGGTGAAAAACAACTCTGCCAAGGTTATGGACACCTGTTGGCAGCAGAGTAATGTTAATGGTATCGAAGTCACCTTGCTTACACCAATAGGTAAGATATTAACACTCTTTTGTTTTTATATCCTAGGCACTAATCATATGTTATTTCTCGATTTATACACCGCATGAATATTTATCATTACCAATCATGGCAACGGAGGTGACCATGACCGCTTAAGATTGGCAAGTACGATACATGCCCTATCCATCAGCCTCAAATCATAACACAGCAGCCTCTTATATAACACGCGATCCATCCTCCGCCTCGATTTCGGTAATCTGTTGTCCTTTTTCAACATGGCATAAATCCACATGTTGTTCCTTTCTGACTTGATTGCAGACTGGGTGCCGCTCCTTTATTTGCCGGCTGGGACAGCCTATCACACTGCGGGGGGGGGAGGTTAACCTCATCATTCCCTGTATTACGTGTCAATTCATCATTCGGAAAATCTGGTTCACGACGGTTTGGCATGGTTTCACGGCATGGCATATTTTTATTTTTATTTTTTCGCACAAGTTGTTTTTGCTACACTGTTGCATACTCTGTGTTTTCTTTTGCGAAACCCTGCTCTCTGTGTTTCAAACCGAAAACGTTTTTGCTGTTCCATTTAGAAATCGCAGCGAAATCATGGGGGGCAAGGCAATTCGTAGTGAGCCTCAACAGCTAACGATCTCTGCTGCTGCCCGAGAAATCCTGGAAAGGGCAGGATGGCTGAACTATTTCAATCGCTTACAGGAGGGTAATGAGACAGTAGCAATGGAGTTCTTGCAGAATTTACAAGATGACCACTCCATAGTAAGAAGGAAACGAATAGCGGTCACTGATGCCATAATTGCAGAAGTCTCAAGACTACCAGCTACCGGACCGGTATGGACATTCAAAAAGGAACGATTACAGAAGGTCATCGACATCTTCCAGGATGAAGGCCAGCATTTGACAATCAAAGGGAAGGGAATTCTGCCAGCGACCCTAGGCGAACCCTGGACAGAGCTAGCAAGAATAGTATAGAGCTACATTACTTGCGAAGGAAGAAAAGACGTGGTAAGACCACGACACCTTAAACTTTTAGCTGTTCTAAAACAGAAATGCTCTGTGAATTTACCGGCACTCTTAAACTCGTTATTGCATGATGCTGCACAAAGTATGAAAAGGGCACAACACGTAGAGGCAATTGTTAGTCACCACGGGTTAATTCGACTTGTTGTTAGTTATAGTCTTACCCAGCAGCAGAGCAGCTGGGAAGAGCTCATTGCACTGATTGAAGGGGGATCGACAGAACCATCCCCGAAACGTAGACATTCTATAAACCCACCAGAACAACCGGCAAAACACAGAGAAAATGTTGCTAGTACATCACAACAACCAGAGACACACCAAGAATCCGCAAAGCGAAAGCATGTCGTTGATTCACCCGAGCAACCAGAGGAACCCAGGAAATCAGCTCGGTTAGCTCAGATGAGAGGAAGCATAAAAAAACCCAGAAAGTCAGCCCGGTTGGCTCGAATAAGGGGAAGGCTGGAACAGCTTCAGGGAAGCACCAGCCAACCAGTAATAATTGAAGATGAGAAACCTGAAGAAGAAGTACCCGAGCCTTCGGGAACAGAAAAAGAAGCAGAAACTGAACAGGAGGAAGAAATGGGACAGCAGGAGAATAGCCCATTACAAGACCTACTAAGAGAAGATGACTTGGCCGCCATCCTAGCCAATATGAGTAAATACGGTCAACCTTCTAGTTCAGAGAATCCCCACGACCAACTTCAAGAAGAGAACATGCCCATTCATGATGAAGAGGAAGAAAATACTGAACGGGAACAATATGTTCCCATGTCACAAGAGGAAAATCTAGAGGAAGAACCCCAGGAGGAAGAATCAGAACCAGTTGAGGTGCATACACCAGAACAGCCGGAGCAGAGCAGTGAGGAAGAACCCCAGGAGGAAGAGTTAGCAACTGGTCATGATCCAGTCCACCATCGACAGACTGCCGTTCCTTCAAATGAAACAATGGAAATCAAGAAGTTGTGGAAGGAACGAACTAAATTGTTAAATACGATAACCCAGCTCAGACAACAAATTAGGATTTTGAAAAAGAACCAGAAGGTAAAAAGGAAGAAGAGGGCCAAAAAACGGCCTGCTGACCAAAACCCTGAGGATCCAACTGCCGTTCCGATTAAGACAGAAAAGGATGATAAGCAAATTCAGACGGAGGCACCACCCTCAGGGGTAATCAGGGTCCTGAACTCCAAACAGCATAACAAGAAGGTTCAGGTAAAACTCCCGGCCTCCACTGATGCATGGAAGAAAGACCCAAAGACAAAATCCTTGCACAAGATGGTGAAACAAGCACAGCAAGAAGTGGAGCAACTTAAAGAGCAAACGGTTCCCCTAGAAAAATATGAAGAGTTGCAGCAGCAACTAAGGGATGTCAGTCAATCTAAAAGACAGGTTTTTGAAGGATGGATGAAGGAACAAGAGGAAGTCACACAAGTAACTTGTAAACTAGATACTACTATCAAACAGATGAATGACTTGTGTTATTTATATAATAATGTTTTAGCATGTAGGGCTCCTGCTAAAAACTATGCTCTGTTTCTATTAGAACGATATTTACAATTACAAATAAAAGTTGTTAAGGCAGGCACCCCTATACAGATCAACAATGTCAATGATTTTATCGACTGTTGTAAACATTATGGAGTGAAAGTCCAGAGATTGTTGTGTGAACTTTATTTACACGACCTTGTGCTAAGTCAGGAGACTGAATTGAACCCTGGTCCCTCCATTGGTGATATTCAATTCCAAGCATTTATTTCATTCGGGGCTAATCAGATTAAGTGGCTGAAAGCCTATGATACCTTCCAGAGTCAAGAAAATGGTCTAGATTTAAGAGTTAGGGCCGAGCCTAGGAACCGAGTACAGTTATGGACAGCTCATATAAACCACATAAGGACTCCAGGTGTCATTGTAACATTAGGGCCTATGCATGAGGCACTCATTCAAGAGAGTTTAGAGTATTTCTTTTCCATCAAAGACTTGGCCATTAATGCAGCCAAATTTCGATATCGAATCTCTGATCCACACATCCAGCTCAGAGAACCATTTAAGTATGAGAACTTTGAGTTAGCCGCTGACCGTTTGAATCTCTATGGCCAGAGCCTTCTGAAAGCAGGGTCATCTTGGCTAGGGTATAGATTTCGCGCTCCAATTATTTGGCATCCTGCACATGGATACCAGGCCCTGTATGATATGCCCGAGGGGCAAGCAGGTCAGTTCTTTGATTATTTAATCACTCAACATGGTTGTAGGCCTCCGCATGAAACTCCTTCTCCAGCATACTCTCTCACTGCATTACATGTCAACTACAATGTTTTCATGAGGACATGAAACAAGGTAAGCAGGGGGGTGTGTGGAGTACTAAAAAGGTATGATCTTGATGATTACTTTAATGACTTTTTAATAGAATTTGTGAACCTTTTGTATCATGAATTTGGAAAGTAATAAGGAACTATAACAAAACATGTGAGAATCGATGTGTATAACTTAGCCACTAATAATGGTTATTTTCTATACAGGAAAAGGAGAAAACGAAGAGTTGCCGCTCTAAAGGAAAGAACAAAGTGGAGATAACTGCTGTCTCTCTGGACGAGAACCGAACGCAAACATAGGGAAACAAATCAAAGTGAATCGGCTCGGGAAAGAAGGAGAGGACACCAGCTCAGCGCAATAGCAAAGACAGGATGAAGAGTTAACAGTTTGGCGAATCCCTCAGGATCGAAGATCCTGAGGGATCGCTGCTTTACTTATCTAGTTGCTTGGACATCTCCGCCATCGTTTTTATAAAAAGAGGCAAGTACTGTTAGTTTGGGGAGAATGGCGAGATAAGATACGTTTTATGTAATCTTCTGTAAAACATCAGATTTGGTTATTAAGCTTTGTTGAGAACTGGTTCGATGTATTTTTGATCAATGCATTAATGAAAGCTTGGTGATTATTCCATCTTCGCGTCTGCGTTAACCTAAAGCGGTGTATCCTTGGAGGCTAAGGGCCCGGCCCCGAAGGACACTTACTTCTGTACCATTACAGCTTCGTTTCTGTGTGGTTTGTTTATTATTGCTATTTGATTATTTGATATGCTTTACAAGTTCATATTACATGCTCTGTTCAAGTTTGAATCATTGAAGTTTCTACAGCCAGACTTGTGTGTTAACTCCGCATTACGTTATTAATCCTTTCAAGAGTTAATCGCATATCTTTATTGTTATGTTACAGAGCTGTTATATTAATGTTTGTGTTGTGTGCGTTTCTAATGAATCAGTATTGTTCCATAATTCATTAATCGTTATTGCTGTTCCATTAATATGATTTGTGTAATTCGCCTTTAGAGTGATAGAATGTTCTTTGATTGCAAAGAGTGTATAGATTGAGTTTGATTATAACCCGCGGAACTTAGTATTCAATTGCTGTTCCATTTTAGAGTTGTTGTTCCATTTCAGAATTGTGGTTTAATCCTTTATTTCCTTTGCTGTTCTATTTATCTGCATTTGATGGTTTGTTGTGAGAGATGATCTAAGGCTGTAGTGAGCAGTAGCAGTCACTCTCTAGCTCCCAGGCTCGTGATCTATGATTTAGTTCCTTTTCCATCAGTTTCTGAAGGGATGGTTTATCATTACCGAACCCTTGACTGATAAGTTATTAAGTTTTCTGAGTGTGTGATTTATTTCTTTAAAGTAATTTGATTTCAGTTGAGCATCCGTTTACTCTTGTATTTCTTAAGCACTGTACTACTAGCATTACTCTGACGAATGAGCCTCGGATTGAGTCACTCTTTGTAATGACAAAACGCTCTCGGGTTGACATATTAATGTGAGATAATTAGAGGTGAAAGAGACCCTTTTTATAGCTCTACATATATGTCACCTCTAAAGAGAGGGTGAGATCCAGAGGCTACCTGGCCCTTCACAGACTCTGTCTATAGCTATGTGAAATTTCCTATTAGGAAAAGCTACTCTATTGAGAATGTCTCAAGATAGAGCTACAACAATAAGCAAAAACATCTAATGGAAAATAGCAGTGAATCCATGAACACATAAAATGTCGAAGAATCTAATGGCCATCACATTAATACATAGTAGCAAATAAGAATAAAATTCCTTGAGGGAGTGATCACTCAAGATAGGCACTAGAAGCCTCAAGAAACCGGTACATGTAAATATGAGAATACATTGCTGCATAGGGAAACCCAAGGCCATGACTACACAGTTCATATAACGGACTGTTGCATAAATAATAGAAACACAATGATATAACATTATGGGATCAAATAAAGAAGGGGGAGCAAGATCTCAACCCCTGAAAATAAATAACATTAATCCTCTAAAAGGATTGGCTGAAATCTATACAAAATTGGCATTTTGCAGAAATATCAGAGTTGATGTGCAGCAGCAACTCAAGAGCTGGAAATGAATGGATAAGGCTGAAATAGATGCTGTAGATGAAGAGCCTTCTCCAATTAAAATCTAAAGTGAAAGGCTGATCCTTTCACCCAAGACTTCCCCTCCAAAATCTGCTAATCCCTCACAGCAAATATGCACCAAGAAAAACGTTGTCTACGAGAGGGACTGCACTGCCTCTGATGGAAAGTGGTTGGCCTGATGCCAAATATGGTGGGATATGCTCAAGAACCACCATTTCTGATCTCCCAATTAATAGAACTTCTCTCCACTGAAAAACAAGCTCCGAATGGTGTGTGGAAACCTCCCCAACAACACCCAACAACACTGCACAATATCTGCTGCAGAAACTGTGCTGATGTAGATGGCTGAAGCTATGGCCTGAATTCCTGAATATGGGAGATGGAGAGCAATCCTTCATGAGTTAATCAAGAAGGAGAGGAAATCCTCAACAGGACTGCCTCGTGCCCGAGGGCACTGCAGCTCTGCTGAACAGCAAGAGGCAGTGACAAGTCTTCAAGACTCAAATGTAAAATGATCAAATATGTCCACAATGGCTACCTTGCTCCTTTTTTATACAATGAGCTTTCCCTCCATATACCCTATTTCGAATTAGGGTTTCCTATTCTCTAGAATCTTCCCTCCTACGTTGTCCCACATAGTGCTTTCCAACTCATGCCAACACAGTTTGACTTGGTCAACCTTGGCCAAGAATGTTTGCAAAAACCTCCTTTCACACATGGAGGTGTGAAATCCAACTCCAAAGTGATCATATTTCATGCTTAGAGGATTTTTATTCTCTAATCATGAAAATAATGGCTCCCCTACCCATTTTATTAATCTCTTTAACAAAATTTAATGTTACATAAAATTTGGAACATTACAGTCCTCCCCTCTCAAAATATTGCTTGCCCTCAAGAAATTGTAAGGATGAACTGAATTTCCTTCTACCCTTCCTCTTGTAGCATCCTTATGTGATTATCACTTCAAGAAAAAGGATGCCATATCAACAATCAAATCTCCAAACTGTCCCTCCAACAAATGCAATCTAGCCTTGGGGTGAACATTCCCAAATAGCTACCATGTAGAAAAAAATATCCATGAAGGAACTAAGAGATGTCCAAGGGCATCCTTGAGGAATGAGATCTGATATATAATGGGACTGATCATCCCCCATATGAATCTCTCATCCCCAAGCCATCAATCATAAAAACAAGTTGCCTCCCAACAAGACAACTCATGAAAAATCTCCTTCCACCTTCAGCTCCGGAAATGAAGGTGGGCTGAAATATGATCATGGAAAGCACTATAACTTTCCCCATGCTGTCCTCTCCCCCAATTATGACAAGGGTGGAGTGTATTCTGATCCCGGGCTGCAAATGTATTGCCCCTAAATGGAAAAATGAAGAGTAGTTCTCCCAAGAATCTCTCCTCCATCGATGAAAAATCAGCTGGCCCAAGACATGTCATCTATGATGAATAGGACCAAATCACCATATAATGCCCCCATGACATGTTTGATGTAGGTTATAACATGTGAAGAAAGTACAAACAATGCCTCATAGGGTTATAATTCAATCTCATCCACTGCAGCTGCAGAAAATAGCATGGAAAGTATTGTTCAAGAATATCGCCTCTACTACTGAACAGTAAAATAGATGAGTGAATCAGAAACATAATGAAAAAAACCTACCCATATACATACAATTTATGGATAAAATTACCAATCCCATGGCTCTCCCCACAAATTAGAAAATATGTGGCTGTAGCCATGCCTCCTTTCATGTTCCCTTTAGAACATGCACTGCAGAAAATGTGAGAGTTTTTCTCACTCAAAGACACATCCAACTCATGTGCCTTTCTCATAATCATGATTCTTTCACAAATATGATCCATATCATCAAGGAAGTCATGATCAGCAATAAAATGAGGAAAATTCTAATGGTTTCATGTGTAGCAAGAGTGTACCAACAATTTTCCCAAAGGTGACAACGCAGTTTTCCAAACTGCTGCTTTAGAAAATGATATGGAAAGTTGTTTTGTGTTACATGGATAGCTATGTATGTCATGATAGCTACTAATAAATAGCAAATGGCTGAGTATATCACTGATCATGCATGAAAGGAAACACTTTCCCAAGGCCATATAAAAGATGGTTGTCTCCATCATACAAATTGGCCCAAATTTGACCCATGGAGCAATCTAAAAAGCTTGCCCTCTTGTAGAGTTATGCACTGCAAAATAATGGTAAGAGTATAAAAATCAACCAATGTAAGAACATATTTCTTACCATATACCGGGAGTAAGATGATGTATGGATCCATGAATGAACCCTCCATAGTTGTGTGGAATGCTCCCATGAAGAGGAATGAACTAGTTGCATCAAGAAGACCCTTATTCTCATGCTTGGAAATCCAAGTCAAGAAGAATGTATCATAGATGACTTCTTCCACGACCTCATCCATCTCACCTCCTCTTTGTCTATAAAGTGAAAAAAATATGAAATTTTCCTGGGACTTGTGGGTTATGGATCCACCACACTTCCACTGGGCACACTTCATCCATCGGTTACCGCTCCAAAGAGAGAACGCTATTGGCCTATACACATAGCTCTTACCAATATCCAACTCCATTCTTTGACATGTTCCTTTGTCAAATATATCTCTCGTAATTATACAGTATATAAGAAGTCCCTTCCAAGGTGGAAGTACCTCTCTATCATCAAAGGCCAAGGAGATAATTCCATCTCCTCCTCCTGCAACATAATGCAAAGTATGAGAGCAATTCTGCCCTTGCTCTCCCAAGAAAAGCAACAAAATAGTTTTCTTCTCTCCCATACTTCCATCATACAACCCATGTGATGAAGACACAATGAATGATATGAGAATCACATCAACATCATGCATCCATACTCTATGCTACTCAATGATGTAAGTATCCTGCCATCTTTCCCATTCTTTTGGTACTCCTCCCATGAGGGCTACAATCAATTCTTGCTCTTTGCATTTCATGAGAGTTTGAAATGCAGCTCCTTGGAGACCTCTTAGGAAAAACCTCTCTCCCATGACTATGTTGGATCTATTAGGATCCAAATGTGATGGAGGTGATGTCTCCTCTCCACCCATGTTCAACAACGCTGCTAGTTCCTCCAATGATGTTGCAGCTGTCTCATCCACCAGTACACAAATTGTTTCATGATTCTCCATGGAGGTGTCATGGTTTACTTCATCCTCCAAAATTTGCACTCCCACCTTGAAGGCTGAATGGAAATCATAAAAAATGTATGAGGATGAGGGTTCTTTCTTCCTTTAACCCTTAGCACAGTGCAGTGAAAACATGAGGCCCTAAAGTGGCCATGTGATTTGATCCTGGGACCTCCTCATATGAAATTCCACCATCCTTAAGATTATTTGCTGAAATAGAAAGTGGAAATTTACTCATACCTTGGTGGATCTTGGGACCTCCTTGTGTGGCTGCAATGGCTTTTCCTCCAATGGCTTCCTCATCCATAGATGTAGAAAGCTTCTCCTCCAAATCTGTAGCAGCGTTGGTGAAATCCTCCTCCCATGGTGGAATGGCTTCTCTTCCTTTGTCCTCCCTCCATCAAAGGTTTGAATCAACCCTTGAGAAAAGTTTCCAAAAGAACTCACCCTTGAATGGACCAAGGGTTTGAACCACCAAATAGAGGTTTCCTCTTCCCTGTGCAGCATTTCCATCACCATTTCTCCTTTCTCTTCCACTGGATGCAGCAAGAAATGCCTCCAGCTTCTTCTCCCAAGCTGTAGCTGAAGTAACCCCATAAATTGTAGACAATAGGAACCATTTCATCTGATTTCTTCTTTTCCATAGGGCCTTCTCTCCTCCATTTGAAGAATAGACTGTGAGAACGTTGCACCTCTCCTGAATGTTGCAGAATGGGGTTTATAGTCACCCAGGTACTTGCTTAAGATATGGAAATCCAAGCATCTGCCATGCTGGTATTCAAAAGAATAGGAAGAGCATGGATCTTCCCCTTCTCATCTTTTCTTCTCCTCCTCCTCAGGGAGGCTCTTCTTTATTAAAAATTAGATGAGCTCAGGCTCATCTTCTTCATCATTATCCTTTGAAATCGAACTCACAGGCTGTGCCAGTTCGATGTTATGATACCACTGTAATATCCCTTTTTAAGAAATGTCACAAGTCTATTCCAGAGATAGATCGTGGGGGAATTTTCCGGATATGTCACCTCTAAAGAGAGGGTGAGATCTAGAGGCTACCTGGCCCTTCACAGACTCTGTCTATAGCTATGTGAAATTTCCTATTAGGAAAAGCTACTCTATTGAGAATGTCTCAAGATAAAGCTACAACAATAAGAAAATACATCTAATGGAAAATAGCAGTGAATCCATGAACACATAAAATGCCGGAGAATATGATGGCTATCACATTAATACACAACAACAAATAATAATAAAATTCCTTGAGGGAGTGATCACTCAAGATAGGCACTAGAAGCCTCAAGAAACCAGTACATGTAAATATGAGAATACATTGCTGCATAAAGAAACCCAAGGCCATGACTGCGTAGTTCATATAAGGGATTGTTGCATAAATAATAGAAACACAATGATATAACATTATGGGCTCAAATAAATAAGGGGGAGCAAGATCTCAACCCCTGAAAATACATAACATCAATCCTCTAAAAGGATTGGCTGAAATCTATACAAAATTGGCATTTTGCAGAAATGCTGGAGTTGCTGGGCAGTAGCAACTCAAGAGCTGGAAATGAATGGAGAAGGCTGAAATAGCTGATGTAGATGAAGAGACCTTCTCCAATGAAAATCTAAAGTGAAAGGCTGATCCTTTCACCCAAGATTTCCCATCCAAAATCTGCTAATCCCTCACAGTAAATATGCACCAATAAAAACGTTGTCTAAGAGAGGGACTGCGTTGCCTCTGATGGAAAGTGGTTGGCCTGATGCAAAATATGGTGGGATATGCTCAAGAACTACCATTTCTGATCTCCCAATTAATATAACTTCTCTCCACTGAAAAAAAATCTATGGATGGTGTGTGGAAACCTCCCCAGCAACACCCAACAACATTGCACAATATCTGTTGCAGAAACTGCGCTAATTTAGATGGCTGAAGCTATGGCTTGAATGCCTGAATATGGGAGATGGAGTGCAATCCTTCATGAGCTACTCAATAAGGAGAGGAAATCCTCAACAGGACTGCCTCGTGCCCGAGGGCACTGCAGCTCTGTTGAACAGCAAGAGGTAGCAACAAGTCTTGAAGACTCTAATGTAAAACGATCAAAGATGTCCACAATGGCTGCCTTGCTCCTTTTTTTATAAAATGATATTTCCCTCCATAGACCCTATTTCGAATTAGGGTTTCCTCTTCTATAGAATCTTCCCTCCTACGTTGTCCCACATCGTGCTTTCCAACTCATGCCAACGCAGTTTGACTTGGTCAACCTTGGCCAAGCATGTTTGCAAAAACCTCCTTTCACACATGGAGGTGTGAAATCCAACTCTAAAGTTATCCTCTTTTATAGTTAGAGGATTTTTATTCTCTAATCATGCAAATAATGGGTCCCCTACCCATTTTATTAATCTCTTTAACAAAATTTAATGTTCCATAAAATTTGGAACATTACAGTCCTCTCCTCTCAAAATATTGCTTGCCCTCAAGAAATTGCAACGATGAACTGAATTTCCTTCTGCCCTTCCTCCTGTAGCATCCTTATGTGATGATCACCTCAAGAAAAAGGATGCCATATCAGCAATCAAATCTCCAAACTGTCCCTCCAACAAATGCAATCTAGCCTTGGGGTGAACATTCCCAAATAGCTACCATGTAGAAACAAATATCCATGAAGGAACTAAGAGATGTCCAAGGGCCTCCTTGAGGCATGATATCTGATATATAATGGGACTGATCATCCCCCGTATTAATCTCTCATCCCCAAGCCATCAATCATAAAAACAATTTGCCTCCCAACAAGACAACTCATGAACAATCTCCTTCCACCTTGAGCTCCAGAAATTAATGTGGGCTGAAATATGATCATGGAAAGCACTATAACTTTCCCCATGCTGTCCTCTCCCCCACTTATGACAAGGGTGAAGTGTATGCTGATCCTGGGCTGCAAATGTATTGCCCCCAAATGGAAAAATGAAGAGTAGTTCTCCCAAGAATATCTCCTCAATCGATGAAAAATCAGCAGGCCCAAGACATGTCATCTATGATGAATAGAACAAAATCACCATAGAATTCCCCCATGACATGTTTGATGTAGGTTATAACATGTGCAGAAAGTAAAAAAAATGCCTCATAGGGTTATAATGCAATCTCATCCACTGCAGCTGCAGAAAATAGCATGGCAAGTATTGTTCAATAATATCACCTCTACTACTGAACAGTAAAATAGATGAGTGAATCAGCAACATAATGTCAAACACCTGCCCATATACATACAATGGATGGATAACATTACTAAGCCCATGGATCTCCCCACAAATGAGAAAATATGTGGCTGTAGCCATGCCTCCTTTCATGTTCCCTTTAGAACATGCAGTGCAGAAAATGTGAGAGTTTTTCTCACTCAAAGACACATCCAACTCATGTTCCTTTCTCAAAATCATGCTTCTTTCACAAATCTGATCCATATTAGCAAGGAATTCATGATCAGAAAGAAAATGAGGAAAATTCTGATGGTTTCATGTGTAGCAAGAGTGTACCAATAGTTTTCCCAAAGGTGACAGCGTAGGTTTCCAAACTGCTGCTTTAGAAAATGATATGGCAAGTTGTTTTGTGTTACATGAATAGCTATGTATGTCATGATAGCTACTAATAAATAGAAAATGGCTGATTATATCACTGATCATACATGAAAGGAAACATTTTCCCAAGGCCATATAAAATATGGTTGTCTCCACCATACAAATTGGCTCAAATTTGACCCATGGAGCAATCTGAAAAGCTTGCCCTCTTGTAGAGCTATGCACTGCAAAATAATGGTAATAGTATACAAATCAGCCAATGTAAGAACATATTTCTTACCATATACCGAGAGTAAGATGATGCATGGATCCATGAATGAACCCTCCATAGTTGTGTGGCTTGCTCCCATGAAGAGGAATGAACTAGTTGCAGCAAGAAGACGCTTCTTCTCATGCTTGGAAATCCAAGTCAAGAAGAATGTATCATAGATGACTTCTTCCAATACCTCATCCATCTCACCTCCTATTTTTCTATCAAGTGAAAAAAATATAAAATGTTCCTGGGACTTGTGGGTTATGGATCCACCACACTTCTGATGGGCACACTTCATCCATCGGTTACCGCTCCAAAGAGAGAACGTTGTTGGCTTATACACATAGGCTCTTACCAATATCCACCTCCATTCTTTGACATTTCCTTTGACAAAGATATCTCTCATAATGCTGCAATATATAAGAAGTCCCTTCCAAGGTGGAAGTACCTCTCTATCATAAAAGGCCAAGGAGATAATTCCATCTCCTCCTCTTGCAACATCATGCAAAGTATGAGAGCAATTCTGCACTTGCTCTCCCAAGAAAAGCAACAAAATATTTTGCTGCCCTCCCATACTTCCATCATACAACCCATGTGATGAAGACACAATGAATTATATGAGCATGACATCAAAATCATGCATCCATACTCTATGCTGCTCAATGATTGTTTGGTCAATTTAGTGTGTCCTAAATTGCTGCATTTAATTTGTCAATCCGGGATTCGTAAGCTGATGAAGTGCGGCGCACTATATGTGCAAGATAACCTATCTCTTAACTTTTTGTCATTTTTGGTTTTCTAAGATGAAATGGAAATTCTAAAATGAAAACAAGTGTGGTTGTGTTTGTTCAAGGAAATGATATCCTCTATAATGATTTACCAACTTGAAACTTTAAAAGGAATTTGAAAATTACAATGACAAAACTTGAAAGGAAATGAAAATATGCTGCTGAAATGAAAAGATGCTGCTAGTCTAATGAATCAAAACAGTGAACTAGTGAGCATGAAATCAAACTATTCTTGCTGCTGTCTAAACACAAAATAAATTATGCTGAAAGAAATCCAAAAGCTGCAATAAAGTAAATCTAAATCAATTTACATCAACTTGTCTTCTGGTCCCTCATCATTAGTCCAGCTATGATTTTCGGAAGTAACCATAAACAACTTGAGTAACTGATATCTAACTTGCAGAAAGTAAACTAATATCAAACCATACATTCATAATTCAATCCCTCACCATCAGTCCAGCTGTGGCTTTTGGAGGTAATTGAAGATGTCATGCACAATTTAATATATCTAAATTTGCAGAAAGAAAACTAATACCAAACTACACATTTCATAATACAATCCCTCACCATCAGTCCAGCTGTGGCTTTCGGAGGCAACTGAAGATGTTATGAGCAGTTTAATATATCTAAATTTGCAAAAAGGAAACTAATACTAAACTACACATTTCATAATACAATCCCTCACCATCAGTCCAGCTGTGGCTTTCGGAGGCAACTGAAGATGCTATGAGCAGTTTAATATATCTAAATTTAACTACTGAAACAATTAAGCAAAACTTAGTTAAACAAAGCAATACTGAAAGGAAACAGAAACTAAGAAAAACACATTAGCAGCAGAACAATGTTAATTCCATGTCATTAGTCAAAAAGCTATGAAAATGCCCGGGCTGCCTATCTATAACCTGAAACAAGAACACTGATCAATGATTAACAACATAAAACATGAAAGACGGAAGTGAAATGGAAAGCATGAAAGTTTATAAACAGAAATGAAGCA
Organism: Pinus albicaulis; assembly: GCA_034641835.2. Lineage (NCBI taxonomy): Eukaryota > Viridiplantae > Streptophyta > Pinopsida > Pinales > Pinaceae > Pinus > Pinus albicaulis. The sequence goes on from MU968411.1 coordinate 55,158,634, forward strand.
TATGTATCATGAAAAATGCAATGTATAAACATGTGAATGGATTATGGCACAATGAGCTTTAAAGAAATGAAATAAGAACTATACACTAATGCACAAAACCTTAGCTGAGCAGGGGCCCTCTACACCAGCCTTGGCAACGATCTTCAAGTATGAATTAAGTTGGAAAACATAGTCTTCTTATATTAAAAATGCAGTCATAACAGTATGGTAGTATTACGGCTCAAAGGCGGCGTAATTACATTACAGAGCAGACTTAATAAAATTAACAGAGACTAATCGGGACTAACTCTATATGCGTATGCAAACGCGTTATATATAACAAAAGAAATATCACTGTCTCCTAAAGTTTATGCTGGTGTAGAACACGTAGACCATTACGTCCACGGATCTAGGATCATGGCCGTGTTGGAAAATAAATCTATGAGAAGTGGATGCTTGAATTCGACTATGGAGCCATGTACAAATGTCGACTTGTCCTCCGCAAGCTCAGAAACGGCCATATGAACCTTTACGTGACACGGAACAGAGTCCTGTCACCGTAAGACTCTATGGTTGACTTCCATGTGGACGCCTTTGACCGTGGCTTCTTTAGATGAGTTTGCTCGAACCAATAGGACACGAACCATGTCCACATCATTTCTGACTTGCCCATGTGGCTCGTTTTTCCTGTAGACACCTGTAACATAGAGTTTCACAAAATGGCTGCGGAAAGTTGCAGCAGCTGCGGAAAGTGGCAAGATTCCGCAGCTAGATGAACAAAATCTAAATCAAACATCAGACACAAAAATATAGTTAAAAACCATGTTAGATGCTCTTTTGCAATTAACATACAATGATATTGACAACTTGGGAGGTTCAGGTGAGTGAAAAAGGTATAGAAAAGTGTATGGAAAAGATGCGGAATTGAGACTCAACATACCCCCACTGTGAAGGTGTTGCATGTCCTCATGCAACCAAAATTTTGATATTCCTTCCTTAGTTCATGTGCCTTGACACTTCAGCAAGCACATCCAATCCTCTCCTCCTCTTCCTTGGTGCTGCCAACATTCTGGGTTTCTTCATTAAGCACCTAAATTTGATATTAACCAGTGCTCTGCTCAACTTTTGGCATTTCCTTTTCAATTTCTTGTTCTTCTTCTGCCATATTCCCAGATGTAGCATGGTATTATCATGGATGATTTTTTCCAGTTTGCCTTGTTCTTTCAATGTCTCATTTTCATTTTTGATGTGCCTATTTAAAAGCTCTAGCTCAAAAATTTCCTGTTTTAGTGATTGGACTAAATCATCCTGTACTGTATGAGGCTGAATGGACGAAGTACTAGGACCTGTAGCTGCCTTTTCCAAAGATTCTATATAGTCATATACTTCCTGCTACTTGGGGTCTATTTCAGGTGTCATTTTTGTTGGGTTGTCCCCAAAATGCCGTGAAGGAGAGTTATTTTCAAAATCTGGCTGAGAAGGGCTTACATCAACATCTTGCTGAGAATAGGATGGAGTATGTTCAATGTATGACTGGGAATGAAATGAACCAGGTTCACTAACTGATTGAGATGGACTATGGTCAGCTGGGGACTGTTCAGATGTCTCCTCTCCCGAATCAATGAAGTGAGGACCCTTAATTTGCATTTTCCTCAATTTCCCCTTAAGTCTGCTGCTTCTTCTCACACGCTGTGGTGCACTATCCTTTTGTTTTTGTTTTCCTTTCTCTGTCTTCTTGGGCATAGATGACTGTTTTTGAAGATAAACTAATATTTCAGATAACACTTGATGATCTTCTTCAGAAGAAGAAGGGGTTTTATGTATAGCCTCAATAATTTTTCTCTCTTTTGGTGTTATTGGCTTCTTGCCCTTGATTTCTTTCTTCTTCCTCTTTGACAGTCTCTCTTCCTTATCAGTTCTTTCAATTTTAGTAGTAGGAGTATTTTGAATTTCATCAATTGTTCTTTTTCTCCTACTTCTTCTTGCTGTGCTACCTTCAGGAATTTCTTGAGTAGGAGTAATTTGGGTTTCATCATTTATTCTTTTTCTTCTACCCCTTCTTGTTGTACTACCTTCAGGAATTTCCTGAGGTTCCTCAAAGAAATTTCTAACCAGAAATTGTTCCCATGTGTCTTTCTTTTCCTTTAACTCCTTTTCAATCAAGATTTTTACAAGGCCGTGGTGATATAGATGGGGTTCTACATCTCCTAAATGTTTCTGAATAGTCACGGACATTTTCTTCAAACTATTGAATAGAAAATATGGGAGATTGAGAGTTTGATTATCTAGAAAATTCATCAGTAACCTGGTATGCTACAATACATGGACCCAAAACGGCCTTCACATGTAATGAATTTCTGAACAACTAGCAGCAAAGTAGCCCATTCCTCTTTCAATGCATGCATAGGAATTCCTCTTTTAAAAACAGTTATGTCCATACCTTGGTTTCGTAAGATTGTTCTCCATGCTTCATCACTGATGCTTTTATTCTTAAACCAACGCTTACCCTCCTGAAGAAGTTCCGTGGCTGTTGCTATAGATGCTTCATTGACCGCAAACTTAAGGTCTCCAATCTCTGCTTCCAAGCCATCAAACGACCTTGTGAATGCCTTCGTCACTTCTTTATGATAACCTCTGAATTTCTGGATAAACCGCCACCAATTTGCTTTCTTCAATATCTCCTTTACTTGCGGATATCCCTCTATAAACTTAGGTCCTTCCGGCTCTGCTCTTCGAAATTTACCCATTTTTTCTTTCTGCTCTTCACAAATTTGCCTGCGTGAGGGTTCAAATGGAAATAGAACGGCTGAATGCACAGAGATAAGCGCAATGACTGTGGGTAAATATCAGAGAATGGGAATGAGCACAATGAATGAAATGGAGTGAGACAGAACAGAGTGGGGTTTCGTAAGCACGGTAGAGACACGACAGAGAGATTAACAGAGTATAACACATCCGACAGCGTTTTGAATTTTGGTGGCTGCACAATAAATATGAGCACGTTTCAACAACGATTATGGATTTATGCGGTTGTAAGAGTCTGTGGTCAAATCAAATACGTCTCATTGTCACCGGTGGGATATTGGAACATGAGTGAAGATCGGGGGTTTAATGATGGAACCGTTTGAGAATGAATGCGAGAGGGTAATATGGAGATCGTGAGAGGTTACAAAATTGTCAATATAATCATTGCACATAATGGATGGAGCTCATGGTTCAGAACTATATAAAAATGTGTTTTTCAATGCTATTTGAAATAAATTTTATTCATACCTTTGGAATCTTTGCCTTTTCCTTGGTCTTCAACTAGTTGCTCTTTATTGGTGTCTTGAATGCTCCATGTCTTCATTTTTGATCCTCTCACCTGCATTTTATTTCATGATTATGGAAATAACATTTGACTGTACATTCTTTTGAAAACAGAGTTGTAGCTGCGGAATCTGCTTCTGGCTGCAGAAACTGGAGTCAGCTGCGGAAACAGATGTCAGCTGCGGAAACTGACACATCTATTATTTGGATGAATGGAGATGAACAGATGACAAATGACCAGATGGAAATGGTCATGAAAAAGATTTTTATTGATAAAGTGGAATGAAATGGGTAAAATGAAGTGGAATGGAGTGAGATGAAGTGAAATGAAATGGAATGGAATGGAGTGAATGGTCACAAAATTTGTGAAATGAAAGAGAGATTTTTTTTTTGGAAAATATAGAGTGTCAGGTGTTCCTGATTTTCACCCTATATTTTCTGTATAAAACTGCCAATCAGTGATTGGTTTTCAGGCTTATACCATTTTTTTTTTTTAACTGAATAAAACAAAAGCTAGGCTGGTGGAGAAGAAGAATTCTTCTGTACCAGCCTGATTGCAGAACTTTCTTGAAACATTTTGAAAAAATCCTCTTTTGAGAGTGGCTTATGATAAACTTTTAATCTATGGCCATTCACAATAAGAGGAGTTTGAAACTCATCAATGGTCTTGATTCTTACCACTCCATTGCTAAAGATCTTGTCAATCTCATATGGCCCAAGCCAATGAGTCTGAAATTTTCCTTGGAAATCTTTAAACTTGGAATCAAATAACAATGCCCAATCTCCTTCTTGAAAATTATTCTCTTTGATGTACTTGTCATGCCATTTAGCTCTTTGATATTGAACTAGATCAATTCTTAAAATTGCTTCTTGTCTGATCTCATCTAGCTCATTCAACTGCTCCATTCTATGCTTTTGGGCTTCTGATAAGTCCATCCCCAACTGAACTGCTATCTTTAAGGTCTTGACTTGGAACTCAATGGGGAGCAAGACTTCTTTCCCATAAACAAGTTCATAGGGAGAATGTCCTGTTGTATTCCTCCATGTAGTTCTGTAGGCCCACAAGGCTTCTGGAAGCCTTTCTGCCCAATCTCTTCTATGTAGATGAACAGTTTTGGTGATGATACTTTCAAGAACTTTGTTTGTGGACTCCACTTGAACATTTGCTTGTGGATGGTAAGGAGTAGATCTTCTGTGCTTGATTTTGTATTCTTCCATCAACTTCTCCACCAAGTTGGATGTGAATTGGCTTCCTTGATCTGTCACAATTTCTCTTGGAACACCAAAGCAAGTAAAAATATCCTCATAAAGAAAATGAACAACTGAATTTTCAGTAGCAGATACTAATTCTTTGGCTTCTACCCATTTAGTAACATAATCAGTACAAACCAATATATACTTCTTTTGCTTGGATGGTGGATTAATAGGTCCAATGAAATCTAAATCCCATTTTTCAAAGGGTTCAATGAGTACCTGTGTTTGCAATGGCATTTCATTTGAAAGGGTAGGTTTCCCTACTCTTTGGCAGCTATCACACCTTTTGACATATTGTTTTGCATCTTTGAAAAGGGAAGGCCAATAATATCCCAAGGAAAGGATTTTATAGGCCGTCCTTTTGTCCGCAAAGTGTCCGCCGCATGGTTCATCATGACATGCCTTAAGAATATCGGGCATTTCATCTTCCCTGACACATCTTCTGATCACAAGATCTGGCCCTGTTTTAAACAATTCGTTAGAAATCCATGAATATTTTGAACTCTCCTGAATAATTTTTCGTTTTTCACTTGGAAATAAATGTGAAGGTAGTTTCCCTGTAACCAAATAGTTAGCAATATCTGCATACCAAGGGGTCTTAATAGTTACTGAAAACAATTATTCATCAGGAAACTTATCCTCTACAGGAGAATCTTCTTTAGTATTCTGAATCCTAGACAAGAAATCAGCTACTGTATTTTGTTTACCTGGTCTATCCAACACAATAATATTGAATTCTTGCAAAAGTTGCACTCCCACCTTGAAGGCTGAATGCAAATCATCAAAAATGTATGAGGATGAGGGTTCCTTCTTCCTTGAACCCTTTGCACAGTGCAGTGCAAACATGAGGCCCTAAAGTGGCCATGTGATTTAATCTTGGGACCTCCTCATATGAAATTCCACCATCCTTAAGATTATTTGCTGAAATAGAAAGTGGAACTTTACTCATACCTTGGTGGATATTGAGACCTCGTTATGTGGCCGCACTGGCCTTTCCTCCAATGTATTCCTCATCCATAGATGTATAAAGCTGCTTCTCCAAAGCTGTAGTAGCATTGGTGAAATCCTCCTCCCATGGTGGAATGGCTTCTCTTCCTTTGTCCTCCCTCCATCAAAGGTTTGAATACACCCTTGAGAAAATTTTCCAAAAGAACTCACCCTTGAATGGACCAAGGGTTTGAACCACCAAATAGAGGTTTCCTCCTCCCTGTGCAGTGTTTCCATCACCACTGATCCTTTCTCTTCCACTGGATATAGAAAGAAATGCATCCAGCTTCTTCTCCCAAGCTGTAGCTGAAGTAACCCCATCAATTGTAGACAATAGGAACCATTGCCTATGATTTCTTCTTTTCCACAAGGCCTTCTCTCCTTCATTTTTAGAATAAACTGTGAGAACGTTGTACCTCTCCTGAATGCTACAGAATGGGGTTTATAGTCACCGTGGTACTTGCTTAAGATCTGGAAATCCAAGCATCTGCCATGCTGGTCTTCAAAAGAATAGGAAGAGCATGGATCTTCCTCTTCTCCTCTTTTCTTCTCCTCCTCCTCAGGGAGGCTCTTCTTTATTCAAAATTAGATTAGCTCAGGCTCATATTTTTCATCATTCTCCTCTGAAATCGAACTCACAGGTTGTGCTAGTTCGATGCTCTGATACCACTGTAATATCCCTTTTTCAGAAATGTCACAAGCCTATTCCAGAGATAGACTGTGGGGGAATTTTCTGGATATGTCACCTCTAAAGAGAGGGTGAGATCCAGAGGCTACCTGGCCCTTCACAGACTCTGTCTATAGCTATGTGAAATTTCCTATTAGGAAAAGCTACTCTATTGAGAATGTCTTAAGATAAAGCTACAACAATAAGCAAATACATCTAATGGAAAATAGCAGTGAATCCATGAACACGTAAAATGTCAGAGAATCTAATGGCCATCACATTAATACACAGCAGCAAATAAGAATAAAATTCCTTGAGGGAGTGATCACTCAAGATAGGCACTAGAAGCCTCAAGAAACCAGTACATGTAAATATGAGAATACATTGCTGCATAAGGAAACCCAAGGCCATGACTGCGCAGTTCATATAAAGGACTGCTGCAGAAATAATATAAATACAATGATATAAAATTATGGGCTCAAATAAAGAAGGGGGAGCAAGATCTCAACCCCTGAAAATACATAACATCAATCCTCTAAAAGAATTGGCTGAAATCTATACAAATTTGGCATTTTGCAGAAATGCCAGAGTTGTTGGGCATCAGCAACTCAAGAGATGGAAATGAATGGAGAAGGCTGAAATAGCTATTGTAGATGAAGAGCCCTTCTCCAATGAAAATCTGAAGTAAAAGGCTGATTCTTTTACCCAAGACTTCCCCTGCAAAATCTGCTAATTCCTCACAACAAATATGCACCAAGAAAAACACTGTCTAAGAGAGGGACTGCGCTGCCTCTGATGGAAAGTGGTTGGCCTGATGCCAAAGATGGTGGGATGTGTTAAAGAACCACCATTTCTTATCTCCCAATGAATAGAACTTCTCTCCACTGAAAAACAAGCTCCAGATGGTGTGTGGAAACCTCCCCAGCAACACCCAGCAACACTGCACAATATCTGTTGCAGAAACTGCGCTGATGTAGATGGCTGAAGCTATGGCCTGAATGCCTGAATATGGGAGATGGAGTGAAATCCTTCATGAGCTACTCAATAAGGAAAGGAAATCCTCAATAGGACTCCCTCGTGCCCGAGGGCACTGCAGCTCTGCTGAACAGCAAGAGGCAGCAACAAGTCTTCAAGACTCAAATGTAAAATGATCAAAGATGTCCACAATGACTACCTTGCTCAATTTTTTATACAATGAGATTTCCCTCCATAGACCCTATTTCGAATTAGGGTTTCCTCTTCTCTAGAATCTTCCCTCCTACTTTGTCCCACATAGTGCTTTCTAACTCATGCCAACGCAGTTTGACATGGTCAACCTTGGCCAAGCATGTTTGCAAAAACCTCCTTTCACACATGGAGGTGTGAAATCCAACTCTAAAGTGATCCTTTTTCATACTTAGAATATTTTTATTCTCTAATAATGCAAATAATGGGTCCCCTACCCATTTTATTAATCTCTTTAACAAAATTTAATGTTCCATAAAATTTGGAACATTACATATTCCTCAATCAACTCACACTAGAAAATCAAGAACTCGACTTTCAATTTCAACACATTATTTAACTGCATCCTAACTTGTCTTAATTTTTAGGGATTGATTTATAAATTATAGGAACTCGTCCTAATTTATAGAGAATCTCGTAATTTTTAGGAACTCAAATCATAAGCAAGAAGGAACTCGTTCTGGCTCCTATGATTAAGGCACAAATCAAGGAACCATTTTCTCGCTAATATTTTCAACATGAGAGAATTTGAGCACTTTCTATGTAAATTATTAAATATAGGTCCACTTCGTCTCATTTTCTCATGGAGTTTTGGGGGAGAAAATTTCATAGAAATCTGGAATTTCTACTATTTTCTGCTATTCCTATTTTCTAAAAATTACATAGAAATCTGTAATTTCATAGAGACTTAAGGATATTGGTCTTGCATTCAGTGAGAGGTAACCACTTGACCCATTGTGTTTGTTTATTAGATACAAAACAACGAAGATATCCTTCCAAACATTTATTTACTATCTCAGTTTGACCATTGGATTGAGGATGATAAGATGAGCTATGAGCTAATTGAGTACCCAAACAAGAAAATAACTTTTTCCAAAAATTTCTAGTAAAAATGGGATCTCTGTTACTCACAATAACCCTTGGGTTTCCATGTGGCTTTTGAATTGTGTCCATAAATGTAGTATCAACTGTACTTGCTTTAAATGGATGAGATAATGCACAAAAGTGTGCATACTTGGTGAGTCTATCAACTACCACCATGATGACACTCTTTCCATCGGAATTAGGTAAAACTGTGATAAAATCTATTGAAATCTCCTCCCAACGTTGAATTGGAATGGATAAAGGTTGTAGAAGACTCAGGGGCTTAATTGTCTCAACTTTATTCTGCTGGCAAACCAAAAATTCCACCACAAACTTTTGAATATCAGATTTAAGGCCATCCCAAAAAAATTATTTCTTCACCCTGTGGTAAGTTTTTAAAAATCCTGAGTGTCCTCCTAAAGGATAAGTGTGCAATTCCAAAAGAATCTTTTGTTTTAGTTGGGAATTCTTAAAAAGATATAAGCGATTTTTGTACCATAAGGAATCATTTTTCCAACCAAATGTATCAGATGTACTAGGATATTGCTGCAAATTTTGAATGAGTGTCCACACTTCTTCGTCCTTCTTCCATTCATCTCTTGCTTCAGTTATCCAATCTGGTTGGATAATATAAATGGCACAAAGCAATGCTTCCACCTCTTCATTATTTCTTGAGAATGCATCTACAACAACATTTAATTTCCCTTTTTTGTAGATTATTTCAAATTCATAACCCAACATCTTTGTGACCCATTTTTGCTACTCTTCTGAAGATAGTCTTTGTTTTAGAAAGTGTTTAAGACTATCATGATTAGTTTTTACCTTGAAGTGTCTTCCCATTAGGAAAGTTTTCCATTTCTTTAGTGCATGCAGTATTGCTAACATTTCCTTCTCATAAATAGGTTTCTGTAAATAATTTCCTTTGATTGGACGACTTTCAAAAGCAATGGGTCTTCCTTCTTACATTAAAACCGCACCAATTCCATTTCCTGAGGCATCACATTCCACAATAAAGGTTTTTGTGAATTCTGGCGTAGCTAAGACCGGTGCTAGGCACATTGCCTCTTTAAGATGTTCAAAGGCCTTAGTTGCTTCAGGAGTCCATGAAAATGCATCTTTCTTCAATAATGTTGTTAGAGATGTTGCTATTCTCCCATAATTCTTAACAAACTTGCGATAATACCCTGTTAACCCGAGAAATCCTCGCAACTGCTTTATGGTTGTGGGGACTTTCCATTCCTTAATGGCTTTAATTTTGTTAGGGTCTACTTTAACACCCTCGTGAGATACGATATGACCCAGATATTCCACCTCTTGTACTCCAAAGAAACATTTGGATGTTTTTGCATATAATTGTTTCTCCTGCAATAGTTTGAGCACCCTGTCAACATGTTCAACATGATCCTTCCAAGACCTGCTGTAGATTAGTATATCATGAAAAAATACTAGCACAAATTTTCTAAGGAAGGGTTTGAAAATGGAATTCATCAACCCTTGAAATGTAGAAGGTGCATTGGTAAGGCCAAAAGGCATGACCAAAAATTCATAATGACCCTCATGAGTTCGAAATGGTGTTTTCAGAATATCTTTATTCTTCATTCTAATTTGATGATATCCTGAACGAAGATCCAACTTGGTAAAATAAATTGCTCCATGTAATTCATCCAATAATTCATTAATCACAGGAATGTGAAATTTATCTTTAATGGTGAGCTTATTGAGCTCCCTATAATCCGGACACATGCACCATGATCCATCCTTCTTGTGTACCAATACGACAGGAGCAGAGAAAGAACTTTGACTAGGTTGAATTATACCCGCCTCTAACATTTCTGCAATCATACACTCAATTTCTCTCTTTTGGACATAATGATATCTATAAGGCCTGATGTTTGGAGGAACACTTCCTGGAATCAAATGAATAGCATGATTATGATCATGAATAGGTGGGAGTACTTTGGGAGTGTCAAACACCTTGGAATGATTGTCCAAGACTTTTTGGAAATCTGCAGAAATAGATGATTTTGATGTTGGAACTTCTAGTGAGCATAATTGTGCAATTACGCCTCATTGTTATTTCTTTAGAATATTTTTCATGACATTAGAGCTTATTAACTTTCCCGGCTTCCCTGCAATACCCCGTAATTCGACTTCCTTTCTTTTTGAAAAATTTTTCAAGAAAAGTTCTTGAAAATTAAAATCTACCATCCCAAAAGATTGTAACCATTGTACTCCTAGTACAACATCAACACCTCCCATAGGAATGGAAAGCATTGGAATATTCAATACATATTCCCCCATGGTTATCTTGATATTATAGAATTTTCCAAAGCAATTTGTAGTTCCTCCATTTGCAACCATCACTTGACATTCTGGTGCTGGGTATAGGAAATAATTCAATTCCTTAGCTACCTTACAATGAATAAAATTATGGGTACTACCTGAATCAATCAACACTATTAACTTTTTCTTCTTGATATGTCCTTCTATCTTGAGAGTTTGAGGAGTGGTAATTCCTGCCAATGCATTACACGATATGGTTGGAATCATTTCTTCCTCTTCTAGGGTTGGTTCCTAGTGTATATCCTCTTCTTTTGAAGATTCTTGTTAATTTTCTTCTTCCTCTTCACAATCTATGTAAAATAATTTATTCTCAGCACAATTATGACCTTTAGTGTATTTTCTATCACAACTGTAGCAAAGCTCTTTTTCTCTTTTTTCTTCCAATTTTTGTGGTGTCAACATTGTAGGTTGTGGAAATCTAGGAGTAGCAACACTTCCATCTTTATAGAAGTGAGTGGTAGGCTTCCTTGTCGCCATAATTTTACATTCAATTTTTCTTGCCAACCTGAATGCCTTCTCCAATGAATCAGGTTCCAAAATGTGAACTTCATGTTGGATGTTATCCTTTAAAGTAACTATGAAGAGATCAATCCTGTGTTCCTCTGGAATATCAGTTACCCTTATATTCAATTTTTGGAAGTCCTCAATGTGCTGCCCCACTAAACCCTTTTGTTTGAGATTTATCAATTGGCTAAAGAAGGTGTTGCTCTTTGTATACTCATAATGTGCTATCATTTCCTCCATAAAAATTGACCAAGTGACAATTTTTTTACGGGAGCAAAGCCATCGATACCATACAAATGTATTTTGTTCTAAATGTAAAGTTGCAATGCATACCTTTTGTGTGTTTTGCACATTATTGAGATAAAAATATTGCTCCATCTATAGTATCCATGTTACAGGATCCTTTCCATCAAACTTCCTCATATCCATTTTTGGAATATGGTGGTTCTTCCCTCCAACATTAGAGTTTATGAAATCACGATTAACATTTATTTTGTTCTCATCATGAGTTTCCTCTACTATCTTTTCACCATTAGGAAACATTTCTTGTATCAAATTTTTCAAACCTTCCATGTCTGCTTTTAGATCATTCTTCAAGTTTTCCATCTTAGCTTCCATGTCATCCATCTTAGATTCCATGCCAGCTTCCATGCCATCCATCTTAGCTTCCATGCCATTCTTCAAACCATTCACCTTAGTTTCCATGCCTTTCTTCAAAACTTCCATGTCATTTTTTGTTGCTGTTTACGAAAGAGAAATTTGTTGCACTTGCTCTTGTAATTTTGATGTGTCATGTTGCCATTCTTCGTCTTCATGAGTCATAGTAGAGCCTTCTAAAGGCTTAATGGGTGTTGAATTATTTTTAGGGGGCAATTTTAGAATCCAATATTGATATCTATTCTACAATATGCCATTGGAATCAATTCAACTTGATTCTTTAGACAAGACTTATGCAATTTGGGAAAAAAATACACACCTTTTACTTGCTTTGGAGGAGCTTGATATTAAAATTGACTTATCTCTATACTTTTAGATCCTCAATATCTAAAATTCAGCCCTGTAGTAGTCCTTTGAAGCTTCTTTCAAATGCCATAGGTTTGACTTGATTTGGATTCTTCAGGCAATGTTATGTCCAATCTCCCACAATGACCTACTTATGTACTGATTCAGTAGAGTGAACTTGTATGACTTACCATGTGTCACTGTTTTCTCCTTTGGCTCTGAACATTATAGACAAGAAACTATAGTCCGTGTACTTCCGGTCACTGTTCATAGAATTCCAATATGATGCTCAGAGATATGGTTATGAAGATTTTCCCATGATCACCTCTTTGATATGAAATACGGGAGCCTGAAAAATACCTAACTTCCAGAGATCATATCTCTGAAAATTTTGCAAAACAAGATTTAAAATGTTGCGACGATGTTCCCCAACATTTCAGATTCATGCTCTAAAAATTTTAGCTTCTGAACCATCGTAGAAAAAACATTATAGCTAAAATTCTGTGATGACCTTTTTAAGTGAAATTCACAAGCCTGCAAAAAACTGTAACTTCCATAGATCATATCTCCAAAAATATTGTGAACCAAGCTCTGAAATTTTGTGACAATGTTCCTCAGGATTTTGGCTTTGCACTCTAGAAATTTCAACTTCTGAACCTTCGTAGAAATTTTTTTTATAGCAAAAATGCCACGATGACCTATTTGGAGCATAAAAATCCTAGAATCGAAAGCTCTGATACCAAATGTTGTGAAACCAGCTCCAAAAATAGAAGAAAAGAGATATCAATGACTTAGAAATAAGCCACTTCGAGGGGGCAACCTCCAATACATTACATGAATAAAAAATTCTTGGACGATACAAATTACAAAACCTCCTTTCTATATATAGGAGTCCATGGGGCCACAATGTAATCCTAGTGGGGCCACAATGTAATCCTTGCTGACCTAAAAATAATAATTTAAGGGCACAATAATAACAATATGGGGGTTACAGGGGTACAATAATAACAATAAGGGGGTTACACTAACAACAATAAGGGACTATACTAGTAATATAGGGACCTAACAAACTGATGCATGCACATGTGATCACACTCATTAACTAACATATATCATACATATAACCACAACAATAATAGAGTGACATGCTTGTATATAACCATAATGCTTATAATATTCATTAATCAACACACCTACATTCCTAACATACAAACATGTGTGACAATATACTCTTATTCTAAGGTCCAATGATGCTTTTCCTTGATGATATGAGTCTCCTGCACTATCTCAGCCAACACATCAACATCATAACATACCAACAACACCATGATGACACATGCTACACACAATGATCTCATGATGCATGCATAACTATATATAGAAACTGACATGCATACCAAATGCATAATTGACATACACTCATGACAAAAACACCATCTTCTTTCACATGGAAACACAAATTCAATCATGACCACCACCATACATACACAACAAGCACATAGACGACAAGCATACCGAACACATATGCAACCAATATGTATGCATGACCAACACATCTCCCATCTAGTTCAAGGGGTGAACCATGCTTTGATGCCACTCTATGGTATCAGATATCACACAAAGAGAACGGAAACTAGACACCTCCCAAAGAGAACGAAACCCATTGTTATTCCACCCTGTAACACCCTCCTCCCATATTTACCCAAGCTATTCAGTCCACTACGGTAAATGTGTGACGAGGGGATACTATGAAGTGATTCAACTCCCCATGTACAGTTAAGGAAGTGGAACTGACATAACGAAACCAAGCTAACCTTCCACACAAGCCAGAGAACCTTCAAGAACTAGCCAACCCTTCCAGGTGGACAACCCTCGAGAAAACTTGAAATTTCACTAATCTAGACCCTCATCCGCTCCCATGAAAATCCATGCATGCGGCTGAGGCCTTCAACTCGCTCCCATAAGAAGGAATTCCAATGACTGTGGACATTTTTAGGTAGTTATGTGCTAGTAACCCCATATTTGGAGCCACTTTTTCAGGACTAGATGTCATGCCACTGGCTAGAACTTCATGAAACCCTCATAAATGAATAATAAAAATGGACCAAAGCTATCAATGAAAACACTAGTGCAAGTACTTGATCGTAACCCTACTATCCATGACATGCATTTAATCAAACATGTCACAAATATGTAACCTATAGGTCATAACAACACATCTGAGCATAGGTCTCTCATACCTATCTGAGATTCATAAAGAAGAATTGTTTCCATATCAAAATAGTTGCATTATCATCTATTAGGTAATACATTCATTGTTCATTTATTTACTAATCAAAACATGATGAGAACCATACATCAAGTCTGTCTTAAATCATACTCATAACCTACATATAAAAAACATAAAGAATAAGGATATAACATCCATAAGAATCACATATGAACTAGTACATTTACACATGAAATACCAAGGAGAAGAAGCTCTTATTAATTAATCCAAAAGCAAATCAGGTCTGGGACTTCCACGAACCACCCAACCATAAATGTGGCTAAACCAAATCTTTACTTTAGCCAATCACCCCCATGCCATATTCCAAGCATGAATGTGGGACTCACAAAAAAACCATCCATGGATTCCTCAGGATTTACCATAATCCCCACCAGATCAATAGGCTCGAACCCTCATCAACATAACCAGGATTTACTGTAATATCCACCAGATCATTAGGCCCTAAACAAGCATGGATTCCTCCAAATATCTCCACCTAAACCGCGAGGAATTTATCTGTCTCAGCCTCTTGGATTTACCATGTACCCCGCCATTACTAGTCAAGGTATTCCTAGGTCTGCGAGGTCTCCACCCTCCGGGATTGACCATGTATCCTGCCATTACTGGTCAAGGGATTCGTAGGCTCAATCAAGGGTATTCACCACCAAGCTTTATAGTTTATCCCACCATTCACTGATCAAGGATTCCTAGGATAAATCAAGCTGTTCACAACTAGGATTTACAATGTATCCCATCTTGGGATTCCTATGCCTTGTGAATAATCCTGAGACCACCCCACTCAACTTTGAATCCATCTAGAAATCTAGCTCAACCAAATACAAGAGAACCCACGACACCATGGCTATCTAGAAATGGAAAGAAAAAGCTAAAGAACAAAATCACACCTGGAAAAAACCATGCCAATGAAAACAAGTGAACCAAAACCACACATGCATGTACCATGCATGCCAAATCTAGCAAGGAAATCACACACATAAATCGATACCTGCAAGTAATCCCATTGTAGTTGATTTATCCTAATCTTCCATGCTTGATATTTGCTTCCCTTTGCATCATTTTTCATTCCTTTCCTTTTCTTGATCCAATAATAGATTTATCCAAGAAAACTCTATTAACTTTCCAAGAGTGAGAGAGAGAGAGAGAGAATAGAGAGGAGAGAGCTCCAAAAATAAATTGACAAAAAGGTACCAAGTGATCCTCAGAAGAATTTTTACTAATGAGGCATCTATTTTCTTCAATATTCCATTACTTTCCTTAATTTTCCTCCTCACATGAAACCAGTGACCTTTCACCTCCCTTTTCTCCTAATTTCCATTATTTTCATAAATAAATTCCAATTAAGGCTTGTTTCCTTTCCAAAGCCTTTGCCATTTCCTTTGCTAATTTCCTCTTAGCCATAATAAACCAAATGAACATGCAAAGTAGGATGTTTTTCCCAACATTCAAATTTGAATACATGTCTCATGAGTCATGGCCTTGTTTATTATTTTTCCTTTATTAAATTTATTACATGGATTTTTTACGATGGTTGTTACAGTCTTGGATCTAGTGTGAAAATTTATGAAGCAAGGTTGACATATAGTAGAGGATTAGTGACTTTATCTAAGTGGAGCAATGGTTTTATAACATTGGAAAAAGGAATGGCTTCTCCATCCAATAAAATTTGGATAGTATAATTAGTTTTGGGTGAGGATAATTGATTGAAGTGGATTTCAACAGATGGTTGTCCGAAGATCCATATGAGAACATAATATTCTAAACTGATCAGTAGAATCAAGTCTCCTGGATGATTGGTGTTGAAAAATCGTATATGAGGTCAAGCCTCTAGGTTAATGGGTGTCAACTATCTATGTAAAAGACAAATTTATTGACATAATAGAGATTCAAAGTAGTGCAATAGTAGTAAGGGTGGTTTTTCTCCTGGAAAGGTTTCCACCAGAAATCTTATGTCTCATATGTGTGATGGTTGTGTTGTTTATTGTTTATATAATTATTGTTTTGGTTTATGTTATCATATGTTTATATGATTATGGTTTAATATATTAATGTGATGCTAACCAGTTAATGCATGAACCCGTTGAGAATTTAAATTTGGTAAAATTGTATATTGGTCACACTACTGATTCACCCCCCTCTTAGTGGTGCTCAAGGATTCAAATATCACTATTCCATCTATGAGGGGACCATGCTAGATAGTAGGATACACTTCAGTGACAAAGGGATCAGTATTGGCAGAGGGGGTATCCATGATTTCCATAGGAGAAGCTTCTTCAAGGTTAGAGGGAACAGTTAGTTAGGGTGACTAAAAAGTAGTTGTGGTGATGGATCTAATGAAGGAGGATAACTAGTTTATGTTTGATCCAAGGCATGTAAAAAAGCATGTGTTGAGGTACTTGAGTGGTATAGTTGGATATGGTTTGAGATATGTCTTAGGTGGTGAAGTGAAGCTGCAAGTATATATTGGTCCAGATTGAGCTGGGAGTTCAAAGGATAGAAAGAACACCTCGAGGTGCTTCTTTAGCTTGGGATCATATATGATTTTTTAGTTTAGTAGTGTTAGTGTTTGTTTATCCTATCAGTCACCAGTGATAAAATTATACTCTTTCAAGTGGTTTATAGGGTCCTAGGTCTAATTTATATAGTTTCAGATATGTTTTCAAATAAAAACTTGGTCATTGGTTAGTATGTCTAGGTATGTTACTGCTCACATCATCCTATTGTTAAAATTTTCATCTTGGTCATGCCATCACTCACTGTGATGAGTCATCAATAATGTGTCTTGATCACCATTTCAATCATCATCTCATGGTCATTCATACTACAATGTTCAAAGGTCAAAATCATTAGTTTATAAATCCATCAGGTGTCATTATTAGGTCAAGTCATCAAAAAGGTCATAAAAAGAGTCATGACATCACCTAGGTCATCATTAGAGGGAGTTGTAATAGGGAAGACTGTTCTATAATGATCTCAAATTAAATTTTGATATTTATCATGATGTAATTATGTATCATAAGGTTTAAAGCTACAATACACAAGTTTATCAAGTCATTTTGTGAAAAGACAAGGTGGGGCCTCATCACCACCTAAGAGAAAATCGAATTTTCAACATATAAAAATACCAAAGGAGAAAATAATTTTCTCATTCTAAGGTCATGAGACATCATTCTATCAGCAAGGAATATTTCCACCCTCAGAAAATCAATTTCTTTCCCAAAAGTGCCAAATTTCTCAGCTGCTCTGCACTTTTCTCCAAGGTGCTGCGTTTTTTCTCAAAGGAGCATAATATTCACTTTCTAAGGGTTTATTCATCAAATATAGGTTCAATCTCATCAAAAACAAGTAAGTGGCTTACATCAATCCCTCATCTACCTCTCTTTAGCTTCATTTCATGCTTGTAAGTTCAGAAATTCACCCTCTCCTAGGGTTTGATATGCTTTTGGTCACATAGTGTCTATGGTCCATTTGCTGAGAAAAACCATAAATTAATGCTCATAAACCATCCATAACCTTCCATACACATTCCTTGACACTAACTCTCATCTCTTTCCATCTTTTTCTTCATTTCCCTACAAACCCTAGCCTACACTACACTTTCCTAGGCTGGGAATGTGTTTTGCATTTTTATACACCTTTCCCTTACTCATTTCCAAAAATTCCACCTCCCTACACTCCATAACATCTATCCCTACCACCCTAAATTTTCCCAAGAATTTAGACACCCTCAAACCCCTTTATATCCCTCAATTCCTAAAACTACCCCAAATCCCCTGTTTTCGTAAACTGAACCCTAATTCCCCTTCCTAGTGAGCTAGGGTTTCACAATGGATCAGAGACCACAAGCATTGATCAGAGGAAGCACAAAGGAGGGAGTATAATGATGTAATATCCTGCCAAATTCCAAGAAATAATAGCTTCACCTTTCCAAGATGTGGGCTCCCTAGTGTTCACATTGTACACAGGGACAATTTTACTTCAAAATTTGTTTTTGAAGTAAGCAAGATGAATTTGACAAACATGAAAGATTTTTTTCCATCATAGACCAAGGAATAAAAAACTCATTTAGTTTATGCACAGATGTTATGATTTTAGATAAATGCCCAAATTATAGTTGGTATAGGAGGTTTCCTGCACGTCTGGGCAACTAGACTTCAAGTGAGTTTTTCAGGGGTTTGGAGGAGGTGTTTGCAGTGCTTAATGACTCCATTGTGTAGAATAAATCACAATACTTCCAACCATACCACTTGCAGCCCAAAAACCGTCTCCAAAAACTCTCTCAAAGATCACACTGTGCTTGTGCTGAGAGCTTTCTGCGCTGCTTCAATTTCGAGTGATCAAATTCAAACTTTGATTATGACCAAATGGGAAAGTATTTTTGAAAAATGGAGGACGTTTTTGTTCATAACATACAAAAGAACAAAAAAATATCTCAGGTTTGCAAAAATTTTATGGTTAGAGAGATATTTACCTACCTTTGAGCCCTAGTTTTTGGAAATTTTTGGTCATTTTGGCAATTTTTGGAAATTCTTCACTGTAAAAAACGCAGCGCCTTGGTGCTGCAGTTTTCCCTCAGGGCTCAAAATCACAAAAAATCTACATGCATCAATAGATTCTGACCTACACATGTCAGATATCTACTTTTTGTGCCATATCAACATTATGGTTGGGGGGAAAGTGCAAAAAACATGCTAAGAAAACCACTTTTTGACACCTTTTTCACTCTGGTGCTGCGCTTTTGAAGTGCACTTGGGAGAATCCATTTTTATCAACCTTGGAAAAGCCATTTTTCTTGCTTAAGTACTCTATGGACAACTAGACATCCTAAGTTTTCCAACGGTACCTTGATATCAACATTTGGAGAACAGGAAGCTAGTCACAATTTCCCTGCAAGTCGGCATTGTTCTTTTCCCAAATGGCATTGCGCTTCTCCCTAAATGTGCTATGCTTTTCCATGGAGGTCCAATTTTTGAGATTTTTCAGTCAAAATTGGTTTCTCATGATGTAAATTCTCTTTTTTTGAGTTGAAATTATGTAGATGAATGTAAATTGAGCTTGTTAATGTAAATTTGATGTAATTATGAGGATCATTAATGATATATAGGCCAATCAAAGGTTACTAAAAGAGATTTTTCTTTAACCTCCCTAGTCTTAGGTTTAGTTGGAGAAATTTTTGTGAACTATTACTATCTTGAGGGATTTGACCCCTGATAGAGGGGAAGATGGATTTGTTCTATATGTATCTTGTTTTCAGCCAGATTCAAGGTAGGACATCAGAGAGTAGAAGGCTTAGAGATTTTTGTACAATTTTTTTTTGCAGAAATACAAGACTAGTTGCAACTATTATGTAGGGATTCATGCAGTATTGTTTTGTGGAAGTGCTTTTTTTTTTCTTATGTAATTCACTTTTATGAATGATTGGTTCATCTCCTTTCCATATATTTTCTTTCAATAATCTTCCTATAAGATGTTAAACATAATTATTTAAGCTTATGCTTTGTTTTGGTAGGAATTTCATGTTTATGTTATTCATCTTATGATAAATGAACTCATGCTTGTCATGATCATTTTGAAATTTTTATTTTCCACCCTACACTACAATTGAAAACCTCAAAGTTTTATAGAAAATACCTTCCATGCCCCTTTGTATCCATGCAACTATAATCTTTTAGATCTGACCTACTTTCCATGGCCTCTCCTCCTGATCCAACTAAAACCTTAAATTTCAAAACCCTAGAGCTCAGATCTAGATGCATATATTTTTACCCTATTCAGTCATCTTTTGGTTGTAAGATCACAGAGAGAGCCCTCTTTGATTTTATAGGGCTAGCTACCAGATCCTAAGTGGTTTGAGGTTACCTCCGTCGGTTTCCATTCTCAGCCTTGGGACACTGTGGAGGATAAAAGGTAGGAAGAAAAAATCTATCACACTAAATATAATAAAGGTAGAGTATATCATAACTAGTGTCATAATTCGTGAAGCAACGTGCCTTCAAAAACTCTTACATGACTCTTTTATCAAGTCACTTCATCCGAGACATGGTGCCAAAGGGAGTAAGTTAGCTCCATTACATATCAATTATTAAGCACATTGTAAACATTCTCACCAAGCCTCTGTCTAGAGAAAAGTTTGTATACTTCAAATACAAGCTTGACATGATACATGATGTCTCCCTTGTTGAGAGGGAGTGTTGTTGTCTTTTCAAGATCATCCATACCATCTCTTGAGAATCCAAACATACTTAGTTGGGTCATTTGACCAGGGGAGATGTATACATTCATCTATGTAGCTGTTGGGGAAAAATAATTTCCTGTCATTTAATTTTTCAACCCGGGGGTTTCATAAGCTTGTGAAGCATGTGTGCAATGTATGTGCTAGAAATTATATTTTAGTTTGGATCAATATAAATACATAATAAAAAAAAATAATTCATATAATCTATGAAATAAAATAATGAAAATGAAATTCAAATAACCTATGAAATCAAATAACAAAAAGAAAGAAAGAAAATTCAAAAGAAAACATAGCGCACACAATCACACTTGTAGGAATTGAAATTTTAATCTAAGAAAGTATTTCAAAGCATGTAAAGGAAAACAACTAATGTATATTTAGTTACTCCAACATTAAATTATGAAGTGTGATATTCTTGAGATAGTGTTAATTAACCAATTATACCTAATGAACTAGAAATCCAAGTAAAGTATGCAAAAGGTAACTCAGTAATTGCACTCATTAAACATTCAACCATTCAGTATTGAAACATGATTAAATCAATTTCTTTGGAATGATTTTTAGGAATATCAATGATGAAATTAAGGGAGGATCTGAAAGAAAAATGTGAAAGCATTTAAAACTCACTATAAACAACTAATACATATTTGATTTTCTTCAACATTCAATGTGAAGTATTACCCTCTTGAGATGTTATGTGAGAAGTCAATTATGCCTTGGCCTATAAATTCCTAGAAAGAAAATAACAATGTGCAAAGTAAATTCAATCATAGTATGAATTAGATATTTAACCATTTAGTTTACTATCATCATTTTGAATTGGCTTTTGAAAACATTCGTTGACACAATAGATTGATAATTCTATTCTTCGAAAATGAATGACAAAACAGTAAGGAAACTAGACAACTATGTATTATTATTACTTCAATCTTAATTCGATTTGAAAACAAAGTTATCTATCTTTATGAAATATTTTTGAAGAACAATGATTACACGGTTATTATAAAACTAATACTATGAAAGCAACTAAACTTTAATCTATAAAAGCAAGTAAATCTCACACATTTTAGGCAGTTGATCTAAAATTATGAGAGATGGTAAATCGAGATGCTCCATATGTACGCAAAACCAAATCAAAATGAAGGAACATTCATGAGTAATGTGCCACAATCTAATTCTGTATTCAAAGCTTGAGCATAACTCCAATTTTACACATGATTTGATAGGAGAAAGCTTCCCCTATTTATACAAAAAATGAGAATTTGTCTCATTAATGAGAGTCTATGAATCTCTCCCTATATCTCTAGAGTTACAATCCAAATATGAAGTGATAAGGTACATGTCTTCTTAGAGTTACAATAGAAATAGGAAATGAGACACATATCCTTATGATCCCATGATCTTCTCCATCCAAATTCGAATTTGGCCTTAGGAGGCCACATAAGATTCTTTTGGAAGCTTCTTTTTGACCTACACATGGCAACAAACTCATTCCACTTGTTAGGTATAAGTATGTGCATATTATTTTCTAATTTGTAACCACAAATTCACTTAAAAATACTAGGAATTAATAAAGTTTGGAAAAACATAAATGTAACCCAATAGTGATAATGGTAAGGTAAATGTAATGAAATGGAGGTGGAGTGAAGGTGATAATATGGAAATGTAATTGAAAATGTAATGGAAGTGAATGACAATTTCAAGGCCCAACATACCCCCCAACTGAAGCTATTGCATGTCCTCATGCAATCTATTGCATTAATTCTTTTGATCCTTTGAGATTTGGCTTAACTTTGCATGATATCATTTGATAACTTCATACTTTTGCAAAGTCTTTTAGTTGAATTGTAACATGGTTGGTTCTTGTGTTTCAACCATATTTTGTTTTTGCATTCAATTTTGATCTTTGAAATTTTCATAATGATAATTTGATTATTGTTGCAAAGTATATTTCTATTGGATTGCATCATGGTTGGTTCTTGTGTGACAACCATGATTGTGTTTGTATCCAATTATATTTTTGAGTACTTTTGAAAAGCCATCGTATGCTAATAATAATAATGTAATAGTTATATATTTTGAAAGTATGTGGACTTTTGAAGGTGGTATGAATGTGAAAAAATGTGAATATGAATGTATCCTCCCCCCCTCAAACTGATGGTACTGGCAATTTTTTGAAATGAGGAGAAGAAATGTTTTTTTCCAAAGATTATCCTTCTAGTTTTTTCAAGGAATTCTATGGTAAAAAGTTAGAAAATGACATACCTTAACTTACCCTTTAAAAATGGATGAGTTGCATGTGTGGTGGCTGCAAAATTCTGATCATAATCTTCTCCATGTGGTTGTGCAAGTTATGTATAAAAGAGTCAATATGAATTTTTATTGCTTCTACTAAAACTGCTGAAATTGTTGCAAAATGGTGGCTACAAAATTTTGATCATAATATTCTTCATGTGGCTGTACAAGTTATGTATAAAAGAGTCAAGATGAATTTTTATTGCTTCTACTAAAACTGCTAAATTTGCTGCAAAATGGTGTTGATTCTGCAATTGCAGAATGCTGCTGATATGTTGTGGCTGCATATATTCTTCATTTGATTCAAAGTGATGAAAATGATAGTCTTTATGTCTTCAAAACACGTTGGCATAATTCCTGCTATGTGAATAGATGTTCTGATGTCGAACATAGCAGGAAATTGTTGACTTACTGGCCATTAATGGATGCCACTAGTCAACACGAGAACTCTCACCATTGATGACAATGAGAGTCAAGATGTCCAAACACATCTTGCTAGGTACGAATAATTTTTTTGTTGTCGATTACCTAGAAGATCCGATGAACAAGGGATATTAATGTATTCCCATTGTTCATCAGCAAGAGAACTTTCCATTAAGGCATGCAAGCCTTAAGGTGTTTTTGTAAATATTTTAGACTCAAAGGACTATGGACTCAATAATTTGCATTGAAGCAAGATTTATTTGCGAAATGAAAAGGATAGGAGAAGGAAAATGGAAATGGAAGATGAAAATGGAAAATGACAATGGGCGATAAGCATGTAAGTGAGCTTCTTGCTTTTATTTGAGGGTTAGGAGTAGACAAAGAGTAATGGAAATTGTATGTGAATAAAAATGAACAGCTGACTTTTGTTAGGAAAATAATTGTGGCTTGCTTTGAATTGCTTGTTTGGATTTATA
Source organism: Pinus albicaulis (assembly GCA_034641835.2). Lineage (NCBI taxonomy): Eukaryota > Viridiplantae > Streptophyta > Pinopsida > Pinales > Pinaceae > Pinus > Pinus albicaulis. Next base: position 55,182,483 of record MU968411.1, read on the forward strand.
ATTCAAAAGGGAGGAAAAGTAATGGTCTTGATGGATGTGGACGTGGACTTGCTCTTATGTTTCTCATGAAATTGTTCCTTTGAAGACCAATTGTGTGCGAAATTGGTTTCCTTCAATGATCATTCGATCATCGCAAACCTGTAAAAAAAAAAAAACTTGACATAAAGAACATAAGTGTGTTCAAAAGGAAATGGCCAATTCCTCTATGATACTTACACAAAAAATTGAATGTCAAATGAAACAAATTAAGGAAAATAAAAAAATGTTATATTCATTCCTATTCATGATATCAATAACAATCCATTTTTAAAAATTAACCATGAAAAATAAATCAAGTCCCTGTTGTCGGATGACTTCATGCAATGTGCTCAATAATATGATTAGCATCAAAAAGATTCGTTGTGTTCTGCAAGTTAAAGCTTCATAGAAAATACATAGAAATAATATTTTTAATGCTAAATATTGAGAAATAATCTAAATAATCTTCCAATTGTTCTGCAAGTCATTATTAAATCTGTCAAATTGAATCGTCATCTGTGTTGCAAATATATATATATATATATATATATATATATATATATATATATATATATAGGATAATGTTTTTAGAGATTTCATGATCCCAATTAAATCTAATATATATATATATATATATAATGATGCAATTGATGGATGATCTATTATGTTGGAAAAATGCCAAGTGGAATTGAGCATGTGAAATTTGCCACAACTCTCTCAACTGAATTTATTATTATTATTATTATTATTATTATTGAATCATGAGACACATATGTGTCTAAAATAAAATTTATTAAATCAAATTGGACTATAAAACCACATTCCATGTGGAGCAATTTTTTTTCTTAATTTGGATTCTTCTGCTTTAAACTTGCCATGTTTAAACAGTTCAAAACAAATCGTTTTTTCCTCATGCAATCTGCAAAATGAAGCTCCGAAGAACCTTGCATTTCTCCCAAATGGCTACGAATTTGAGAAATTTTTTACAATGTTACCTGATTCACCCTGTTCCCGAAATACCTCATGTTTTAGTTTTTCCTAATTTTCCTTGGTTTGCTCAAAAAATGCGTTTTAAAATCGGGTGTTTTTAACAATTATGTATTTTTGGAATTTTTGTTTTCTGGCAATTACTTCTGCAACAAAATAAAATTTCTATGGTTTGATTTTTTTATTTGCAGGTTTTGATGTGTAATGTCTTGTCTCTCATGGAGAAGTTCAGATCAATCTCCCTCACTCCAATTACATGCAATGGAATCTACAATCTTCTCTTCATCAATAGTTTCTTCATTTGATACACTTTCATTGTCTGTCTCTGCAATTGAATCCGCAATATTATCTTCATTAGCAGTTTTCAATCTTCTATTCATCGGCAGTTTTTTCATCTGATACACCTTCATTGTCTGTCTCTGCAACGTTTAAAATTGACTTCTAATAACTGCTGCTTGAGGAAGATCGAATATGGAAAAGAGAAGGTTCCTTTTTTTTTATTGCAGTGCATGGGTCTTTGTGTGGATTGAAGGTCTGCACATATGTGTAAGGCCAAGCTAAAGGCTGGCCTCACACATATGCATGGGCCTCCTTTCCATGGGCCAAAAATAAAAAAATATCAAAATTATTATGTTTTTTTTTAAAGAAAAATTGTGCACATGCAATTCAATAAATCAGAAAAAGATTGAGAGGATGCAAAACATTAAAATTTGTAGAACCGATAAAAGGATAATGACTCAAAGGACGGTTTTCAATAGAATTGTAGATCAATTTCCAGCAAAAACTTTTAACGATTTTATTTATTTATTTATTTATTTTTATTTTGAATTTTGAATTTTTAAATTGATGGATCTGATTTTATGATCTTCCAGGTCGCAATGAGGCGCAGGAAGAGAGCATACTAGTCAGCTTCATCAAATAAATTCATATTTTTACACAAAATTTTTATTTCTGATGGTGGTAAAAAAAAAAAATGAAGTGATTCTTACTACATCACTGAAATTTATTCAAAATGAGTTAATCAACAAAATAAAAAAAATAAAAAAAATTCTAAAATTCTAAGTTCGGTTTTATTTTTATTTTTCCTATCTATAAAAAAAAAACTATATATATTTTTTATTTTTAAGTATTTTCATGCTTCCAATGAAGCCATTTATGGATTAGAATCTTTGAAATATTCATATCCAAACTTGAAAATATACCTGATTGTTTGTAAGGATATGACAAATCGTCTTGATCTTTTGATTTTCTGCAAGGATCTCTTGAAGAATTAATGATTGTTGTGGTGCAATTGATTTTTGATACCATTCCTCAATGTAGTCTTTGGGCTGCATTCTAGATCCTCTGCCCGTAAATGGTTAGTAAAAACTAAAAAATAAAAATAAAATACACTCTAGACTGAAAGTTAGTTCCTATGCACACTTCCCCGGCAACGACGCCAAAATGTCGGGGCAAAATAATTGCCTATCATTTAATTTGTCAACCTGGGGGTTTCGTAAGCTTGTGAATCATGTGTGCACTATATGTGCTAGAAATTATATTTCAGTTTAGATCAATCTAACTACAGAATAAGGAAAACCAATTCATCTAATGTATGAAATCAAATAATGAAAATGAAATTCAACTAACCTATGAAATCAAGTAACAAAAAGAAAGAAATCAAATTCAAAATAAAATATAGCGCGCACAATCACGCTTGCAGGAATTGAAATTTTAATCTAAGAAAGCATTTCAAAGCATGTAAAGGGAAACAAATAATGTATATTTAGTTACTCCAACATTCAATTATGAAGTGTGATCTTCTTGAGATAGTGTTAAGTAACCAATTATACCTAATGAACTAGAAAACCAAGTAAAGTATGCAAAAGGTAACTTAGTAATTGCACTCATTAAACATTCAACCATTCAGTCCTAAAACATGATTAAATCAATTTATTTGGAATGATTTTTAGGAATATCAGTGATGCAATTAAGTGAGGATCTAAAAGCAAAATGTGAAAGCATGTAAAACTCACTATAAACAACTAATGTGTATTTGACTTTCTGCAACATTCGATGTGAAGTATGACCCTCTTGAGATGCTATGTGAGAAGTCAATTATGCCTTAGTCTCTAAATTCCTAGAAAGAAAATAACAATGTGCAAAGTAAATTCAATCATTGTATGAATTATATATTTAACCATTTAGTTTAGGATCATCATTTTGAAATGGATTTTGAAAACATCCGTTGACACAATTAATTGATAATTCTATTCTAAGAAAATGAATGACAAAACAGTAAGGAAACTAGGCAACTGTGTATTTTTGTTACTTCAATCTTAATTTGATTTGAAAACAGATTTATCTATCTTTACGAAATATTTTATAAGAACAATGATTACACAGTTATTCTAAAACTAATACTAGGAAAGCAATTAAACTTTAATCTATAAAAGCAAGTAAATCTCACACATTTTAGGTAGTTGATCTAAAAGTATGAGAGATGGTAAATCAAGATGCTCCATATTTACGCAAAACCAAATCAAAATGAAGGAACATTCATGAGTAAGGTGACACAATCTAATTTTGTATTCAAATCTTGAGCATAACTCCAATTTTACACATGATTTGATAGGAGAAAGCTTCCCCTATTTATACAAAAAAGGAGAAACTATCTCATTAATGAGATTCCATGAATCTCTCCCTATATCTCTAGAGTTACAATCCAAATATGAAGTGATAAGGCATATGTCTTCTTAGAGAGAGTTACAATAGAAATAGCAAATGAGACACATATCCTTATGATCCCATGATCTTCTCCATCCAAATTCGAATTTGGCCTTAGGAGGCCACATAAGAGTCTTTTGGAAGCTTATTTTTTACCTACACATGGCAAAAAATTCTTTCCACTTGTTAGGTATAAGTATGTGCATATTATTTTCTAATTTTTAACCACAAATTCACTTAAAAATACTAGGAATTAATAAATTTTGGAAAAACATAAATGTAACCCAATAGTGGTAATGCTAAGGTAAAGGTAATTAAATGGAGGTGGAGTGAAGGTGATAATATGGAAATGTAATTGAAAATTTAATGGAAGTGAATGAGAATTTCAAGGCCCAACAGTAGCCATGAAGGAATTAATCCGGGTCATGTTGATTTGACCAGGGGTGAATGGACCGGGAAATTGCAGTATTGGATATATCTTCTCCTAAGAAGCCATAAGTACTTGGTTGGGTCATGATGATTTGATTAGAGGATATAGATGAAATTCACTTAAGAAGCCATAAAGGACTTTGGTTGCGCCATGTTGATTTAGCCAGAGGTGAATTTTCCATGGGAAAATCCTCTCTTCAGAATCCACGAAGGACTTTGGTTGGGTTATATTAATTTGAATAAAGGAGATTGATACGTTTACATGAGGAGCTATAAAGGACCTTGGTTAGGCCATGCTAATTTGGCCAACGGTAAATAGCCCAAGGGTCACAATGCCTAGACTCCAGAAGGTAGTGATCTATAGACGTGCATGTGAGGAGGCATAATGGCTACTCTATGATGTAATGATCTATAAACATGCATCAACATGGAAATATAATGGAATTTTCTTATGAAGGAGAAATTTAAGCTAAGGGGAATCTATTGCAGCCAAGGCGAATACCTCCCTCGCTAAGAGGGAGTGTTCCTTTTTTTTAGCATAAGGAGGAACTCCTGCATTCCTAAGTGGGTCTTGAAGGAAAATCAAAATAAATTTGTTTTTAGGCCATCAAGTTAGCCCAACCACATGAAAGGGTGTGCCCCTTGGGATAATTTACCCCATTCAACTAGTATAGATAATTGATGTGACATTTCATTTTCTACACCAACCAACCAAGTTTCTTCTTCATATTTTTTAGGTCTCTTCAACAACCACACGTGTGGATAAAATGGCACGATTTGGCGATTTTTGAACAAGAAAGAGAGTATTTCGTAGGCTACAGAACCGCAGAGTCATGGTCCTGCTTGACCTGAACATTGACTAGCATTGATTTTTGATATGTTTGACTAGAATTTAACCAATGTTGACTAGCTGAATTTTGAATAGCTTTGAATTGGATATTGGCACAATTTTTTCAAAAAATTTCTGATTTGTTAACCTTGCTAAAGAATGATTTCTCCTAAATAAAATTTGTTGTGTTTTCTTACAAGTTTGGGGTTCATAGGATAAATGTTGTCTCCATTGTGCATGGCTATATTTCTATAATTTTTCATATTTTTGCTACATTTATTGTTGATATTTTTTATTTATAATTTCTCAATGATATGAGTGGCATGATATAAATTGATTGAAGATCATTAGGTAGTAATTATCAAGTCAGAAATTTGTTTTTAAATTTCTCGCCTTGTAGAAAATTCAACATATGAGACCCCCTTATTTGTGGGACAAGGGAATTCCTTCTACACAAATATTTGGTTTCTAAAGTCTAAGGAGGTGTGCCTTCTCTATCCTCCTCTATATTTGAACCTATTACCTCTTAAGGGAAAACAAATTTCCTTATTGTATTGAAATATATCCACCTTAAGTAAAATAATTGTACATTAACTTTATATATATATATGGAAAGAGAGAATTCTAATTATGTGCATGGGAAATAAAATACTTCAATATATACTTTAACTAAAATATATTTACATAATCTCTCTCTCTCTCTCTCTCTCTCTCTCTCTCTCTCTCTCTCTATATATATATATATATATATATATAGATATATATATATATATATATATATATATAGAGAGAGAGAGAGAGAGAGAGAGAGAGAGAGAGAGAGAGAGATCTTATTTGTATTCACATGTGCTTTATGCTTCTTAATGTGAGCAAGAGGTGTAATTCCTTCAATGCTTAATAGGGAGTTCACATAAGGAATTTAAAAATATGACTAGTGAAAAAATATTTTAATGGCAACATTCATTCTATATAATATATAAAGAAATTGAGAGTAAAAAATATTTTATAATTAAAACATTTCAATGGTGTCTTTCTCATAATGAGGGAGAGGTGTAATTCCTTTCATGATAAACATGGATCTCATGGATAATATATATATAAAACCAACATAGACCCATGTTAACCTCCAATCTATCATACTCTAAGAGGAATCAATTCCTTCAAGGTGATTTTTTTTTTTTTTGTATTTGAAAAACTTGAGGAAAATTTTACACCTTAAATAATTTGATCCTACTTAGAAGATAAAATAAATTTTTTCTTTTTAAAAATTTCAAAATGCTATGATAAATTGCCATGGAGAAAACACCATATGATCTTTAAACTTGAGATAAAATAAGGTTCTTCAAACAACCAAATATTAAGCATAATCTTTATTGAGAGAGAACTAAGCAAATCCAATCATTAACATAATTTAAAGAACAAGAAAAATTTGATTTTGTAATAGGATAGGTTACTCAAAACTAATTATTTTTCCCCTTTCACATGGTGTAAGAAACAAAAAAAAAACATAACTTTACTAGAGGAAAATAAAAAAAAAACCTTGTCTTAGGCTTAACCATTCAAATAATTGAAAATATCCATTTGCTCAAATTTATACTTGTTAACATTCAAGATAGAATCATAAAACAAAATGAAGTTGAATAATTTTTTATGGATGTTAGTCACATAATAATTTCCAAGTATGATCATTCTAAAGATGTCAAGAAGCATAGGGCTAAGAGGCTTCAATAAAATTATTATGGCTGATATTTAAATGAAAATTGAAAAGCATATGCTCTTGAGTGTAGGGATGGGGCTCTAGGACTTGAATATTAGGGAAATTATAAATACAAAAGACAATAAAATTTTTTTAGTGTATAATTTTATTTATGTACACATAACTAAAGGAAATAAAGGGAAAATGAAGCCATGAGTGGTCTCAATCACAAAATTAGGAGGGGAAAAATATGCTTAGAAGTGGAACTATTTTTTGTACTCTCCTTCCTTTTATAGTACTCCGAGTTGAAAAATAAAGTGACAAATTAACCTAATTTCCCCCAAAAAAATATTTTTTCATATGAATTTGGTGGTATTAAATATAGCTTGCTTTAATTAGGACATGACATATTCTTGAAGTAGGTTCATAACAATCTCCTCTTTCACTATTATTGCAAGTAAGTTGTCCTTGATTCTCTACATAATGTGAGATATTCATTGCACAATGAGTGTTCCTCCATGTTGTTTACCATGAAATCAATCAACCATTTTAAACTTCTAGGTCAAAGAAAATATCAATATTTATCCCCCAATGTGCTCTTACTTTCAACCAACATAGTTGAAATAATTTATTTGTAATAAATTTCTCATATTTAGTAGGGTTAGATCCTTAATATTTTTTATGACTTGAAATTCTTGGACAAATATATGAGAACTTAATTTCAAGTCCATCATAGGTAGTCTTTAACTCTTGAATGGTTTCTATTCAGTTATCCGTGATGAGCCCTTAGCTAAACTGAGAGGTGGGGGGGAGGGTGAATCAGTATAGTACAATCATGGACATTTATAACTTATTCCTTTAAACTTATTTACACCTCCATTTCATAAGCAACTTAATATATAATGATTCAATAGACTTTATATATGAGTAGCAAGTGATAATAAAATTAAATACAACACATCAACACATAATCATCATGCACATAGACAACAGATATAAGTGGAAAACCATAAGGGAGAAACCCACATCTTATTATTGTTGTGATGCAAAGGCAAGCTCCAAGTCCCTCTCACAACTGATTTTCTGTAGGCTCCAACCTATAGGAGGTTACTACCTCAATTTTTTCAAGCTACAACTTGTACGAAAGCTCTACCTCCCATATATTTTTTGCAGGCTACAACCCACAGGAGGCTCCTACCTCAACCAGCTACAACTGGACATCTATCAAGCTACAAATTGATATGGAAGCTCCAACTCCCTCACACTACAATAAAATCATATGTTGATTTACCTAGATATCATCTCTATTTTACTCCTTCTTCACCCTTGCCTTTTCAATCTTCATGTCTGCTTCATATCAGCTTTGGATGTGCACAACATCTCTATCTGCTCACTCTCAATCTTCCACTCTCTAACCTCTATATGAAAATTGCAATAACATCATTTATAGAGATAACTTCATGGTTGTTTTCATTCTATATGGGAATACAAAGTGAACAACCATGACTCTTTGCCTTCCACCCACTCATTTCCCCACTCAACATATTTAGAATGTTATAAGAGTACATACATTTATTTCAGTATCAAATGGATTTTTTCTTTGCCCTGGAGACTTGAATTTGCATCACACATAATATAAAATATATCAATATATTTATATTCATATAAAATATTTCAACTCATCCCTTTCAAATTCTTAGCTTTGCTGTGCATTTGTCCTCTTCTGCTTGCTGTCCCTTTGTCTTTTATGTTTCTGTTGTTATATTCTAACTGTGCTACATAACGACCTTTTGCTTGACTCAACCCAGCTGGTACGTTCACAACAATGCCACCATATGCTCCTTTTCCTGACTCTGCCTATCTTCCTTCCTTCACTCACCCACAACGTTCAGCCTTTTTCTCCTTTTATCTATGTCGGGACATCTACCTGAGTCTCCTTCTGCCCGTGTTCAGCCTTTTTTTATTAATCGGCCATAATAAACCATTACTCTATAGTCGGGTCACTGTTCTGCATGAATTTTTACTTACTCGAGTCTTTTCTGCCTGCGTTCAACCCTTTCCATTGTTACCCTAATTGACCTCCACTTCTAGGGTTTTCTTCATAAAAATAGCACAAAGAAATTAAACTTGGAATTTAAATAAATTCATATTTACCTTTGAATAATGTATCATGTCCGCCTTTCCATCACATTTCAGCATTCCATTGTATTTACATTATATTATCCTTTTTCCTTCCGTTGCAATTTCTTAACTAGAAAGCCTTACTTCTGGATTTAAAATCCTTTGCAATTTAACTCTAGAGCTACATCGCATCCACCCCTTATTGCATGTCGCAAGGTTTAGCTCATATAAATAACAAGTTTATTCTTATCATATGCGATATGCGATCGCATCGCATCGCAAACTGAACTTCTTATCGCATCGAAACTCAAAAAAATTAACTTGTGATGCCTTCACATATAGATATAAGAATCGTCGATAGTGATGTATGGTATGTGAATGGGTCCCACACCAGACTTTAAATCCTCTAGACTTGAGCTTTGAATTATACTGCATCCGATACTCTTATTGCATTTCACACTTCAACATTTTAACATGATTCTTGTGTGTTTATCCTCCCGAGCTAGCGATGTGCAATATGCATGTGAGGTCTATGTCATCTCTATGTCATCGTGCCACTTCAACTTGCAATGTCATTACCACGTCATCGCTATGTCAGTGCCATGTCATCGCCATGTCACTACCATGTCATCGCCATGTCACTTCCATGTCATCTTGCCATGTCATCTCCCGCACTTCACATTTCGCAATTTATGTGTCTTATCTCATCTGTAATAAAACATGTTTTTCCATACTTTGATCTCCAATGAAGTTCATTGGAACTCCGTTCACTATTCGTATTCATACAACACAGTATTCACATTATATGCACATGACCTGAATTGACCCGTTGAACTGCACGCACCCTCATGCACCGTTCTGAACCCAAAATAGTCTGACTTGACCCGCGCGTTCACTACTTGATTCAATACGTTCATGAATTGACCCAAGCTTGTTGCCTTTTCTCTTTTGCTACCTTTACTCCTTTGTTTCCTTTGCTGCCTTTTCTCCTTGATAAAGATTCTAGTGCTGCTCCTTTCCTTTTTAATGCTCCTCTCTACTCCTTTTCCTTAATGATAATTCTAGTGTTGATCCATGCCTCTTTGCTACTCCTCTGCCTTGCTCCTTTGCCTCTAATGATAATTTTGGTGTTGATCCATGCCTTTTTGCTGCTCCTCTGCCTTGCTCCTTTGCCTCTAATGATAATTCTGGTGTTGATCCATGCCTCTTTGATGCTCCTTTGCCTCTAATTCTGCTCCTCTACCTCTCTTTTATGCTTCTTCGCTTAAATTTTGCCTTCTTTTCCTTATTTCTCCTTTATACTCTAGCTGATCCTGATCTGTACCTTTGTCCTTAATGATAATTCTGGTGCTACTCTTTTCTTCTCCTTTTCCATCAATGAAAATATTTCCAAAATTCCCAACCTCACTTAATCTCAACACATCTATTATTAAACATGATATTTCCTCTTTATCTTAGATGAGTGTATATATACTCCATCTTCTTAGTGAAGGTGTCAAGACATCAATCAAAAAAGGATTTTTTCTTGACAAGTTATATTTTCAACATATCCATGAAGTTAAGGATTTCTTGTGAAAGACTAAAATATTCATTTAGGATCACCCAATAAATTTGAAAACATGATTCTTAAACATTATCTGAAATTGGTTTCCTTACACTAGACAAATGGCCTTGAGTGGCCTTGAATTTTAGGCATACTATTTTGGAATTATAAAATTTCCTTGGCCATTTAGATAGTGAGAGGTTAATTAAAAAAAGGAATTGTAATGCACCCAACCCCTAATGACATTTATGGTTGTGGATTGTGATTAGACACAATCTTAAAGGTACATTATCAATATGGGACTATGTAAAAATCCTCTTTATTTCAAACCTTAAATCACAATTGCATTACCATCATCATCTTCTATTCATCAAGAGCTTTCCAATGATATAAAATTTTTGTATCATTCTTAGATATGGGTGCAAAGTTATGCCCCTTTAATATTTCTCCACTTTAAGGGCCACATCATCATCCATACACCCATGTGACAATTATTGTCCACGTTTCACCTCTACATTGGACCATGTTTCTAGGACCACATAGCATATTGGGCCACACAATATTGAAAAAATCCATAATTCATATAGTTAATGTTAGAAATTAAATAACAGAGCGATGAAAGACACAAAATATTGTGGAAATACAAACATAAAGAACATAAAACTATATATACACAAATAGACGTCGTTCACCAAATTTGGGCTACTTCCATGGAGAAACAACCAATCCTACCTTTTCTATTATTCAAAAAACTGAAGGGATACAATCTACAAAAAAATCATTGTAACTTCCTTTTCACTCTCTCATAGTATCATATATTTTTCTCTCACAGAATAATACAAAACCACAATACAGTTCCATCATATAAATCGAGGGTTTCCTTCCAAGGAAAAAAACCATAAATTAACATAAATTCTACCATAAGATATCCCACCTAATGAATGGACCAGATTGACAACAAAATTACAATATTTTACAAGGAAATTATTCCTCTAATTTTTTCTTTAGGGGCACTACCCCAAAACCCCCACCAAGGGTGGGATTAAAAGCATGTTGTTGCTCCCACATGATAACAATAGTTGGGAGGAAATCCCCCTCATGCCCCTCCATCAAGGACTGGGATCCAAACTAAACTGAAACAAGACCTATGAATCAGGAAGATAATCAGTATCCATACCCAATAATTAAAATTTCGTGAGGTTTTGGTAGCCAACATGGATAATATGGTTCCTTGCTGACATAGCTAGTATGGTTTATAGGTTTATAGGACGATGGCGTGGACCACCAATATTTTGATATTTGATATGGTAAATATCTAAGTGCATTGATAAGTTGGTATGTAATTGTCCCAATAAATCATCGATAATATTGATATAACATTAAACCAACATGGATTACCAGTTCTTAATAAAATCATTATAATGGAGAAACCCCCACAAAACATAGTTGGGATGATAGGTTGGTAGCCCACCTAGCTTTCTACCTCATCTCTATGCCAACCAATCACATTTTACCATGTGGTGTTGATTGACATTTATGTTTCCATGTGGCACTTCTAACATGCCACATGTCACTGATTTTTGCATAGTTGTCACACCCAAAAGGACATATATGGGTGACACATTTCATCCACATGACATCTCCATGTCACCATTGTTATGTATCCACATCACCATTATGATGATGCAGGAGCATTAGGCTCAAGAAAATCCTTTGTATTTTAATAGACATAGGGGTCTTGTGTTTTCAAAAGAATATTGATTTCTTATGTAATTATTAATGTTTTTGAGTGACATTTAGAATAGGAATTAATTAAATATTGAGATAAATTGTAAATGTTTCCGAATGATTAGAGAACATGAGGGAAGTAATATAGTTTAGATTCCATAGGAAATGAAAGGTTTGAAGCTTAATTGTAATTCCTAAAGTAGAATTGGTTCCATGATTTTATGAGTTTGAAAGGATTTTTAGGGATAAAGGATAGATTTTAGGACTCAGAGGATTTAGAGGATTTTGTTGAGATAATGAAGGATTTGAACCTAAATTGGTTCATAATATTTTGTATAAAATGTAAAGCCTTAAGGCAATAGGGGGAGAGTGAGTAATTTAGTTTTAGTGCAAACAGGGATTTGTTGTTGTAAGCCTATGGGAAATCTGATAGAAAGGCCATTGATCAGAATATCAGGCCAGAGAGGAAATATTTTGTAATTTTTTGGTTATTTATATACAAAGAAAATTCGATTCTATTTTGAGTGCTTATGTGCGCAGTGATTGGTTGAATTACAGATTGTGTGTGAGAAATGCTTAAAGTTTATGAACATGTGTGTGATAAAACCCTGCAGTAAGGGTTTGAAATGATGGTTCTGCATACCATTGGAAGGTTTGGTGGAAACCCCGAGATAGGGTTATAATTATGACTGAGTTGAGGTGCATAAAGGGGTTACATATACTTTTGAGAAGACTGGATGAGTTTTCAGTCATCGATCATTGAAAGGATCAATGACACAGAAGTGAAAATGATTTTGTTTCAATTCGGCATTTGGGTACATTGGACCATATGCATAAGAAGCATGTCCGATCGAATAGTGAATGCAAATCAAGAATGAAACAAAGGTTTAATTTAAATTGATATTTAAATGAAAATTCTGGTTATTTACATCACAATAACATGTTGTTTTGAAACCACATATTCCTGCATGGAACTGGAGGATAGGTGCATCAAACTATACAGAAATTTTAGGAGGGAGTCATGCGAAAGAGTGCAGGGTTGAATATGAAAGTGGAATCGTAAAACAAATTAATTGCATTTGTGTGGAACGGAACCAGAAGTCAGGAAAGAGAAAGTGAGAGGAGCTTTGGTCAACAGAGTAAAGTGGAACCATGAGTTGGGACGGTATGGAACCAAGAGTAAATGGCGAAGACAGAACAATGAATGAAGAGTGGTTTCGAAAACCAACCAGTGGTTTTCGTGTAGCTTTTATATGGTAAGTGGTAAATACAGAATTGAATGCGATAGTGCCCAACGAGTGACACATGGTATCTTAAAACCACTTATTTCGTGTAAGGTTGGAGCATTAAAGGTTGGAAACCTTTGTTGTGTGATGGCTGTTGGATTATATGCACCGCATATGTGATATGCGAATGCCATCTGATTGAATAAAAAATGGACGATAAAAAGGTATGTTAAATGCTGTGGGGCTAGATTAATATATGATCGACGCTTGGGTTTAAAATTAAAGTCACAATTCGACTTAACCAAAGTTCATGTTTTGAAGAATGTTATGATATGCGGGTTGAAATATATGTGAGGCCAAAGTTATATGGTTTTTTTTATCCAAAGTCAATTACATAGTTTGATGTAATTAAGAACGAATGTTGATATGGGTTTTAATTCATATAAGATTTTAAACCATATAGTTGAAAATGATAAAGCGGACTTTGTAAACAATTGGGTTTTAATTTATAAATTCTGAGCATTATGGATATAATGCCGAGGGGTTATTTTAACCAAAGGTTTATGGTAAGGTTGTTTGAAAGGGCTTCCGCTTGGGAATAAATCAAAGGAGAAAACCTTGGCTAAAGGGGCTTTATTTAAATGAAAAGAAAGTGTCGGATAATATGAAGAGCTTATTGTTAGGTTGTGAACCATAGGCTATGAAATGGGAATAATTTCCGAAAGTGATGTTACCCCTATCTGAGGTCATTTTGAGAATTTTAATTTGGAATGCATTTTTGTATGGAGAATGTGGGTTTTGCAGCCTTCGGCTGCATCAAGTGGTATCAGAGCTAGAAGAGCTCTTTTGAAAGTTAAATATTTTTTTAAAATTAAATCAGAATGCATGTGTGATGAAGGAAATAAGGAAATCTTATATTTTAAATCTAATTGACAGTAATTATAGAATTGAGTAGATATGCAGTGAAAGTATGATAATGAGGAAATTTAGATTTGCAGAATCTGGGTTTAAAAGCAAATGTGCTTTGAAGATTTACCAAGTTATGTTTTGAAATATGTGAATACAGGTATAATGGTGATGGAAGAAAAGGAAAAAGAGATCAGGTTTGAATCTGAAAAACAACATGCAGTGTAGTAGAATATTGGAAGAATTTGCAGAAGCAATTACAAGTGGGTGTTGAAACAAACCTTGAAGGTGAGGTATTTTGATTCTGTTTGAATATTATGTTTGCAGAATGAAGATTACAGGCAATTGAAGAGCATCTTAGCAATAATATCACAAATTTAAAGAGCAGTGATGAAGGAAGCCAGTAAAGGTTTCTAAGAGAGAGAAGAATGTGGTATAACCTTGAGGAATTCCAACAAAGGTTGGATAAAAAGAATAGTTGTGTTCTTAAAAGGGTGCAGATGAGTTGAATCCTAGAAGGAGCAGAGAGGAATGCTCAAAAGGTTCCATAAAATAGAGGACCAGTGCTTGCCAAAAGATCAAGTCCAGAGGAAAGGATTGGTGAGGTAAGTTGTAACAAGGAGGACTTGTTATTGCAGAGGCTTTAGTACAGCTAATGATGAATGAGTGAGGAACTCATGAAGATAGAAATGAAGGAGAAGATGACTACTGATAGTCATAGTAGAAATGGCAGAGGTTCTGAGAGAGACCACAAAAAAATGAAAGTGAAGAAACAAGATGCCAAGACAAATGGCATACAAAGACAGTTAAGGAAGGAAGAGTATGAGAGAGAGTTAGCTGAGATAAGAGAACAATTTAATAAATTGAAAATTATGATAGAGGAAGATTAGAGGTGTGGTTTTCTTGTAAGAAGAAAGATAAAGTGGCATAGGCTATATATGAAGAAAGAGAAAATGATAAATGCTTAGCTGAAGGAAAAATTACTTGGAATAAATGAGTATTTGGAGAAAGACTTGAAGACTGAAAATTCAAGTGAGACCAAGAGGTCGAATGACTTTAAATCTGATAAATTTTGTATGTTTGTAGGAACAACATGTGGAGAAGGACAAACTGTTGATATGGTCATAAAGGAAGAAAATGGGACAACCAGATCTTTTGAAAATGTCCATACATAGTTGGGGAAAAGTTTTACTTTTCAACATATTGGAAGTAGAGGAAATTTAACTTATGATGATGGCCAAAAGATGGAAATTAAGAAATCAATTGAAAAGCTTGAGGGGATTGAAGAGAAGACCATTGAAGAATTTCTGAAATGTATAGAGGAATTGTAATAGCAGGAGGATTTGGTGATTAAATCATCAAATGATACCATAAGGTCTTATGGTTTTAAAACTGACAGGTTGTGTGTGAATGTAGGTATTGAAGAAGACAATTCATATGATGAAACTGTATTGAGTGAGGCTAAAAGTTGCCAAGTAAAATATGACGATGACTATCTTTCAGATGAAGATCAAATTGAATTATTATAACAAAAGGAGTTCATAAATTCATCGTTTTGTGAAAATAATTGTTTCAATGGAGATATGACAGTTATGTCCGAAGATGAGAAATTTTTTTTGACAATGACAATGAGAAATTGATTTTGTTAAATGAAAAAAAGAAGAGTGATGGACAGACAACTAAAATTATTACAGAGATGGGAGATCAGAATTCTATTTTGATGAAAGATGAAGAGATAGTGTCACTAGGAAGCTTGACTTATGATAAAGAAGAAGGTAATGAATATTGTACAAATATTTTCTCAGATGAGATGACAGATTTGTGGCATGAGTTAAGTATTCTAGAGAAGAGGATAGAAACACAGAGATTAAGTGTTCATGTTGTAAAGTCATAGCTGAATGAGAATGAAAAGTTCATTTTTATGAACCATAGCAAAGAAACATCCTTGAAATGGATGATGTAGAAGAGAGACTAGCTGACAGTCTAGAGAATTGTTTGAAGAATTGGAATCAACATACTGATGTGTTGATAAAGGAGAAAATGTTAGAGCAGCAAATTGAAGTGTTGCCGGAGGAAGAAGAGACACAAAGGTCTTATGATTTTAATGATTGTTTTATGATTGTAGGTACTAACGAAAATACTAAAGAATGTTTGATCCAGGAGAACAAATTAAAGAAAAGAAAAGAAGATGACAGTGAGTGGAAAATTAAATGCCAGTACAAGAAATTGCTGAAGATAGAAAACAAAGAAATTGTTATAAATGAAAATCAGGAAGAAGTTATCAGTTGCAGAAAACAAGAGGGTAAGGATGACATGGTGGCAGCAAGAATATAAATTCAGCAATCAAGAGGTAGAAGTACTCAACAGTCAGAAGATACATTAGACAAAGAAATTGAATTGATAATAAGGCTAATGGTGAAAGTGTCTCAGAAGAAGACAACAGCAAGAAAGAAAAGAAGCAGCAACAACAAAAGAAATACAGTAACAGACTGTGAAAGTGCAGCTAGTGGAGCAAATAAGCATAAAGTATGGAGACCTGGAGAAAAACAAAAAACAACAGTAGAAATAGATGATAAATTATAGAACAAGGTGTGGGATCTAGGAAGACAAGGACTAAAAGCACATGATTAGGAGATCATGATTATTTTTAACCTTGGGATTCTGATGTAGGAGCATTAGGCTCAAGAAAATCCTTTGTATTTTAATAGACATAGGGGTCTTGTGTTTTCAAAAGAATATATTTTTTTTCTAAGTAAGATTAAATTCTATTAGTGAAACATAATGTACATGGAGGCACAGGCCTCTGCAATTCAAGCCTGAATCAACGGCATAATTCATAGAAAAACAACAAAAATGGAGCTGCCCACTTAGGGGAAACCAGCCCATGGATATTTTGATTCGCTACCTCGCGTGAGGAAACCAGCATTATACAGACAAAATTTACTGTGCTAAACATAGATAACAACATTTAACAGGACCTTGATACTGAAAGCAATAAACCGAAAAAAAACCTGCGAGCCTAGGTGTCATGAGGCATAGGAGGAGTCTCTTCTACAATGAGACACCTGTATTCATCGACGTCAACATCCTCGGTGGAAAGTGTTGCGTGTCGGAGCACCATGGCCTCACCATATTTTCCCATGGCCTGTTTGCTCTTCTCCTTGTCGTCCTTACTGTTTCCAGAGTTGCTGCTACTATCCGAGCGTGAATTGTGCTTGCCAGAGTCATGATAACCATTAGCATCTGTAGAGGAGTCGAAGTCACTGTGTGAGAGCTTCTGCAAATTGGGCGGACTGTGGCTGGGAACCTCAGCGGGCTCCTCCCTGAAGGAAACCGAAATGGTGGCGACAACATGGAGACGGTTTAAGGAGCATTCGAAAGGGAATTGAGCAGAGCTATAGGTCTGCGGGGTGACAGAGGGGACCAGACGGGGTAGAGGTGTAGGAAAGGGCACTGAGGCAGAAGGCTAAGCCGAATGATAGGGCTGACCAACCAAACGGTCACGCCCACTTCAAGTGGCGGGATACCTACCCAAGGAGTGTTCCAGTGAAGAGGACGAAGAATCGGAATGGGAGGAGGACGACAGACGAGCAGCGCGACCTCTGCTACTACCACGCCTGTATCACATGCGATGCCTAAGATGAGGCATAGTGGTGCAGTAAGGGTGGATAGCACTCTGGGCTGAAGAAGAAGTAGGGCGGTGACACCACAAATATGGAAGCTCAGAGGTGGTGGTGAGACCAGAGGTAGCTGAGAGGTTCAAGTGACAAAGGACACTCTGCGAGTAGTGATGGCCCGAGAGGAATTCTATACAACAAAGAAGGCTACAACATCTCCCTATTGGCGTGTGGGAGCTCAGCTCCATGACTTTAGGGGGACAACAACTTCATATAGGATGAGACTGGGGAGGCATAGAACCGTTGGGTCGAAGAGCATAACTAGGCGGGAGAGAAAGGGTCGTCATTTTGAGGCGGAGGTAGCAACCTTGACGTTTGCAATGAATTGAATGTTGATCAGGGTGATGGCTAGAGCACTTAAATTCTCACTGGTGTAGCTTGTGGGTGGCCATGTGGCCATGCCATGCCCCAACCCAGCAGCCCATCACCGTAGAACCCTCATAAATCACCCGCATCCGGGAGTTTTCAAAAGAATATTGATTTCTTATGTAATTATTAATGTTTTTGAGTGACATTTAGAATAGGAATTAATTAAATATTGAGAGAAATTGTAAATGTTTCCAAATGATTGGAGAACATGAGGGAAGTAAGATAGTTGAGATTCCATAGGAAATGAAAAGTTTGAAACTTAATTGTAATTCCTAAAGTAGAATTGGTTCCATGATTTTATGAGTTTGAAAGGATTTTTAGGGATAAAGGATAGATTTTAGGACTTAGAGGATTTAGAGGATTTTGTTGAGATAATGAAGGATCTGGACCTAAATTGGTTCATAATATTTTGTATAAACTGTAAAGCCTCAAGGCAATAGGGGGAGAGTGAGTCATTCAATTTTAGTGCAAATAGGGTTTTGTTGTTGTAAGCCTACGAGCAAATTGATAGAAAGGCCATTGATCAGAATATCAGGCCAGAGAGGAAATATTTTGTAATTGTTTGGTTATTTATATACAGAGAAAATTCAATTCTATTTTGAGTGATTATGTGTGCATTGATTGGTTGAATTACAAATTGTGTGTGAGAAATTCTTAAAGTTTATGAATAGGTGTGTGATAAAACCCTGCAGTAAGGGTTTGAAATGATGGTTCTGCAACCATTGGAAGGTTTGGTGGAAACCCTGAGATAGGGTTATAATTATGATTGAGTTGAGGTGCATAAAGGGGTTACATATACTTTTGAGAAGACTAGATGAGTTTTTATTCATCGATCACTGAAAGGATCGATCACATAGAAGTGAAAATGATTTTGTTTCAATTCGGCATTTGGGTACATTGGACCATATGCATTAGAAGCATGTCCGATCGAAAAGTGAATGCAGATCAAGACTGGAAGAGAGGTTTAATTTAAATTGATATTTAAAAGAAAGTTCTGGTTATTTACATCACAATAACATGTTTTTTTGAAACCACATATTCCGGCATGGAACTGGAGGATAGGTGCATCAAACTATACAGAAAGTTCAGGAGGGAGTCATGCGAAAGAGTGCAAGGTTGAATATGAAAGCGGAATCATAAAAAAAATGAATTGCATTTGTGTGGAATGGAACCAGAAGTCAGGAAAGAACAAGTGACAGGAGATTTGGTCGACAGATTAAAGTGGAACCATGAGTCGAGATGGTATGGAACCAAGAGTAAATGGCGAAGATGGAACAGTGAATGAAGAGTGGTTTCGAAAACCAACCAGTGGTTTTCGCGTTGCTTTTAGACGGTAAGTGGTAAATCCTGAATTGAACGTGATAGTTCCCAGCGAGTGACACGTGGTATCTTAAAACAACTTATTTTGCGTAAGGTTGTAGCGTTAAAGGTCGGAAACCTTTGTTGTGCAATGGTCGTTGGATTATATGCATCGCATATGTGATATGCGAATGCTATCCGATTGAATCAACAATAGATGATAAAAAGGTATGTTAAATGTTGTGGGGCTGGATTAATATATGATCGGCGCTTGGGTTTAAAATTAAAGTCACAATTCGACTTAACCAAAGTTCATGTTTTGAAGAATGTTATGATATGCGGGTTGAAATATATGTGAGGCCGAAGTTATATGGTTTTTTTATCCAAAGTCAATTACATAGTTTGATGTAATTAAGAACGGATGTTGATATGGGTTTTAATTCATATAAGGTTTTAAACCATATAGTTGAAAGTGATAAAGCAGAATTTGTAAAAAAATGGGTTTTAATTTATAAAGTCCGAGCATTATAGATATAATGTCAAGGGGTTATTTTAACCAAAGGTTTATGGTAAGGTTGTTTGAAAGGGCTTCCGCTTGTGAATAAATAAAAGGAGAAAACCTTGGATAAAGGGGCTTTATTTAAATGAAAAGAAAGTGTCGGATAATATGAAGAGCTTATTGTTTGGTTGTGAACCATAGGCTATGAAATGGGAATAATTTCCGAAAGTGATGTTACCCCTATCTGAGGTCATTTTGAGAATTTTAATTTGGAATCCATTTTTGTATGGAGAATGTGGGTTTTGCAGCCTTTGGCTGCATCATATGACATAATGCTAATGTAATTCTCCAAAATCCCTGAGTTCTTGATACCCTAGTTTCACTGATCTCTATGGATGATAGTTGATACCATAGTATATAGGATTTTTTTGTGAAACCATCTCCAAAAATAGAAGAAAAGAGACACCAATTTCTTAGAAATAAGCCACTTCAAGGGGGATGTAGAAATTTATTAATACTGATGTATTACTGGATTCTCCTGATCTAAAAATATTTATCTTCTTGTTAAATACATAATCCTTCCACTGTTAAACTTGCGGAAATTTAAAACTCATTTGCAAACACATGTGAATAAATTCAATCGCACATAACACAGTTGTTTAATAGGAAAGCTTAAAGCTAAAAACCCCAACTATCATATATTATGTATATTAATGGAATCATGTAATAATCTCATACAAATATTAGTACATCAAGCTCTCAATATAATCACCAATCATTACACAGTCTCATGTAGAAATTTCCATATCTATGCACCAATTTCTTGCCTCTTAACAACCTGCCTCCACTGCACAATCCCTGTTGAAGAAGACCTCTTTATACCAAACAACTGTTGTAGATTCGATACTAAAAAGCCCTCCTGATGTGCTCTTTTTGTCCGTTGGGTTGCCTACCCAATCTGCATCCGTGAAGCCATGCAAATTCACCTCATCCGTCTATCTATACCATAATACATACTTAGATGTGCCCTTGAGATACCTCAGGACATGCTTTCCAGCCTTCTAAAAGAGTTTGGTAGCCTTAACCATCGCTTGTGAAAGTTGGTTCACCACATAGCATATGTCTGGTCTTGTATTAAATAAATACATGAGAGAACCCACCAACTATCGATAAACAGTGGCATCCACTACCTCTCCCGATGTAGCATCCTCTTTCCTCCAATTTTCTGGAAGAGGAGTATCCATGGGCTTGGAGTCCTCCATGTGAAACTTACCAAGTATCTCCTGAGCATACTTTCCTTGAGACACAAATAGTTCACCTTCTCGCTGCCATATTTCCAATCCATGGAAATAATGAAGGAGGCCCAAATCCTTCATCTCGAACTCCTTTGCAAGATCTGCCTTGCATGAGTATATCAACTGCTCATCACCTGTTAGTATTAAATCATCAACATAAAGAACAATGATTAAAATCTTACCCTCCACCACAATTTGGTATAGGCTTGCATCTGCCTCACTCTTAGTGAAGCCAAGTCCAGTGAAATAGTTGTCGATCCGTTTGTACCAAGCACGTGGTGATTGCTTCAGCCCATACAGTGCTCTTTTGAGTTTGCACACATGCGACTCACTGTTGAAGATCTCAAATCCTTCAGGCTGCTCAATGTACACCTCTTCCTCAATGATCCCATTAAGTAACATAGTATTCACATCCATCTGATGAATGTGCCAGCCCATTTGCACTGAGAGAGCAAGGATGAACCTTATGGAAGAATACCATGCAATAGGTCCAATGGTTTCTTCATAATCAATCCCCTCAATCTGTGAGAATCCCCGGGCAACAAATCTTGCCTTATAATTCTCGACACTCCCATCAACAACTTTCTTTACCTTTTAGATCCATTTCGAATCTACCACTGATTTACCCACCAGCCTTGGAACAATATCCCAAGCATTGTTTCTGAAAATGGAGTCATACTCCTCCACCATGGCATCTACCCATGTGGGCTCCTTTGCTGCTTATTCAAAATAATATGGCTCTGTCACGATACACTTTCTCATAAGAGCCATGTATCTAGTAAATCGATCAGGTGACTGTCTCTGTCTATCATGTGATGTAGGGACTCCTACATTCTCTGCCACATCAAGCTTCAGTCTCTCAGCTTCTATGGTACGCTTTCTGCTAGTTTTGATGTTTGGCTCTGCATGAGTGGACTCCTCCACTCCATGAACTTCCTCCTATGACTGATCCAAATCTGGAGGTTCATCTTTCGGAACAGGCAGTTCCTCCTCTGAATGCAAGTCTAGCGCCCTCTCAAGCATAACACGTACAACACCCAAGATCATTTTGTTCATCCTCTCCGTGACCCAATTCTGCTATGGTTTATGAGGCACTTTGAGTTCTCTTCAAATTCATTCTTTTCTACAGAAATCTTTGAATTCATTCGAGATATATTCACCACCATTATCGCTCTGTAGAGCCTTCACTTGCTCCCTCGACTTCTTCTCCACCAATGCTTTAAACTCAGAGAACTTTGAGAATGTTTCTCTCTTCTTCTGCATGAAGAAAATCCAACATCTATGAGAATATTCATAAAAAAATATAGCATAATACCTGTGTTTTACTGTTGAAGAAACTGAGAAAGTTCCACACACGTCTGTGTGAATTCTCTCCAGGATCATTGAAGCACGGTTCTCCTTCTCATGAAAGGTGGTCTTCACAAACTTACCCATAGTACATCCCTTGCACTGATCTGACTGTGCAAGAGTGCCCTTGGGAAGTCCAGTAGAAATCTGCTACAAAATCTTCAAGGCACCATGGTGAAGATGGCCCAATCTCTTGTGCTATAATTCACCCTCATCCTAGCTCACCACTTCTTCTAATTTTCCCATGATTGTAGCGCAGCCATCTACCTCCAGCTTGTAGAGATTCTTAACGCGAACCCCTATCCTCTTGGTTTCACCCATTGTTTTATGTTGCAGGAAAGCTTTTCCCTTGCTGAAAACAACATCATAACCTCTGTCTTCCAACATTGCGACCAAGACCAAGTTATTCTTCAGACCTAGGACATGCATAACATCTTTCAATAGAAATGGTTTACCTGAATCCCTCTCAAAGGTAATGGTTCCAATGTTGGTCACACTGTATCTACCATATTCGACCATCTCTATATGCATTTGGAGATCCTTCTCCTCCAAGTCACTAAACAACTCCTTGTCTCCTGTCATATGGAAAGATGCAACACTATCAAGATACCACACCGATCCCATTGAGCTTGAAAACGAGCATGCAATCAAAGAGAAATAAAGTTCAAATTTTGAGGCTAAGGCCTCTCCAGCGGCAACTCCAACAACCTTCTTGCTCTTCTTTTTCTGTGGGCAGTTAGTGGTGAGATGCCCATGTTTGTGACAGTGAAAACACTTCACTTTGGACAAATCCAACTTCTTACCTTTAGCTTTGGATTTTAGATGGGATTTATTCCCCTTTCATTTCCTTGCTTTGGTAGCCAAAGCGCAATTCTATTCATCATAATTCTTCGATGAAGAGCCATCCCCAGTACTTTTCCTTATCTCCTCCTGCACAATATCCGATCAAAGTCGCTCCCAACCTAGCAGTTTCTCTCGTCCATTGATAGAGTCTTCATAGCTATGAAAACTCTTTGAAAGCCTAAGGAGAGCCAATCTCATCAAGTCATCATCATCAACTTTAATCCCCACACTTCCTAGTTCATCCCTACAGTGGACAAACTTTGTGAGATATTTTGGAATGTTGTCGCCCTTCTCCATTTTTATTTTTCTGAGCTTATCTTTCAGCGCCAACTTCCTCTGGTCACTGCTAATTTGGAAAATATCTATCAAAGCCTTCCACATTGCAAATGGAGTGGCTTTCCCATGAAGGCTTGACACAATATGGTCCTTCACACCTTCCAATAGAATTCTTCTTGTCTTTGCTACCTCCTTTTTCCATGCGTCAAGTCCTACAACATCGCTAGAAGCAGGCTTAGGAACATCACTATCGATGAAATCCTTCAGTCCATTATCTTCAAGCACCACCTCCATCCTATCCTTCTAGGCTATTTAATTTGAGCTACCCTCAATGGCATACTCAAATCGCAACCCATTGAAAGACATTTCAATGAATACTCAACTGTCACACCAAGAAAATTTTGTAGAAAATTCGAATTGTCCACTAGCACAAAACTCAGAACTTATTCACAATTGTAATCTCCAGTGATCAATATTGCTCCGATACCATGTAGAAATTTATTAATATTTATGTATTATTGGATTCTCCTGATCTAACAATATTTATCTTCTTGCCAAATATAGAATCCTTCCACTGTTAAACTTGCGAAAATTTAAAATTCAATTTCAAACACATGTGAATAAATTCAATCATACATAACATAGTTGTTTAACGGGAAATATTAAAGCTAAAAACCCCAACTATCATATATTATGTATATCAATAGAATCATGTAATAATCTCATACAAAGCTTAGCACATCAAGCTCTCAGTACAATCAACAATCATTACAAATTGTCATGCAGAAATTTTCATATCTATGCACCAATTTCTTGACTCCTGACAGCCTGCCTCCACTGCGCAATCCCTGCTAAAGAAGACCTCTAAATGAATTCGAATTGGACTTGCCTTGACTTCGCAATCCCCATTGGAAACTCCAATGTGTGTCAGATGCATTGAATGCATCACTATAGTCACAATGGATAATACATCTCACCCTTTCACATATCTCTCCATCGGGTCTCCATTAGAACTAACATGCACTGTAGTTAACTGTTGTATTTGTTCAATTGTTAGTGAATTATTAGTTGTGAATTAGTTAACTAATTAATTCACTTAACTCTCACTAGTGTATATTTTAGTTAGACTAGATACAACTAGCTCACTGAGTTTAACTCACTTAACTGAGTTAAACTAAATAACAACTCCATAAACTACTCTTCCAACTCTGTCATAACTTTGCCACTTCAGTTCTAACTGAGTCCTCCATGCATGAGCCACCAATAAACCCTAGGAATGGTGTAATTCCTTCAACCCACTGATTTTCCAAATCTGTTCACTGAAATAAAGTGCTCCAAGAGAATAAGTTTATGTTTATTTTCGAATTATTATTAAGAGCTAATAATAATTGACATGCATCTATTTTTAGATTGACGATCTATAAATAGACTTCGCCCAATATTCTAAAAATAGAATTTCATCTGTTTTCCACATTTGACCAACCATCTACAAATAGCATCCTGCAACTTATAGAATATGCTCACCATGTCTAAAAATAGACATACACCTAAAAATAGCCTGCGGGCCCCACTTAGTGAAGGTGCTTACTTTTCACTAAGCTCATCATCTTGTTGAATCTCAACATGGGAAACCTCCTTTAAATTACATAAATGAACAATTCTGGTATGATACAAATGAAAAAACCTCCTTCTATATATAGGAGTCCATGGGTCACAATATAATCCTAGCCAACCTAACAATAATAATGTAAGGGCACAATAATAACAATATTGGAGGGACTATAATAGTAATATAAGGACCTAACATGCCCCTTTCCTTCAAAAAAGTGTTGTCCTCAATGCTTGAGTAGCTCCAGATGCTTCTGTATAAAATTCTCATCCTCCGATGTAGAATCTTCAGTGGGTAAGTTCTTCCATTTGATGAGATACTCTGAAATTGATCGATTTCATAGTTGTCGAGTTCTTGTTTCCATGACTGCTTCAGGTTCCAATATGAATTTTCCTTCCTCATCAAGTTCTGGAAATATTGTTTGAACTGGAATTTTGCTCCCTATAACCTTATTTAAGCATGAAACATGGAAAACTAGATGCACTCGCGAAGAAGCAAGAAGCTCCAATTTGTATTCCATATAACCAATATTTTGCAACACCTTGTAAGTACCATAGTACTTTGGGGATAATTTATTATCCTTCTTAGCTCTCTTGAGGGACATTTGTTTGTATGGTTGTAGCCGTAAAAATACCCAGTCTCCTACATCAAAACTTCTCTAGTTGCGATGCTGATCTAACTGTTGTTTCATTCGATTTTGTGCCAAATTTAGGTTATCCTTTAAGAGTTCAAGAACTTATTGTTAATGCTCGATGTGATCTTCCACTACTTGAACCTTAAAATTTTCTCTTAAACAAGATGTGATGGATGGTGGATGATATCCATAAAGTGCCATAAATGGGGAAATTTTTGCTGCAGTATGGAAGGAAGTGTTATACCACCATTCAATGAGAGATAACCACTTGAACCATTGTGTTTTCTTATTAGATACAAAACAACAAAGATATCCTTCCAAACATTTATTCACTATCTCAGTTTGACCATTGGATTGAGGATGATAGGATGAGCTATGAACTAGTTGAGTACCCAAGCACGAAAATAATTACATCCAAAAAGTTCCAGTAAAAATGGGATCTTTGTCACTTAAAATAATATTTGGGTTTCCATGTAGCTTTTGAATTGTTTCCATAAATGCAGTATAAAGTGTACTTTCTTTAAATGGATGAGATAATGCAGAAAAGTGCGCATACTTGGTAAGTCTATCAAATACCACCATGATAACACTCTTTCCTTCGGACTTAGGTAAACCTGTGATAAAATCCATTGAAATCTCCTCCTAACGTTGACTTGGAACGGATAAAGGTTGTAGAAGACCCGGGGTCTTAATTTCCTCAAATTTATTTTGCTGGAAAACCAAACATTCTACCACAAACTTTTGAATATCATATTTAAGGCCATCCCAAAAAAATTCTTTGTTCACCTTGTGGTAAGTTTTTAAAAATCCTGAGTGTCCTCCTAAAGAAGAAGTGTGCAATTCCAAAATAATCTTTTGTTTTAGTTGGGAATTCTTGCAAATATATAAGAGATCTTTGTACCATAAGGAATCATTTTTCTAACTAAATGTATCATATGTACTAGGATCTTGGTGAAAATTTTGAATGAGTGTACACACTTCTTCGTCCTTCTTCCATTCATCCCTTGCTTCAGTCATCCAATCTAGTTGGATAATAGAATTGACACAAAGCACTGCTTACACCTCTTCATCCTTTCTTGAGAGTGCATCTACAAAAACATTTAGCTTCCCTTTTTTGTAGATGATTTCAAAGTCATAACCCAACATCTTTGTGACCCATTTTTGTTGTTCTTATGAAGATAGTCTTTATTCCAAAAAGTGCTTAAGACTATCATGATCAATTTTTACCTGAAGTGTCTTCCCATTAGGTAAGGTTTCCATTTATTTAGTGCATGTAGTATTTCCAACATTTCCTTCTCATAAATAGCTTTTTGTAAATACTTTCCTTTGATTGGATGACTTTCAAAAGCAATGGGTTTTCCTTCTTGCATTAAAACAACACCCATTCCATTTCCTGAGGCATCACATTCGACAATAAAGGCTTTTTGTGAAGTTTGGCGTAGCTAAGACTGGTGCTAGGAAAATTTCCTCTTTAAAATGTTCAAAGGCCTTAGTTGCTTCAGGAGTCCATGAAAATGCATCTTTCTTCAATAATGTTATTAGAGGTGTTGCTATTCTCCCATAATTCTTAACAAACTTGCGATAATACCCTATTAACCTGAGAAATTCTCACAAATACTTTATGGTTGTGGGGACTTTCCATTCCTTAATGGATTTAAATTTGTTAGGGTCTACCTTAACACCCTCGTGAGATACAATATGACCCAGATATTCCACCTCTTGTACTCCAAAGAAAAATTTGGATGTTTTTGCATATAATTGTTTCTCCTCCAATAGTTGGAGCACCCTATCAACATGTTGAACATGATCCTTCCAAGACCTGTTGTAGATTAGTATGCCATCAAAAAATAATAGCGCAAATTTTCTAAGGAAGGGTTTGAAAATGGAATTCATCAACCCTTGAAATGTAGAAGGTGCATTATTCATAATGACCCTCATGAGTTTGAAATGTTGTTTTCAAAATATCTTCAGTCTTAATTCTAATTTGATGATATCCTGAACGAAGATACAACTTGGTAAAATAAATTTCTCCATGTAATTCATCCAATAATTCATCAATCACAGGAATGGGAAATTTATCTTTAATAGTGAGTTTATTGAGCTCCCTATAATCCATACACATGCGCCATGATCCAGACCAATACTACTGGAGCAGAGAAAGAACTTTGACTAGGTTTAATTATACCAACCTCTAACATTTCTACAATCATACGTTCAATTTCGCTCTTTTGAACATAAGGATATATGTAAGGCCTGATTTTTGGAGGAAAAATTCCTGGAATCAAATTAATAGCATGATCATGATCATGAATAGGTGGGAGTCCTTTGGGAATTTCAAAAACCTTGGAATGATTGTCCAAGACATTTTGGAGATTTGGAGAAATAGATGATTTTGATGTTGGAACTTCTAGTGAGCATAATTTTGCAATTACACCTCATTGTTATTTCTTTAGAATATTTCTCATGACATTAGAGCTTATTATCTTTCTTGGCTTCCTTGCGATACCCCTTAATTTGATTTCCTTTCCTTCCAAAAAAAAATTCAAGAAAAGTTCTTGAAAACTAAAAGCTACCATCCCCAAAGATGGTAACCATTGTAATCCTAGTACAACATCAACACCTCCCATTGGAATGGAAAGCATTGGAATTTTCAATACATATTCCCCCATGGTTAGCTTGATATTATGGCATTTCGAGAGAAATTTATAGTTCCTCCATTTTCAACCATCACTTGACATTTTGGTGTTGGGTATAGGAAACAATTTAATTCCTTGGCTACCTTACAATGAATAAAATTATGGGTACTACCCGAATCAATCAACATTATTACCTTTTTCTTCTTGATATGTCCTTCTATCTTAAGAGTTTGCAGAGTGGTAATTCCTGCCAATGCATTACATGATATGGTCGGACTCAATTATTTTTCTTCTAGGGTTGGTTCCTAATGTATATCCTCTTATTTTTAAGTTTCCTGTTCATTTTCTTCCTCCTCTTCACAATCTATGTAAAATAATTTCTTCTCAGCACACTTATGACCTTTAGTGTATTTTCTATCACAACTGTAGAAAATCCCTTTTTCTCTTTTTTCTTCCAACTGTTGTGGTGTCAACATTGTAGGTTGTGGAAGTGTAGGGGTAGCAACACTTCCATATTTATAGATGTGAATGGTAGGCTTCCTTGTCGCCATAATTTTACATTCAATTTTTCTTTCCAACCTGAATGCCTTCTCCAATGAATCAGGTTACCAAACTTGAACTTCATGTTGGATGTTATCCTTTAAAGTCCCTATGAAGACATCAATATTGTGTTCCTTTGGAATATCAATTACCCTTATATTCAATTTTTGGAAGTCCTCAATGTGATCCACCACTGAACCCTTTTGTTTAAGATTTATCAATTGGATAAAGAAGGTGTTGCTCTTTGTATCCTCATAATGTGCTATTATTTCCTCTATAAAAATTGACCAAGTGAAATTTTTTTTACAGGTGCAAACCATCGATACCATACAAATGTATTATGTTCTAAATGTAAAGTTGTAATTCATACCTTTTTTTTGTTTTTCACATTATTGAGATCAAAATATTGCTCCATCTGTAGTATCCATGTTACGAGATCCTTTCCATAAAACTTCCTCATATCCATCTTTGGAATATGTTGTTTCTTCAATCCAACATTATAGCTTATGAAATCATGATTAAAAATTATTTTTTTCATCATGAGTTTCCTGTACTATATTTTCGCCATTAGGAATCATTTCTTGTATTAACCTTGTCATCAAACCTTCCATGTCTTCTTTTAGATCATTCTTCATGCCTTTCATGTTGTATTTAATTTTTTCATCGATCTTAGCTTCCATGTCATCCATCTTAGCTACCACGGCTTTCTTTAAACCATCCATCTTAAATTCCACGCCTTTCTTCCAAACTTCTATTTCATTTTTTGTTGCTCTTTGCGAGAGCGAAATTTGGTGCACTTGTTCTTGTAATTTTGATATGTCATGTTGCGCTTCTTACTCTTCATGAGTCATAGTAGAGACTTTTGAAAGCTTAATGGGTGTTGAATTATTTTTAGGTGGAATTTTAGAGCCCAATATTGATATCCATGCTTCAATATTCCCTTGGAATCACTTCAAACTGATTTTTCACACAAGACTTATGCAATTTGAAAAATAATACGCACCTTTTTCTTGCTTTTGAGGAGCTCGATTTTGAAACTAAATTATATCTGTGATTTCAAATCTTCAATATAGGAAATTTGGCCCTATAGTAGCCCTCTAAATATTCTTTCGAATGCCACAGATTTGACCATATTTGGATTCTTCAAGGAAAAGTTATGTCCAATCTCCCACAATGACCTAATTATGCGCTGGTTCAGTAGTGCGAAATTGTACGGTGTGCCACGTGTCACTTTTTCCTCCTTCGGCTCTAAAGTTGATACAAAGGAAATTAAAGCCCGTTTGCTTGTGGCCACTTTTTACATAATTCCAATCCAACACTCAGAGAGAGAGTTATGACGATTTTACCATGGTCACCTCTTTAAGATGAAATTCGAGAGCTTGAAAACACCCTAACTTCCACAGATCATATCTACGAAAATGTTATGTACTAAGATCTGAAATTTTTACACAAAGTTCCTCCAGATTTCACCTTCGCTTTGTAAAACTTTCAACTTCTGAATCTTCATAGAAAAAAAGTTATAGCGTAAATTCCATGATGACCTGTTTTAGGTGAAATTTGGGAGCCTGAAAAAACCCTATCTTCCACAGATCATATCTCAGAAAATGAGGTGAACCAAGATCTAAAATTTTCACATGACATTCCTCAGGATTTCTGCTTTGCTCAGTGCAAATTTTAGCTTTTGAACCTTCGTAGAAAAAACATTATAGATAAAATTCCACGATGACTTGTTTGGAGCACCGAAACCCTAGAATCCAAAGCCATGATACCAGATGTTATGAAACCATCTCCAAAAATATAAGAAAAGAGAGATCAACACCTTATAAATAAGCCACTTTGAGGGGGAAACCTCCTTTACATTACATAAATGAAAAATTATTAGATGATACAAATGACAAAACCTCCTTCTATATATAGGAGTCCATGGGGTCACAATATAATCCTAGCTGTCCTAAAAATAATAAGGCAAGGGCACAATAATAACAATATTGGGGTTATAGGGGTATAACAATAACAATAAGGGGGTTACACTAACAAAAATAAGGGACTACACTAGTAATATAGGGACCTAACAGAGTTTATGTCCAGTAAGTAAAATTCCATCGCTTGGGCCTTGACGTATTGGAGATTCCTCAACGCATCATTCATTGCATTCAATTGGGTTTTGATATGTTGATAAGCCCCCTTATAGGCTAGACCCTGGCCCTAATTCTCCTTGGATCATGTGACCAGGGCTAAGGTTGGACTTCATGAACTCTAAAATTACAATTCTTTTCGATAATGACCAAGGAAATTCCATTTCCAAAATTTTCAAGGGATTGCACACCAAGTTTGTCTACGTTAAACTCAATGGCCTTCAATTTCCTTCCCCATAACACCATTATCTTTAATTGGATGAACTTTTCACCATTGATATTAAATCCATGGTTATTAAGACTATATTTTCTCATTTATGAGCATATATATATATATATATAGGAAGCATTGAACAACCATTACAAATTCATTCAAAATATATAATTGCACTTATTTGTTCCATTTATTTGTTGTGAAAACTGAAGAAGAGATTGCAACTCTCCACCCAACTGTAGACATAGCTACATTTCTAATTTTCTTGCAACTCACCACCCCTCAGTTGGATCTGATGTCTAAAGAATGCTTAATTTAGGGTATTACACCAAAGGTCAATTATGGGTAGAAAATTAATACCAATCTCCTTTGAAGGTTGGGAAACAGAAATGTCACCTCTCAAGGTATGATTCAAGGCTCAATACATATCAGGTATGGCCACTAAGGCCCGAACAATACAAAGGGATACCCTTACTACAGTCAGATGGTCCCTCGACAATCCTCCCTCTTCTAGTACTTCACATGAAAAACACAATAATACAACACAATTCCTCTTTGTAACCTAACTCAAACATATGGATCCCAGTGTGAAATATAAGTCATAATCTCATATCCTCGCTATCGCATCACATATATATTTTTCGGTTTAATCTTTAGCTATGTTCTAAGGTGCATTTCCAGTCCATTATTTTTTATAAAATTTTGTGATGTGTCATCATAACCTTTGCATAATACATCCTTATATCACATCACATCACCTCTATTTAGCTTGAATTATTCCCTTGTGCCACAATGCACATTACAAGAAATTTGAGCCTAAAAGTGCCCATGAATGTTTCATGTAATTTGCATGTCATAATATGTAAACCAATCAAAATCGTTTAAATTTAAAAAGTGATGATAAATTGTAGCAAGAAAAAGCTTCATTTGACTTGTGCCTTAATCAAATGGAGAAATTTGAATTTCCACTTCAACAAGATGACTTGAGTTGTAGTTAGTAGGAGTGACGTGGAAAAATCATTTAGTTAAGTCATTCAATTTGAGTTTGTGGGCCAGAAGTAGAGTTGTGCATGAGTTGATTGGTAAGATTTAGCAATATAGAGGAGTATAGTTAGTGAAACTTAGTTATATTATCTTTAGTCATGAACAGATTCAATATGAGTTCAGTTGAGTAGTTGTGACTATCATTAACTCACTGATCTCTTAGTTAACTAGTCAATTTATGAAAAATATCCCTTTTCATGGATCCAATTCGAATTTCTTATTTGAGTGGAGGGAAAAGAAATAATTGTATTTATTATTGTATACTAGTGAGTGTATAGAGATTTCATGTAGCAGGCGGGGAATTCTCTTGGGATTGTGCAAGAAAATAGGGGCTCTTCCTATTCTTTAGGAGCATGTATTGTGCAAGGAAATAGGGGGAAGCTGGAGGCCTATTTTTCCTAAGTGTTGGGCAGAGAAAACTCAAGAGGAGGGGATAAGCATTGCATTACAAGTTTAGCTTCTAAGATTGAAGATGTCATTGTAATAAATCATTGTTTTCATATGATATAATACAAACAAAGGAGGGGTTTTTCCTAGATGGGTTCCCTAGTAAAAAATATTGTGTTCATTGCGATTGAATGGTTGCATGTGTTTTTATTATATGTTTTTCCTTCCAAAAATTGAGTTGAAGAAATTTGTGTCTCTTGTTTTCAGTATGAATTCATTAGCAGATGCAAATTTTGAGTTATGTATACAAGAGATACATGCAAATATTTTGGATGGAAAATAAAAAAAAAAATACTTTTATTTTAATTGTATTTTTAGATTATCTCCTTGTAGGTTTACCCAATTTTCAAGTGTAGACACTCATTGGATGTGGAATTAAATTCCACATCCAATGAGTACCCATTATGCATACTTATGAGAAGATCCACATTGTAAAAAATAGAAGATACATTAAAAAAACATGTTCAACACTTTTTTAATATATCTTTAATTTTTTTCAATGTGGATCTTCTCAAAAGTATGCATGATTGATACTTGTTGAATATGGAATTCAATTCCTCATCTGACGAGTGTACACAATTGAAATTTGAGTAAACCTATAAGGTGATAAAAGAAAATACAAAAGTAGTTTTCTTCTTTTCCCTCCAAAATTCATAACTCATATTTTATTATTTTAAGTATTACTTTGTTCTTTTTCCTTAGGAGATCACTTTTAGGCTGAAATTTTCTCTAATTCTACACTCACACAAACTACAATGTCTCTATGTGATGTGCACATATTCCCTTCATTTTTTTTCTAACCTAGTTGCCATGATGGATATATTTGATATATCAGGTTCAATGGATCTACAATGTTTCAACATATAATTATTGTCAGACGACACGACTCCCCAAAAAGGAGAATGGGGAAATAAATTGCAGAAGAAGGACCATAGGAAAATCCTATTGTTTTAGTTTCCACATATACTAACGCAAAATTTTCATTAAGGAATCTATATCAACCTCCTAGTGAAATATATATAGTTTACTTGCCTAAAAGGAAATCCGTGTCAAAAGGTCTTGAATCCACAAGGATGCATCTCACCCAATAGTCTTTCTTTAAGAGAGACTATTGAATGAATTATCAAGTGTATCAACAATAGAGATATGACTGTTAGGGATAGCCTTGGCCAGGATAATCCTACACGAACATATCCTCATATTGTAGAATACTATAAACTGCACAAATATCAAGTATCTCTCACCCAAGGCTAGTACAAAAAATTAAACCTAATCAATAAATATATTCTCAAGTGTTGGTGGTACAATTCCAGTAAGTTCAGAACTAAGGCTGAAGGAGTGATAAAACAAAAATTCTAAGGAAATCATAACAACTGGTTGCAACCATGTGTTGCAGAATCTATGGTAAATAGAATGCAAACCTCTTTAAAGAAATTTGGGTTTCATTGATGTACATGTGCCCACAAAGGATGTATTTTCAACAAGGCTAAGATCCTATATGTATCTATTCAAGCCAAGGTAAAAGAGGCCGAAAATCCAGGAGAAGGAAAAAAACCAACATTTTATATGGCCTCATATTTATTGGATTGTGTCTACACCAAGAGTGAATTTAAAGTATTGGGATGAAAGTGGAACTTCACCCCATATATTCAACCATTACATATGTACTACAAATAATTGTGCAAAAATAAACATAGAGCATCATACAAAATAATATATGATGGGTTCATTTCACCATTACATTGCATCATATTTGATTGTGACTTACCTTACATATCAGACTGCGTCAATGTAAAATTTTAGGATGTAGCTGACTGGTTCTCTCCCACTAATTCTAAATACATCTTAGTGTTTAGAGAATTTAAACATTCACACGAAATCCAATTATTTTTTATAGAAAAAGTTATTTTACATAAGGTTTATTATCAACCATGGGAATCTGAGGTATGCTTGAATGAGTAAAGAAAGAACCATGACCTATATATCCTTTCTATGCCAACATGTATTGGATAAAGAGTTACAAAGAAGTGCTAATGGAAGTCGTTGAGTTAGAGCTGATCTAGGTGGATCAAACAGGTCCAAGTACAAGTGGCTTGAGTACAAAGGCTCAAAAATAAAAGTGTCTAGAATGTGGCAAACTTAATGTCTAGTTGTAGATCTTGTCTTTTTTATTCCAACGGTGCAGACGACACTCAATTCCCAGTCTATATGAATGAGTTAGGAGCAGTCAAAGTTCAAGGGTTGACTTGGTGATGTGGCAGACAAAGGAGGACACAAATTTTCTGAAACTCGACCACCGAATTCCGGCAAACTCTGCCAGATTCTTGGCGAAATTGTGGGATGGTTTAAATGTATCCTTTAGTAAAAAATTTGGAAGGTTTGAGAAAAATAGTTGTTTATTAAAATGATTTTTTTTATTAAAATAGGTCTGGCAAGCCATGACCCCCATCGGACCCCACGGTATCCAAACCACATTTCAAAAACAAATATTTTATTATAAGGGGCCAACGACCATGACCTCGTCGAACCCCTCACCTCACCTTACGATGGCCAACATAATTAGTGGCAACCATATATATGGGTGGCGTGGGATTTCCCCACTGCCAACCTAACCACCCCCGATCTCGGTTCTTAAATATGACCAGTGGGAGTTATGGGCGGGCTGCCTAATGCAGATCCGGCCCCCCAACTCACCAATCGCCCAAACTTATCATTTAAAAAAAATATGTGGAGGCTTAAAAATATCATGGCTTGGTTTATTCAAAATGTATTCCGCCTTTTTTATGGAGGGGTTGGGGTTTGACCACCCGACCTCCTCCCACACAACTTGAATCTCAACCAATTCAGAAATGGGTGGCTTTGGAAAGTCTGCCAACATTTTTATATTTAAACCTTCATTTCTGGAGTATGCCCAGGCAAGTCAGGAGTAGGCACATAAACTGATACAAAAGAACCATGAGCAGTGTGCAGGAGGGGGGCAGAACCATGATCTGAGCCATTTTCCAGAGGGGTCAGATTTTCAATTTTTCAGATTAAGGAAAAATTTAGATGGATTCTACACTACTCGACGCCACGAATCCAACGGTGCTGTCCATTTCTTCATCAGAGGTCTGAAATTTTCGGGCACTTTCAGCTACAAAGGTATAAGGGTGTAATTTCAAATTTTTATGCTTGTACTTTCATTTTTTTCCATTTAATGAAAGAGGGCCTCCCCACTATTTGAGCAGGGCCCGGAGACGTAGTCCCTCCTAGACAAACTTTGATATCAATTCCGTGTCTTCTTGAATGATGTTAATTTCTTTTCTCTTCTTATGATTATGCCTTTAAAGTTTCTTATTTAAAGCTGCAATTTTCATATGTAATTATTTAACACATCTCAAACAAAATATTTTGGATCAAGAGTGCTTTACATTATGGGAACTCGAGCTTCATAGATACTATCAAAGAGGCACAATTGCAGCTCACTATTCACAACTAAAACATAGGTGGCCCTACCCATCGCAAGCTGATAAGGATGAGAATAAAATCAAGAATTGATATAATGTTGCAGAGCACGTAGATGCTCAAAAAAATTCCAATGGATATCAACTTATGAATGTCACTGGACCAAATATTAGAGAATATTCAAAGGGGAAAGAAGCTAAAGGTAAAAGGGCTTCCAAAAAAATAGAGAGAGAGAGAGAGAAGGAAGCAACCAAAAGAGAAAATAAATGAATTTGAAGGCCCATACCAGTGATTGGAGAAAGAAAGGGAGAAAAAGGAAAAATAAAAAGTAGAGCATAATGTGAAAGAACAAAAAGAAATAGCATAAACGGAAGATGAAGAGAAAACTAGGTAGGAAGAATAAAAACTAGTAAAATATACATGAAAAAATTAAGCCCAAGAAGGGGCAAGGAAAAATGAGCAATAATAAAAAGAAGCTCAATATATAGACCATGACATCTTGCGCAGTATGCATGTTGATAAATTAACATCAATCTCAATGCCACTTATGGGAGGCCACCTACCAATAAGAGAAATAGGGATTATTATTGATGAGGAGAAACAAGTGATGAATTTTTATAGCTTTTGATTTGATCGAAGCTCCAATTAAATTTTCTATGAGAGACAAAGATATTTGGCCCGATAACTAGAAAAAATGATCTCGGTAACAATTGAGTGGAACATAGTTTCTAACACCTTGGATAATCCACTATCCATTTCTTCTGTAGGAAAACATTTCTCTTCATAAACATAAAGAAACATTCAAAATATAATGGAGAAATCCAAGGAATTGGAAAGGATAATAATGAAGGCACAATAAGAGAATTATAGACTCTAGAAATAAAATCAATCCCTATCGGCCTCAAGTTTTTAATAGGGATTACTAGAAATATTCAACACTAAAATAAAATAGATCATTTGAAGACGTTATGAGGAAGTTGTATCGAGAACTTGGAACCATGAAAAATATGGATTCCATGCTTATATCAGTCCAAAATGTAGTCAAAGTAAATGGGTGTACAATTAAAGGAAACATTGATGTCCATTAACTTGATTCACAAATGGGGTACAACATACTCGACTTCACCTGAAATATTGACAAGGAAATATGAATTAGGTAGAGATAGAGATAAAGTGGAATTCAAGATTAACATCCAAGCTTAGGGGAAGCTCAAAAGGGATGCAAAAAGAACTCTAAGAGCATATAAAAAACACTATCATTTGATGTAGATATTTATTAAGGTCCACAAACTAGTCCCTAGTAGAGAATAGGGAGAAGTGAGGCCAGAAAAAGTGATGGAGCATGGGGAGAAGTGAGGATAAAATTACTAGTGGTGGAGCATGAAATACAAGAAATGGTAAAAGCATGTAGATTGGAAATCACATAAGAAGACATGAATCTAACAAAAGAATCATTGGAATAAATCTTGTTGGAGGCCACCTAATTGCACAACATGCTTACATATTTCTTCCACAGTGTAGATACCAATCTCTAGATGATAGTACCGAGTACCTATGAGAATGAATCCATTAAAGAGAGCCTAATTTTGAAAAGGATTTTGTTAATTACAACCTATTAAATTGCTTGGTACACCTGTGTGACCCAAGGGTTACAAGTTTAAGTAATTTCATAAAAGATGTTCGTTTTTATTAATTTTATTTTTCAATGTAATTATGCAAAGAAAATAGAATTAGAAATAAATTAAATTAGAAATTATACATGAGGGTAGGTGGAGAGTCACGGAAAATGAAAATTCACCTCATTTTTTTATAAATATACCCTCTATGCTAGAGATAATGAAATTTTAGCTTTTGTATTCTTGAAGCATCCTTGAAAGGAGAAAAGCTTGTAAGTACCTTGAAGGTCAAGTCTCAACTTTTGCATTCCCACAATTCGGTATCTTGGTGATATTGTGTGACCCTCATGGCCATGGCATGTGTTTCTATCATACATTGTCAAATGTTGTAAGAATACTCTTTGTTTATCTTTGATAGTATATGATTGTTGCTCACTTGTTGCAGGTTGACGAACTATTTTGTTAACTGTAAACTTTCATTTTTGAAGAACACTTTGTTGGTTTTTATGTCCTTTCATGTTGGTTATTAGTTAAAAATAAATTTAAAAGTAATAACTAGTACAATTTAATTTCCATGTATCTTAATGAAAGGTTATTATCATTCTATCTTTAAAATGAATGTTTACTTGTAAATATATTTTAAACCTTTTTACATTAATAACTTAAGTTATTTACATAATTTGACCTCACTTGCATTTTATTGAGGGCTTTATTCATGTTTCCCTTTCCAACCTAATATGTCCAAAATCTATTTTTCACACAACGTGATACAGAAGTCAGGACAATATGCTAGATCAAAATCTCATCCCAAACGATGTGAATTCTAATTGGGACACTGTTATGAAACCAACTCACAAAATAGAAGAGAATATAGATCACGACTTATAAATCAGTCTCTTTGAGGGGGAAACGTCCTTTACATTACCTAAATGAACAATTATTGGATGATACAAATGAAAAAACCTCCTTTCTATATATAGGAGTCAAAGGGGTCACAATATAATCCTAGCCAACATAATAATAATAATGTAAGGGCACAACAATAATAGTAATGGGCTTCTATGGGGCACAATAATAACAAAATGGGGACTACATGGGTACAACAATAACAATAAGGGGGCTACACTAACAATAACAATAAGGGTATACACTAGCATTATAGGGACCTAGCATGACCCTCTTCTTCATAAAAGTGTTGTCCTCAATACTTCAGTAGGTATTGATGCTTCTGTATAAAATTCTCATTCTCCCATGTTGAATATTCATTTGGTAAGTTCTTCCACTTGATGAGATACTCTAAAATTGATTGATTTCGTAGCTGTTGAGTTATTGTTTATGTGACTGCTTCAAGTTCCAATATTATTTTTCCTTTCTCTTCAATTATGGAAATATTGTTTGAACTGGGAGCTTGTCACCTATAACCTTCTTTAAGCATGAAACATGGAAAACTTGGTGCACTCGTGAAGATGCAGGAAGCTCCAATTTGTATGCCATAGTACCAATATTTTGTAACACCTTTTAAGGACCATAATAGTTTGGTTATAATTTATTATCCTTCTTAGCTTGCTTGAGGGACATTTGTTTGTATGGTTGTAGTCGAAAAATACCCAGTCGCCTACATCAAAACTTCTTTTGCTGCAATGTTGATATGCCTATTGTTTCATTCGATTCTACACCAAGGTGAGGTTATCCTTTAAGAGTTGGAGAATTTTTTGTTGATGCTCGATGTGATCTTCCACTGCTTGAACCTTATAATTTTCTCTTAGTATGATGTGATGGAGGGTGGATGATATCCATAAAGTGCCAAAAATGGGGTCATTTTTGTTGCAGTATGGAAGGAAGTGTTATACCACCACTTAGCAAGAGGTAACCACTTTACCCATTGTGTCTATTTATCATATACAAAGCAATGAATATATCCTTCCAAAAAAAAATTCACTATCTCAGTTTTCCATCAGATTGAGGATGATATGATGAGCTATGAGCTAATTGAGTACCCAAACAAAAAAATAATTTCGTCCAAAAATTTCCAATAACATTGGGATCTCTGTTGCTTACAATAATCTTTGGGTTTCCATGTATCTTTTAAATTGTTTTCACAAATGCAGTAGGAACTATACCCACTTTAAACATATGAGATAATGCACTAAAGTGTGTATACTAAGTAAGTATATAAACTACAACCATGATGAAAGTTTTTCCTTCGAACTTGGGTAAGCCTGTGATAAAATCCATGGAAACCTCCTCCCAACGTTTACTTGGAATGGACAAAGGTTGTAACGGACCTAGGATCTTAATTGTCTCAACTTTATTTTGTTGTCAAACCAAACATTCTGCCACAAAATTTTGAATATCAGATTTAAGGCCATCCCAAAAAAAATCTTTCTTGACCCTGTGATAATTTTTAAAAAATCCTGAGTGTCCTCCTAAGGAAGAGGTGTGCAATTCCAAATGAATATTTTGTTTGAGTTTGGAATTCTTACAAAGATATAAGTGATCTTTTGTACCATAATGAATCAATTTTCCAGATAAATGTTTCAGATGTATTGGGGTCTTTCTACAACTTTTGAATGAGTTTCCACACCTCTTCATCACTCTTCCATTCATCCCTTGCTTTGGTTATCCACTCAGGTTGGATAATAGAAATGGCACAAAGCAATGCTTCTACATCCTTATCCCTTCTTGAGAGTGCATCTGCAAAAACAATTTTCTTCCATTTTTTGTAGATGACTTCAAATTCATAACCTAACATCTTTGTGACCCATTTTTGCTGCTCTTATGAAGATAATATTTGTTCCAAAAAGTATTTAAGACTGTCATGATCCATTTTTACCTTGAAGTGTCTTCCCATTAGGTAAGGTCGCCATTTCTTTAGCACATGTATTATTTCCAACATTTCCTTCTCATAAATAACTTTTAGTAAATACTTTCCATTGATTGGATGACTTTCAAAATAAATGGGCCTTCCTTCTTGGATTAAAACCACACCAATTCCATTTCTCGAGGCATCACATTCTGCAATAATTTTTTTTGTGAAGTTTGGCATAAATAAGACTCGTGCTTCACACATTTCCTCTTTAAGATGTTCAAAGGCAGTAGTTTCTTTTGGAGTCCAAGAAAATAAATCTTTCTTCAGTAATGATGTTAAAGGTTTCGATATTCTCCCATAATTCTTAACAAACTTGTGATAATACCCGGTTAACCATAGAAATCCTCGAAAATGATTTATGGTTGTAGGGATTTTCCATTCCTTAATGGATTTAATTTTGGTAGGGTTTACCTTAACACCCTCATGAGATACAATATGACCCAAATATTGCACCTCCTGTAATCCAATGAAACATTTGGACGTTTTTGCATATAATTTTTTCTCCTCCAATAGTTCGAGTGCCATGTCAACATGTTGAACATGATCCTTCCAAGAATTGCTGTAAATTAGTATATCATCAAAAAATACTAACAAAAATTTTCTAAGGAAGGATTTGAAAACGGAATTCACCAAACCTTCAAATGTGGGTGTTGCATTAGTAGGGCCAAAAGGCATGACCAAAAATTCGTAATGACCCTCATGATTTATGAATGTTTTTTTTCAAAATGTCTTCAATATTCATTCTAATTTTATTATATCCAGAACGAAGATCCAACTTGGTGAAGTAAATTTCCCAATGTAATTCATCCAATAATTAATAAATGACGGGGATGGGAAATATATCTTTAATAGTGAGCTTTTTGAGCTCCCTATAATTCAGACACATACACCATGATCCATCCTTCTTGTGTAATAGTACTACTAGAGCAGAGAAATAACTTTGACTAGGTTGAATTCTACCAACTTCTAGAATTTATGAAACCATATGTTCAATCTCACTCTTTTGGGCATAATGATATCTGTAAGGCTTGATGTTTGGAGGAACACTTATATGAATCAAATGAATAGCATGATCATGATCATGAATAGGTGGGAGTCCTTTGGGAGTTTCAAGCATCTTGTAATGATTGTCCAAGTCTTTTGGGAGATCTAGAGAAAAATATAATTTTGATGTTTGAACCTCTAGTGAGCATAATTGTGCAATTATGCCTCATTTTTATTTCTTTAGAAGCTTTGTCATGACATTAGGGGTTATTATCTTTCACGGCTTCCCTATGATACCCCGTATATTCAACTTCAATTCCTTACGAATTCTTTTTCAAGAAAATCTCTTGAAAATTAAAAGCTACCATCCCCTAAGATTGTAACAATTGTACTCCAAGTA
The DNA here is from genome assembly GCA_034641835.2 of Pinus albicaulis. NCBI lineage: Eukaryota > Viridiplantae > Streptophyta > Pinopsida > Pinales > Pinaceae > Pinus > Pinus albicaulis. The sequence continues at coordinate 55,224,849 of MU968411.1, forward strand.
CAACATAAATACCATCCATTGGAATGGAGAGAATTGGAATATTCAATACATATTCCCCCATGGTTAGCTTGATATTATGGTACTTTCCATCACAATTTATAGTTCCTCCATTTGCAACCATCACTTGAGACTCTCGTGGTGGGTAAAGAAAGAAATTCAAATCCTTAGTTACCTTATAATGAATTAAATTATGGGCACTACCTAAATCAATCAACACTATTACATTTTTCTTCTTGATATTTCCTTCTATATTGAGAGTTTAAGGAGTTGTAATTCTTGCCAATGAATTACAAGATATGGTCAGATTCATTTCTTCTTTCTCTAGGGTTGGTTCCTCGTGTATATCCTCTTCTTTTGAAGTTTATTGTTCATATTATTCCTCCTCTTCACAATATATGTAAAATAATTTCTTCTCAACACACTTATGACATTTAGTGTATTTGATATCACAACTCTAGCAAAGACCTTTTTCTCTTTTTTATTCCAATTGTTGTGGTGTCAATGTTGTAGTTTGTGGAAGTCTAGGAGTAACAACACTTCCATATTTATAGTTGTGAGTGGTAGGCTTCCTTGTCACCATAATTTTTCTTTAAAATTTTCTTCCCAACTGGAGTGCCTTCTCCAATGAATCAGGTTCCCAAAGGCGAACCTCATGTTGGATTTTATCCTTTGAAGTCCCTATGAAGACATCAATACTATGTTCCTTTGGAGTAATAGTTACCCTTATATTCAATTTTTGGAAGTCCTCAATGTGCTCCACTATTGAACCCTTTTTTTTGAGATTTATCAATTGGTTAAAGAAGGTGTTTCTCTTTGTATCCTCATAATGTGCTATCATTTCCTCCGTAAAAATTGTCCAAGTGAAAATTTGTTTACGAGAGAAAAGCCATAGATACCATACAAATGCATTTTTTTCTAAATATAAAGTTCCAATACCTAACTTTTGTGTGTTTTTCACATTATGGAGATCAAAATATTGCTCCATCTGTAGTATCCATGTTACGAGATCCTTTCCATAAAACTTCCTCAAATCGATCATTGGAATATGGCGGGTCTTCAATCCAACGTTAGATTTTATGAAATCATAATTAATGTTTATTTTTTTCTCATGATGAGTTTCATATAATACCTTTTATCCATTAGGAATTATTTCTTGTAGCAACTTAGTCAAACCTTCCTTGAAACCTTCTATTTCTTCTTTTAGTTTTCATTCTATACCATCCATCGTAGCTTATGTTAGGTCCCTGTAATTTGTCAGATTGGAAAGACCAAATTGAACAAGGGTAAAATAAAACCAATATTTGGAGCCATAGGACCTAGCCTTCCTGGAATCAGAGAGGGCTCTCTCTATATTAGTGTGAAGATGTAACTTAATTGATTTTAGAGTTTTGATTTTAGGCTAGTTTTAATGATTAGGGTTTGTTTGTTTTGTTTTGTTGGTTGGGTAGGTTGTCAAGTAGAACATATAGAGTGAGAGAGATTCAGTCCATTGGGCTATGGAGTCTGTTAAAGGTCTTGAAAAGTACAACAATAGGTCAAGGGTGTTTTAGAGGGCAAGTTAACAAAGCCAAATGGATCTAAATAGGTTTAGTGAGTGTGAAATGAACATGAAGTTGTGAATGCAGTAGGCTTAAAGGGAAATTAAAGATCCTTCAACATACTAGAACAATAAAAGCTTTCAAGATTATAGCATTGTAAAACTGAAGTGCAGTTAAGAATTCTTCAACTAGACTTCGCTAGACAAACCTCAAAACAACAATCAAGTAATCCTAGAGAGCAATTAAGAAATCTCTAAATATTACTTTTAGATAAAGAGAACTTTTAAGATAACATTTCAGTGAAACTAAAGAGAATTTAAGGATTCTTTAATTAAACTTCAAAGAAGAAAACATAGAGATAAAAGGATGCAAACAGAAGTAGGGTGCCAAAATAACATATCCAACTCTAAAATTTCTGTCCTATTATTATAGAAACCATGAACATAATGTAAACAAAGGAAAACATTGACAAGAGTGGAATAACACCACCATCTAGAAAAGCTCATGAATCCTAGGAATGTGCTAGTTCCATTGATATTCATTCCAAGAGATTTACAAGGCTCCAAAGCCAAACTTCATTAAAACTCAAAGTCTATTCTCAGCTCAAAAATCAACCCACATCTACAATGAGGCCCTCATGCAGTATTTAACTTGCAAAGGAGGGTAAAAACCCTATCTAGGGTTCCAAAATGTCATTAACTACGTCATAAATTCATTTGACCATTGTGACCATGCAAGGCCTAAGGCACAAATATCCCAACTGCAGAAATAACTTCTATCATAAATTCTAAGCTAACTCTACAGATATTTGTCTATTAAACCATCAAAATATCTTTTTCATTAACTCCAAGTGTGTTCTTTTGACTTTCTAACAAGGGCGCAGTGCCAGGCCAAGGGTGTAGCACCAAATATGGAAACTTTGGTCTTTTTGCAGCTGAGATTTGGAGGCCTTTCCGGTATCCAAATGAGCTCCATGATAGCTCATTGCAAAGCCTGTCCTGTCTACTTTCCAAAAATGCCTTTATTGTTCAATTCAGTGCAAATTTTCCTGCTAAAAAACGTATTCTCCCAATACTGCTCAGGGTGTAGCGCCAGTGCTGAAAATAGGGCAGAAAAGTGATTTTTTGCATGTTTTTGGCACTTTTGGAGTACCAGTTTTTCTCCAAATGAGCTGAAAATTTGTGAGGGTGATTTTATTGACCTGATGAACATGAAAATGTAAGTCATTCCTCCATTGGGTGCTCCAAAAAAGAGCGCAGTGCCAGTGGCGTTGCACGCTTGGCCCTTCAAAACAGTCAGAAACTCAAAATCTTCAAAAATGTGCCAAAATTTTGATTTGTCTTGTTGATCATGTTTGGGATGCTTGTAGGGATGCATCAGCAACAATGTCAAGTTTTTATTTGTCTTTTGCCTCTCTTAAGGCTTGAATATTTGCAAGGGCTCTTTTGAGCTTGGCCATTGCAACCTTGTTTCTTAAGGCATAATGCCTTTCCATCTTCTTTTGAAGGTCAAGGTCTCTCTTGGTCTTCTCCAACTGATCTTCTAAGTGCACATTTTCCCTCTCTAGCCAAGGTTCCTGATCATAGCTGATCTCCATGGCAAGCAGCTCACTTGGAGTGAGCTGCTCTGCTAATGCTGTCTCTTTCTCTCTCTCCTTGGCTAAGGCTTTCTTCAAGCCAATTGTCCTTGGCATCCTCATAGGAAATTGTTCTTCCCCATCCTCCATGTCATCTAGAGTGCCCAAGGCTTCATCTAAATTTTCATGTCTTTGTAGTATCTTTCCAAGCTTTGATAGCTCTGATATCATAGATAGCCTTCTATGCCTCCAACTGCTTGTTTTCAACCTCAAAAAAGTGGATCACATTCTTAGCCCTGCCTAGATTGGTTTGTAGATCTTTAATATGAGCATCTTTTCTTTTAAGCAGCATTTTAGTGATCCTCTACTCATTTTCATCATCACTGTCAAGGTGAATAAGTTGAAACTCTTGTTCAATTTCATGCTTGTCTTCTTCTTCTTCATCAATGACCTTTCCCTTACCTTTGTCAAGCTACTTGGTTGATGTAGAAGGCATGGCACCTTGCCTCTTAAGGGTAGCAACCACATGCCTATTTCCCCTCTAGTAGGGAAAAGGAAAAGGCTCATTGTTACTCATCTAAATTCCATCTGTCTGACTTCCATCATTAATTCTCTCGTGGCTCTTTGACCTACTACCATCATCCTCACTACTCTCTGCTTCATTGCCATATGCTTCACTGGTATGTGCCTCACTTCCCTCACTGACATTTGCCTCACTTCCCTCACTGACATTTGCCTCACTATTTTCTTCCTCATTGTTTGATTCACTAGTACCATGAGATTATGGTGAGGGATTGTGAGTGGATGGAGGAATGGGAAGATGAGAAGCTGAAGGGGAATCTTGCTATTGATGGGCTTGTGGGGAGGTAAACACCTCATTAGAAATGAAGTTCTCCCATGGAATGCCTTTTTTCTGTAGTTGGTGCATAACAACCATTTTAATAAGTGAGTGATGGAAGAGGCTTTGCATCTATTGAGGATAGTCTCTCTTTTGCACTATGTAGGACATTTTATCAATTCTTTTGTAGAGGTAATAGGGTATGTGCAACATCCTCACTCTAGTAAAATGCATAAGAAGCCTAATATGATAGGTTTAAATGAGGGAGAATCTTCCTTCACATGTGAAATAATTCATAATGATCCTCATCATAGGTGCATATCTATCAAGAAAATGTGAGAAAGGAAAGATAGATTTACTATGGTCTTTATACCTAGGCTTTAGGTAGGGTTCAAAGTTGCTCATGTTTAGGTTTTCCTGCTTGAACCATTTCTCACCCACACTTGGTATGCCTGTGGCATTGGAAATAGCATCAGTAGATAACTCAAAGGTGACCCCTGCAAGGTTAACTTGTTTGTCATGCAAGTTAATGATAAAAATTTTGGTTATCTCAGGGTGGTTTTGCACCTACTGCACCCTTTCATAAAATTCATAGCAACCTACATGTTTGAAACATGAAATAGTGAGGGGAGATGCCATTATCTCCCTTTTGTTGGGGGGTTCAAATCTATTGATCTTTCCACCTTTGTTCTCATGCCTCCTTGGAATTTGAGGCTCTCCACCACTGTCACTATCTCCCTCCCTTGACATTTTAAACCTTGCATTGAGAAACCCTAGGACTGTAAATGGAAATGAGATGAAGGGATGGTGATGAGAAAGGCAGCTTTGCAAGTAAGTGAGATGAGTGAGTGAGAGTATAAGTGTATGAGAATGAGTGAGAGGCTAACAACTTAATGATAACCCTTTGCTGATATGTTTAAAATTTGTTTTGAAAAAAATTGGGTTGATGTAAATTTGAGATGAAGGAGGGCAATGGAATGTCAATATTTTTGCAAATAAAGGGATAGAGTGTTATGAAGGAAATGGTTTTTAGGGGGGAAATTAGATGAATGAAAACTTTTATAGCACCCTAGTTCACCATTGTCTTGTATAATACTCTTAATAGGCATATGGAATGAGGCTTAAAAAGTGATTTTAAGCATGAAATTTAGGGTTTCTCCTTAGGGTTTCAACTTCTTTTAATTACAAATCGTCAAATAGCTTGAAAATGAGGTTAAGGAATCCACTTACCACTTATCATTGCCTTGGAGGACCTTTGAGGAAACTTGAAGGTGCTTTGACTTGATTTGGATGGTTAAATTTCTTAGAAATCCCTCCTGGCCAAGAGCGTAGCGCTTGAGATGAGGGCGCAACACTGAGGCTAAGCATGCAGCACATGGCCTGAGGGCGCAATGCCAAGAGAAATGCACTGAGTATGTTTCTGGGAAATAGTGCAACACTCTTCCAAGAGCACAAGAACCACTTCCAGGCATGTAGCGCCTGTGTAAAATGTACGGGGAAAACCTGCCAAGGGCGCATCGCTTGATCTTAGGCGTGCAATGCCACAAAAATTTGTTCGATTTTGACTTGGAAACTCAAAATTCTTCACTCTTGAGCGCTCTAATGATTTTGCAAGGAAACAATAGTTTGTTTATAGTTTTAGATGGGTTTTAATAGGCTCATGAAATTTTGATTTAATCTTTGAACCCCACTTTCTAAAGTTTTCAAGTATTTTTCCTTTTCATTGATGTCTTTTAACACTCTTGTTTGCAGGTGACTGAAATCATTTGAGGTGGCTCTTGATTTTTTTTCTTGAGGCATGATGACTTCACTTTTGAAAACCTTAGGATGTTTACACAGTAGCAACATCTTCAAAAACCTTCGTGGTTTCCATTACAATACTCAACTTACCTTTTCACCTTGGCTGGCAGTTTGCTGGAGTTATGATATTTGTTTTTCCTTTTGACCCTGGAGACTTTGACATGTTTATTTTGACACAGAAGTAGCCTCAAAATCCTCTTTTTCTTCCACCTTGGAGCTCAACATCATCTTTTTCTCATTTAGACATGTCAAGCTCATTTTTTACAAGTCTAGGATCTAATCACACAATGGCATCTTCAAAATCCTTCCTTTGCTTGCAGCATGGAGTTGAACTCATACTTTTTCTCATTTAGGCATGACAAGTTCATTAAACACCTTTGGGAGGATTTCTCATAGGAGAACTTTCAAAACCCTCTTTTTCCTACACCATGGATTTAAATTCATCATTTCGCCTTCTATGTCCACTTTCCCAAAGCCCTCGGTGTATGGAGTGCTTTTTATAGCAATCATTAATGTTGCCTTTTAAGTTCTCTACAGCCCCTTCAAGTTAATTCATTTATGTCCAATTCACCTCACATTTCTCCCTATTTCATCAATAGCTTTTGATAGAATTTCTTCATGCTTGGTTTTGTGTGCCTCCTCCAGGTCATTTCTACCATTGAACACTGTTTGGCACTCTACTGGACCATTAAGCTCAAAAACCCTAATTATATAAAAGAACAAGTGTTTTATCTCTTCCTTGCTGCAAGTTGTCTTCATTCAGGAGCAGACCACCTATCTCATCAATACTTTCTACAAATAGACCTTTAAAACTCCTGTAGAAGTGCTAAGCTCTTTGCATTTACCTCTTGCATGCTTTGAACTGATAAGGTGGACTTCTTTGGAAAGTTTTAGGTTTTTCTTGAATAACCATGTGTCAACATTCGAATACATCTAAACCAAATTCTAAGAAAGAAAAAGGCAGTGTTTGAAACACCAATGATGACCTTAGAACATGTGAAACCCTCATTGACCTAGTGGGAGGGTTCTTTGACTTGATTTTGACTAAAAATTGGCTTGGAGGCTTCAAGTGAAAAATAAAGTATTGTGAAAGTGTTTTATTGAAGATCCAAAATCCAATGTACTTGATTTATCTAAAGAGCCTACAGAGATATTTTGGAGACCATCAATGTTTGAGGAACCTGGGGAAAATGGGAATGAGTAGGCTATAGGAAACCCTAGAGGGAAGGTGGGTTTTATGGACAGGGAAAAATAGGCTGATGAGGTTATAGGAAGGGAAGGAGGCTGAAAATGATAGGTAGAAGCCCATATGGAGTTTGTAGGAGTGATTGTGTGACCATGAAATGGAAAACTGATAGAATAGTGAAAAAGTGTCTATTAGGATAATGAAGGCAGTAAGATTTCTAAAACTCACAATTTTCAAGGAAGGTTGTTTTCAGAAATCTAGAACCATCTATAGTAATCTAAACAGAGTGAAAAATACTGATGACTAACAACTTCCATGTAATTCTTCAAACCATCCATATTATCTTCCATGCCATTCATCTTAGCTTCCATGCCTTTCCTCAAACCATCCATTTTAGCTTCCATTTCATTTTTGGTTAATTTTTGCGAAAACGACATTTGTTGCACTTGGTCTCGTAATTTTGATATATCATGTTTCACTCCTTCCTCTTCGTGCGTCAAGTAGAGTTTTGTGAGGACTTAATGGGTGTAGAATTATTTTTGGGAGGCATTTTAGAATCCAATACTTATATCTATGCTTAAATATTCCCTTGGAATAAATTCAAACTAATTTTTCAAACAAAAGTTATGCAATTTAAAAAAAAAAATACACACATTTTTCATGCTTTTTAGGAGGTTTATATTGAACCTGAAATATCTCTGCGATTTCAGATCTTCAATATCTAAAATTTGGTCCTATAGTAACCCTCTACATCTTCTTTTCAATGCCACAAGTTAGACCTAATTTGGATTCTTCAAGGCCAATTTATGACATATCTCCCACAATGACCTCATTATGGGATGGTTCAGTAGAGTGAACTTTTACAGTGTGCCACGTGTCACTGCTTCGACCTTCAACTCTAAAATCAATACACAAGAAATGAAATTCCGTGCAATTTTGGAAACTTTTTACATAATTTCAATTTGATGCCTGAAATGAAAGTTATGATGATTTTCTCTTGGTCACAAGTTTGAGATGAAATTTTGGAGCCTGCAAAAACCCTAACTTCCAAAAATCATATCTCTAAAAATATGGCAAACAATATCTGAAATTTATACACGATTTTCCTTAGGATTTCCACTCAAATGGGTTTTTGGTTTAGCGTCTGAACCTTCATATAAATTTTTTTTTAGTGAAAATTTCACGATGACCTGTTTGCAATAGCAAAACTATAGAATCCAAAGCTCTGATACCAAATGTTATGAAACCAGCACACGAAATAAAATAAAAGATAGATCAACAACTTAGAAATTAGTCTCTTCGAGGGGGAAACGTCATTTACATTACATAAATGAACAATTATTGGATGATAAAAATGACAAAACCTCCTTTCTATATATAGGAGTCCAAGGGGTCACAATATAATCCTAGCCGACATAACAATAACAATGTAAGGGCACAACAATACAAATAGTGGGCTTTTATGGGGCACAATAATAAAAATGCGGGGACTACATGAACACAACATTAACAATAAGGGGGTCAGGGAAAATTTTGATGATGGAAAATTTTCTTGAAGTTTAAAAACATTGGTGAATCTTACTAGTCCCTAATATGAAAACTATAAAATGTTTATTGATATATTTGTAAAAATATTCGAATTTATAATGATTTTATATGTAGTCTCTATATAATGTTTGTGATTTTTAAGGTAAAATAATTTTATATTGTAAACTTTGGGAAAATCCTTTTTTATAAAAAATGGAAATTGGAGAATATTTTTTGTGGAAAGATCATGGAAAATTAGCCCACCTGCAAGTATTAGCCCCTAAAATTTTCCATGAAGGGGACTACACTAACCATAAAAATAAGGGAATACAATAGTATTATAGGGACCTAGTAGACATCATATCAAAGATATCCCATTAAGATTGTAAGCGGTGCATTTAGTATTGTAAATAATTTTTTTGGTGCTAGAATGAGGGTTACCACTGTATGATTGGTAGATTTACTCATTCATACAATCTTTAAACTTTTGTTCAAGATAACAATTATCCTATTAACTCCCAATTAAACCTTGAGAATATTGAAGGTCTCAACCTTGAGGACCTTCAGCCTCTAAAGAGACTTGGACATTTATACAAGATCACATAAGACAATGTAAGATATCTTAGATATTTCACTCAAACTTACTCAAAACAAGTAAAGAGAATCCATATTGTCCATTTGTTACCTCATAGACGTGTTGTTAAAATATCCATGACTACAAAGGGTGTATTGGTTAACTCAGTTGAAGATTTGGTTTAATTGTCTCTTGTATATTTTTTAGTCTATTAAACAACCTCTCTTCTTTGGCGCATCTGATGATGAAGATGAAGGGTCATAATGTGGTGAAAACCTAGAAGGTGAGAACATGACATTTCTAATAATGAAGGAGAACATTTTTAGAACAAAATGGCCAACAATAAAATTTCTTGGATGGATAAATGGGCTTTGAATATTCAAGGTATGCTACATGAATTTCCCCAACCTCAGGAAAATATTCTTATAAAGTCTAACCTAGAGAAATATACTTCTATGAAACACCACATTCAAGATTCTACTTGCCTTTGAGATTAATGAATGTGAAATATGAATATGGGACATGCAAATTATTTCTTTAAAATTTTGAAAATAAAGCTATCACTTGGTATTATAATCTCCCTTGAGGCTCAATTACAAATTGGAACCAATTCCAAAGAGATTTTATGGAAAAGTTAGGAGAAGAGAAAATGCCTGTTACACTATTGAGAGACATAGGTGATTTGAAAATGGAAAAAAGAGAAAACGTTAAATATTTTAGTTAAGGCTTCAATTTTTTTTTGAACAAGTTTCGTGCTAATGATGCACCTCAAGATGAAATAGCCACAAAATATTATACATCAACCCTGAATTCTAATATAGAAATGTTTGTTAAAAGGGAAGATAAATGTACATTGGAAGATACCTTTATTGAAGCATTGGTAATTGAAAATGACATGCTCTCTATTGGTGTACATCACACATAGAAAGAATCAAAAGATACCGAGAAGAAGCCTCAGGAAAATACAAGTAAACCCACTGATAAAGAGACTACTAACCTAGAAAGTGTCATAAATATGGTGAAAAGATTAACTAATGATGTTGAAGACTTGAAGAAACATGTTGGGGAGAGTTCTTCAAGTAATTGATCTTTAAAACCTTTCTTTAAGCACAATAATAATCCCTCGTCCAAATCTTCTCAAAGTTATAATGTCAAATTGAATGTTGGAAAGATTGGAATGGATAATTTCTATACAAATCATCAAGCTAGTGATTCAGATAAAACATCCCCACAATGGATTAACTCTAGGAATCTTGTGATTAATCAAATATTGGAGCAACAATCCATAAAATATGAAGAAGAACAATAAGTAGAAGAAGGATCCACTCAAACTAATGATGATTCTAACATAATTTCAACTATGTTGTTATGGGAAGTGGTGGTAGATAGATAAATTCAAAAGGTAGGATAAGTTTCGAATGGAGAATCTCAATTCGATAATTTTTTTTACAACTTACAGAGTAGGGCTGGTAACCTACTCTAGTCCTCAATAGAAGAGAAAATATTTGCAAAGGAAAATACTTCCTCCATGGACTAGCAATTAGAACGCAACTCATCAAGATAATAATAATCAACCAACCAAATATGCAGTGGGGAATGTTAAAGAAAATGAAAAAGCACTTGAAGTGACTACTAAGTCTACTCTAGGTACTCCTTCAACCAACACAATGAAGGATAAGATTGGAGGTAGTATAATGGAATACAACATGATTGATGATATGAAGAATACAAGAGCGAAAATCACTCCCTTTGACTTATGCCATCTTCCACAACAAAGAGAGTTATAACTTAGAACATTCAAGTCATCTGCTACACTGAGCAAGTCCCCTTCTAATTCAACTAATTTTGGTAAAATAATATCAGTTTCCTAGTAAATAACCATAGAAATTGATAAGGTTGCAATTAATGCTATGATTATTAGAGCTCATTAAATATCTCAAGCACCACATTTATTCCTCACATTTGATATTTTCAATCATATTGTACATAAATATTTAGTAGACTTTGGCGCTTCAATGAATGTCGCACCTCTATAAATTTGCAAGAAAATCAATGCAACCCCATAGAAAACTAATGAAAATATTATATAATTGGATAAAACTAAAGTACACATTATTGGTGAGCTTAACGACGTGCTTATTAAATTTTCTTCTGATCCTTGAGATCATCAAGTCATTGATATTATCGTATTCATTGTACCTAAAGATTATGGTTTATTGTTAAGTAGAGACTACTCTAAGAAGCTTTAGGGATATTGTTGGAGGCTGACTAACCCCTTTGAGTCGACATAAGAAATACATATTGTAAAATTGGATGGATTTCTAGTTTAGTCAAATTATTGAGTCAGTTATGGATAGTTGGTTCCGCCAGTGAAACTGATATAACTATTGCCACACGGTATAAATATGAATGGATGCACATTAATGCAATGGTTTAACTTTCTCATTAACAGAATATAATATAAAGTATTGCTTTTCTTGTTCTCTACTACTTGTGTCTCTTCTACTATTATTATGGCACATATTATTATGTGAGTTATTTTTGTCTTTTCTGTTGGTAACCAATGCACACTATCTACTAAAATACAATAAATATTTTGCAACTAATTGGTCCCATCCGTGGATCCCATACAAAGGTAAGAGTAATCACATACAGGTGAATAGTGAGCCACATACAAAGTACACTATAACAAAATTAGAATGACCTAATGAACCAATAATATTCACTTAGGGAATGGTTGGAAATTTCTTCTTGGAATCAAATATTAGAGTTGCATGTCCTAGTGATCCCCAATACCTTCAAATATATAGTCACAGCTACTTCCTTATACTCTGAATGTTGCAAATAAATATTGTATTATAGATGTAAATAACCTTAGTTTAGATAATAATACTTTTGTAAATAACGATATTTGGATCCTATGTTATGTTGGGTCTAAAACTTAGGATGGAATTGGTGTAGGTTGCATTATACTAGATCCAGTGAAGAATAAAATTCTCATTTGATGTCGCTTGTAATTTGAATGTACTAATAATACAACTGAGTACAAGGCTCCAATATCTAGATTGAATAAATTCATAATTTTATAGGTAGAATGCATTAAGGTAATGAATGACTCTAAAATTATCACCAGATAGGTACCCAACAATACACATCACTATTCATTTCTTGTCTCCAAATTTGAAAAACTATTAGAAAGAGGTATGGTGACTTATTTCCTCATTTGAATATTTCAATGTTATTCCAATCCTTAGGTCTAGAAACATTGTAGTTGGTACTTTGGCTAGTTCAAAAACCATTGTAGTTGAAAATATGGATTTTCTATCAAGATAGTTTACAAACTTGTCGTTCTGGATAATATGACTAATTTCCACATTTTCAATGATTATGAACATATCTTGCCATTCATCACAAATTTTAACTTATTTAAAGATGCTTCTACCGATGAATATGAGCATTAGAATTCGTTAGTGGATGAAACAAAGATGCATAAAGGGAACCCAAGGCTAAAAGGATTAGTTACCTTGGAAAATATGTATGATTTGTAGAACCACTTCAAAGTGCCTCCAAACACAAATATAAAGAGTTTGACACTAATACATGAAGAAATAAATCTTGGTACACAATAGGATCCCATGTATGTCAATATCAGTACTTGTTGCATTGGAGTTGAATTGAAGGAATTTATTCAATAATTCAAGAAGTATCAAGATGTATTTTCCTCAAGTTAATATGATATGAAAATATACAATGCTCAAATATTCAACATGTCATATATATCAAAGAGGAAATAAAACCTTTCTAGTAGAAGCTACTTAAGGTGAGTCCAACTCTAAAACCACTTATACAAAAGGAATTTAAGAAATTTTTGGAAGCACAAATAATCTTCGAAGTCAAACATTCCACTTCGGTCTCAAATTTGGTAGTTGTAAGGAAGAAGTTAAGAGATATTTGGCTATGCATCAGTTTCCACATTCTCAACTAAGCCTCTAACAAGGACAACTATCATGTTCCATATATGGAACATATACTCCAAATAGTGCTAGATTCTAAAATTTTCTTGCTATTAGATGAATTATCTAGTTACAATCAAGTTTTTGTCTCAGAACTGGAATTTTTGAAAACAACTTTCAAGACAAAATGGGGCACATTTTCATACAAGCACATGCCTTTTGGACTAGTGAACATTGGGGCTACCTTTCAAAGTGCAATGGAAATATAATTTACGGGATTAATTAAAAAAAGTAGGGTTGTGTATCCTAATAACGTAACAATGTTCTCCAAAAGGCACTCAAACCATTTACACCATCTTAAAGATATATTTGAGCACTGTTAGAGATACCTGATATCACTAAACACCAAGGAGAGCATATTTGCAGTATGTGAAGGAAAAATCTTAGGGCATACCATCACTAGGAATGGAATAACTATATATCCTAACAAAGTGAAAGATATCACACAAATTCCCTATCCTAACAAAAAAAAGTCTATTCAATCCTTCTTGGGTGAATCAACTTCATTAGGAAGTTCATATATGATTTTGCACAAATTGTTAAATCTTTAGAGGATATGCCCAATAATAATATTATATTCAAATGAATTAAGAAGAGAAATAATATTATGTGAAAATCAAGGAAGTTGTTTCTACTCTTCCAGCTTGTATAGTAATTAATGCTATATACATTTTCCTATGATTGCTCCCTTGAGGTGGTACTAACACAAAAGGATGAGAAAGGAAATGAAATACCGATAACTTTCATGAGCACATGTATGCAAGGCTCTAAATTGAAATATCTCAATGTCGATAAAATAGCCTATGCTATCTACAAAGAAGTGAAACACTTCAGAACATACATTTTGAAAAGTAATGTCGAGTTAATTATACCCCATCATGTGGTCATAACACTGTTCGTGCAAAATGAATTGGGAGAACACTGCAAAAACTTGATGAGATCATTGTAGGAATATGGCCTTGAATTCAAGTCTACACATATTATTAAATTTCACGGGATATGTAAACTAGTTGTACAAGCTCTAGATACGAAAATAGAAGAAAACAAAGTTTCAGATAATGATATTGAGATGTATAAATAAAATTTTATGAATAGGTCCAACGTTGAAGAATATTGGTATAAGTAACTCATACAATATTTGGAACATGGTATTTTACCTTTTGAACTATTAGTTAAGCATAAATGTGTGATCATACTTAATTCCACTAAGTATCAATTGATAAAAAATATTATTTTAAGAAGACATCACAACAAATTCTTGTTGTGATGCTTAAAATTGTCAAAAGTAGATAAAGTGTTTACTTATCTTCATGGTGAACCAACTAAAGGTCACTTTCATTATGATACTACTGAATAAAAAATCATTTGGGCAGGATACCATTGGCTCGATCTATTTAGAGATGCACATGCTTATGCCAAATTTTTTCCTATATGCCAGAAGTGTGCTAGGAAGGAGAAAAGAGAAGTCAACCCATTGAAAGTAGTTAAATTTGAAGAATCTTTTCAACAATTTTTCCTAGATTTTGTTAGTGAGATTTTCCCACATTTATTTAAACAACATTGATATATTATTATTGCTATAAATGTTGTGAAAGATACTAAGACGGGGGAAGGGGGGGGGAGGGGGGAGGGAGGCATGAATCATTATTTTAAATCTTACCTCAACTTCTATTTTCTTATTCCAATTTATATACACTACTATAATTAAGTACACCAACGTATGTACGCGACTGTGGTGAAGACAAGTAGTGTATATCCAGTTAACTAAATTTTCATTTAATTCATAATATATTTAACTTAAACCAATGCATCATTACCTCATTAGACATTAATTGAATAGTAACCATGAGCAGTAAAAACAAAATAAACCATCAAACATAAGCAAAACACTACTAGAAGGAAGTTTTGACTCCCTCACTGAAGGCTCCAACCCTTGGCATCTTTTTGGTCCACGTTTCATAATATTTCATATTGGATCCACCTGATTCAAAACATCAAACCTGTAGGCCACTTTTCATCACATTTTCAAATTGGACCCACTACCATCATTTAATCCCAATATTAAATAATAATTCTGAAATCAATATCCAAATCACTTTAATCACTGAACCAACTGAGACATCAAATCAATCAACTCATTCTTAAACAACCAAAGCAAAATATCACTATAAATCCATTCATCATAATACCAAACCACATACTTTTCATCACTGAAACTAGATCCCGTTGCTACAAACATTGATCAATTATATTTATAAATATATACACTATTATTCTGAACCATACCTTCATATGTACGTGCTTTTCATGAATAGTACCTGTGTATAAATCTCAACACATTGATAACGGATATCATATTATTGTACCGCTAAATCAATCAATGAATCACGTACTAAACCCATCACATATTATTGAACCAAATACATATCATCACATAGTAGCATCATCACTCAGTCAAAATTTCATTCCAAAATTAGTTCAACCCAACCAGTACTGTCAAACATAGATTATCATGAGAGAGACATCATTGAAAAAAAAAAAAAAACATAACATAATTGATCAAATATCCTTAAAAGTTCATACTGCAAAACCCTAGCAGATGTACACGACCCTTATAAATAATTTTCGCGTATGTAAGTGATTTTCATACTTGACACCTGTGTACAGATCTGTCCATACTGAAAACTATATATGCGACTACCCATAGATAGATCTATGTATGTATGCAACCTCTCAGTGAAAAACTGGTGTATATTTTTGTAATCACTGAATCATTTCTTTGCTACACAACACACCATCCTTGAAACCCAAATCGCAACATACACACTTTTACAAACACACATCATAATATTGTCATCACAAATCTATCAAACCATAAACAAAGTATTCAATATTTAGTCATTTCAGATCTATCAGATTTGATCCATCTCCATACTCCCTAGTGCATACCTATTTTATATCAAGTTATTCATAAATAATCCATCACATTCACACTTTAATATTTGATCTCCATCTCCTTATATAGCTTATGCCTTAGCAAATACCTTAGGCCAATCACTTAGTAATGCCAAACGTATTATTTGATGGGAGGAAATATTCATTTCCACACTCATTACTATGGGCCAATACCATGGTAAAGGCCCATTGTATTAAGAATACTATGGTGTGGAAAATGTATGCGAATTTTCTTCACCATACCCATGTATGTACGCAACCTTTATTTACAGGACCCACATATATTTCCTAAATTTCACCTTTATCATATCTTTGTCTTTGAACTGATATTTCTTTTTCTATTCTCTCTATCACATATATACTTGCCTATATATGCATCCTGCTACCATCATGTTGAAATATTTATTAAGTAGGTTTCCATCAAGGACAAGACATTAGTCATAATTACAACAATCTCCCACTTTGGAATTGATGACAACCACTTTGGTGTTTGGTTACCACCACCTGTAGATACTTGTAAACACATTTGTAGACATACCAAGCTTCTCTCCTAAGTCACCAATAATTATTAAAACACCAAGATTCTTTCTCCCTTTGTATAGATTAGGATTATCGATCTGATATTTTGAATATGAGCACTATATACTGACCTTGATCCCCTTGAGCATATGTTGAATCTTCTAAAATACATGAATCTATGACTCAACCAAATATTACCTTTCCTATCACTAAGGACTCATGATTACATCAATCACAAAACATAGTGGGGTTACATAGTGTGACTCAATCATTACATCAAATGCCCAAAACAGTGGTACTATATGACTTGACCCTAATAGTCCATACATGACTGAATTTTTACAATGATTCACAACATGGGTCTTTACATGACCTTTACAACAAGAGACAAATATGAAATTTATAACAAAAACCAAAGACCTCAACAGTGAGGTAGCAAGACCATGATAGTCATCAACAACCATCGTACACCATATAGGATCCTATAACATGAACATCATCGTCATGAAGTAAGATAAGGAAATATAGCATCATCCTTCATCAGCATCAATATGTACCAAATATGCAATGATTTCAAGCATCACCAAGAATTTGTAGCAACAATACCATTCTCTTGGACCATGATGTCATCATATGCATCTATCAAAGACAAGGAGAACCTTCAACATCAATCAAGTCTATCAAGAGGAATTAACACACCATAGGAAACTTCACCAATATGTAACTCTAGTAAACATCCATAAAGATCCCTATCTTCAATTCATTCATATATCATGACAGAGATATAGAAATATGTATGAACTTATCGTCAATAACCAATCATAGCATGATATTGTAAAATGAAGCTATGTTAGTAATCCATCTCCTTGATCAACATGCTATTTCCACACATAAGAAGATCCACAATCCTTAAACAAGATATGATATGTACCATTGACATACCAGGTGTGCAAACAAAGAGAATCACAAATATGATCAACAAGATCATTGACCAATATTATATGCATATCTTCAAGTAACATATATGCATAATCCATAACTTCACCATACCCATGTATTAATGACATAATGATAATAGCATACCATGATATCACTTATGAAACATATATTCATCATCCAATACTTCATAAACTCTTTAGTGGCATCACCAATGATATATGCTTTTCATGAACATCATTATGCAAAAAGGAATGCTAAAGAAACCATAGTTCCAACAATGCAGTAATAGACACATAGAAAATGCCTGCCCTAAACCTATGCCAAATGTTCACTCTTAGATCTGATCACATCCAACTCATACACCATCAAAGCAGCAATGTCATATTGTAGCAACTCATAAACCATCATAAGCCAATGCCACTTCTGAGTAGTATATGAATATCAACAGAATATAACCAATCAATACCAGAACAAGAAATCCAAATAATAACTATCTAAAGCTTATCAAAACCTCTCCCTAAGCATGCCCTGTTGTTTCTTCATCATAGAGAAACATATGCGATTGTCGAGATAAAAAATCATGTATATATGCAACTATCCTCCATAATATATGTGTACGAAAAGTAAACTGCTGAATTTTCATAACAAAATCTCACCCTGAGCATGTATTGTATGTTCCTATTCACCGTTACTACATCAGGTGCGCTATAAGTAATATGAAAACAGCATGGGAATCGTCATCAAGATATACATATGTATATCTCCCCCATCCATCACTGATCTTGAGGACCTAATAATTATCACCTACTATTCATGAGATCATGTACCTCACATAACTTTTGTAGTCACTATGAGAAGTAAGATTTAAAACAATGGGCTGCAGTTGGGTTAATATTCCTTATGTTTCTGTCTAATTTTCCTTCTTCTTCCAGATCTTCTTGCAATTTCTAATTATGTGTTGGAACTTATCCCATCTCCTGGTTCTGTTCTACACACTTGGCCTGCAATCAGTGGTCTTATGCCCAAATTAGTTAGAATAAAAAAAAATCCACAAAACCATCCTTTGTGCCAAGGGATTAATCTTGACCTTGATCTTGGATATTTTCTTATAGATGAGTGAATTGATTCAGTTTTCCCTTCAATAACACTGTATTGGTTTTTTCCATCACATTGTGTATGATTATACCAAATTCTAGTCTTAATCAAAGGAGAGCATTGTTCATTAATAATATTATCTAGAGACTCAGATGCCTTTGCCCATTTCTTGATCTTATCATAATATTCCTTTAATATCATAACTTCAGATTCTAATGTTTTAGAATACTTTACTTTTTCTTGAAGTTGTTTTCTTATGCTTTACGTTCTTCTATTGGTTTCTTCTAATTCCATATTTAACATGTTTATTTCCTCAATCATACCGTTTCCTTTTGATTCCAACTCTATGTTACCATTCCTAAGTTTATCATTATCCTTTAGTTCTTTAATTAAATCTCTTATCACACAACTATCTGATTCATTCATTGATTGATCTTCAAGAGCCATAAGTACTTGATAGTGACTATTCGAATCTGAATCTGAATTTTCTGGGTCATCGAATGTGCTATGACGATCTTCTTTAGAGTAAAATATTTTCTTATCAGAGAACTCCATTTTAGCAACATTATTTTCATTCTCTTTATGATTTTCTCTATATGGAAATTTAGATGCATAATGGCCTACTCTTCCACAAGAAAAGCATTTAAAGGGAAGCTTACCTTTGAATTTTCTAGTTCCTACTTGAAACTTTCCCACAAATTTTTCTTCTACTTCATCTAATATGTAGCTTGTCCCTTTGGGTGCTTCCTTATGTTTCCCTTTATATGTGGCTTTGAAGGTTTCTTCTCTCATGTCTGAAGGACCACCTTTCCTCATCTCAAATGATTTCAATATTCCATGGAGTTGATCAAGTGTGAGACTTTTCAGATCATGCATTTCCTTAATAGTAGAGACTTTGGAATCGAACTTCGAAGTTAGTGATCCCAATATATTCTCAAAATTAGTAGTATCTTTTATTTCATCACCAATATTTTTCATGGAATTAAAAACCTCATATACTATAAGGAAAAAGCCTGCAATGATTTCATCATCATTCATTTTAACTGTCTCATACTGTATTCTAAATTATTGGAGCTTAGTAATTTTTACCTTGGTGTCACCTTCATAACTTTGGATAAGCTTATCCGACATTTCCTTTGTGGTGTTTAGATTCATTACCTTCATGAATTCAAACTCGGCCATACTTCCCAAGATTGATTTTACAACTTTTTCATTAGTTTCATACTATTTCTTTCCCGTTGTATCTGTTGGAATGGAGGCTGGATAATGATACCCTTTTTCAATGATTTCACATACATTAGATCCCATTGCCTGCAAGTATGCTCTCATCTTGACTTTCCAAAAGAAAAATTTATTTCCATTAAATAAAGGTGGCCTAATATAAAGTACTCCTTGATTACTCATCTTGACAGATATCCTTCAAGTGATCAATATTTTTTTGAACAACCTTCTATGATTCCAAATGTTGGGAAAAATTCTGAGAGGGTGGGAATGAATCAATATTTTAAAACTTACTTCAAATTTTCTTTTATTATTCTAATTCCTATACGCTACTGTAGTTAAATACACCAACGCATGTACATGACTGTGATGAAGAAAGTAGTGTATATCCATTTAAGTAACTATTCATTTAATTCATCATCTGTTTAACTTGAACTTGTGAATCATCAATCAATTTTACATTAATTAACAGTAACCATGAGAATAAATAAAAAAATAAACCATCACACATAAGTAACACATGAGGAAACCAAGAGTTTTAGGTGGAAACCAATGTGGGAGAAAACCTCCGCTACCATCGTCTATGTATTTATATTTTATTATAAAGAAAACATTTTACAATATTGTACTGGTGCAGAATCATACCAGTATGTAGGCACCCACCTACAGAAGGTTACAACTTTCTCTCATTCTTCAACAACCACTGGAAGGGAGCTCCAACCCCCTGATCTCGTTTACCATCACCCATCGGAAGGGAGATCCAACACCCTGATCATATTTACTAGCTACTACTGGACGAAAGTTTCAAATACCTCAATGAAGGCTCCAACCCTTAACACCTCTATGGGCTACATTTCATAATATTTCATACTGGATCCACTTGATTCAACACATCAAACCTATAGGCCACTTTTCATCATATTTTCATACAGGATCCACTACCATCATTTAAGCCCAATACCAAATAACAATTCTGAAATCAATCTCTAAATCACTTAATCACTGAACCAACTCAGACACCAAATCAATCAACTCATTCTCTAACAACCAAGGAAGAATGTCATTGTAAATCCGTTCATCAAAATACCAAACCACATACTGTTCATCACTAAAAATAGATCTTGTCACTGCGAACATTGATCAATTGTATGTCAGAATATATACACTATTGTTTTGAACTATACCCACATATGTATGCGCTTTTCATGAAGAATACCTGCGTACAAATCTCAACACACTAATAAATTAATTTTTTCATTACTATATGAATGAATCAATCACTAAATCACATATTGAACCCATCATTTATTACTGAACCAAATATAGATCATCACATAGTAGCATCATCAATTAGTTAAAATTTCATTCCACAATCAGTTCAACCCAACTAGTACTGTCAAACATAGATTATCATGAGAGAGACATCATCAACATACAACATCAAACATAACATAACTAATAAAAAATCCTTAATAGTTCATACTGAAAAACCCTAGCATATGTACATGACCCTTATAAATCATTTGCACGTATGTATGCTCTTTTCATACTTGACACATGCATATAGATATGTCCATACGTGAGAATATATACGTGAATACCGAGAGACAGATCCACACATGTACCTGAAATCTCAGTGAAAAAATGACATATAGATTTGTAATCATCGAATCGTTTATTTGCTGCACCACACAAAATTTGTCAAACCAAAATCTCAACATTGTAATATCCCTTTTTCAGGAACAACTACAGATTCTATTCCAGAGATTGAATGCAGGGGCATTTACTGGATATGTCACCTTTGAAAAATGATGATATACGGAGGCTACCTGGCCATCTGCAGACTCTGTCTATAGAGCTTGAAATATTTCTCCTTCAGGGATTCAACAATACATAAACATGAGCTGGAAAATAGCAGTGAATGGATTAAAACCAAGAATGCCAGAAGATCTACATAACCATTACATTAGGTAATAGCAGCAACAAATGTATGCAATATATTGAGGAAATGATCTCTCAAGTCAAACAATGCCTCCTCAATGAAACATGTACATGAAATATAGAGAAATATTGCTATATAAAAGAGGCCCTGGCTATGACTGCACAATCCAAAAGGCAGAACTACTGCAAAATGTCAATAATAGATAGATATGAAAATGAATAGCTCAAATAAGAAGGGGGAGCAAGATTTCAACCCCTGGAAACATACAACACACAATCCTCAAAGGGATTGGCTAAAATATACACAAAATGGCAAATCTGCAGAAATGCCGGAGTTGCTAGGTAGTTGCATCAACTCAAGAACTGGGAATAAATGGAGAATACTGAAGATGCTGCAATCAATGACAAGATCTCCTCCAATGGATCTCTAGGATGAAAGGCTGATCCTCTCACCTAAGATCTCACCCTCCAAACATGTGGAGCAAGTCTCCACTACAAACATACTCAGAAATAATGCAGTTTAGAGAAGGAACTGCATTGTTGGTGAAGAGAAATGCTTGGCCTTGATGCCAAAGTCTGAAATAAGCTCTGGAATACCTCCAAGATGATCTCCCAAAGAGAAGAGAGACTACTCCTCTAAAAAATAGCTGAAGAGATGGTGTAGTGAACCCTCACTGCAACACCCAGCAACACAGTCATGTTAATCTACTGCAGAAATAACGTTGTCTTGATGGAATATGCTTGGCCTCAAGCCTGGGTGTGAGGAAAATGAAGAACAATCCCTCAAGAGACCTCTCAAGAAGGAGAAGGAATCCTAAAAAATAATTCCTCTAGAAATTCTTGCTAAACAGCAAAAAATGCTCTCTTGTCTGAATAGACAATGAGATGAATAATACAAGCATGAATAACAATGGTTGCCTTTCCCTCCTTTTAAACAAGTGAAATATCTTTCTCCATGGGCCCCATACATTAGGGTTTCCTCCATCAAATATCCTCTTCCTCATTCACACTACGCTATCTTCTAAAGTAAGCCACTCCTCCTATGGCAGCGTTGTTGACTTGGTCAAACCTAACCTTGTCTTCATGTATTTGCCCCTTTTCACACTTAAGGGTGAAAAATCAAGTTCTTATGTTTATCCCCTTCCACATGTGAGGGATTTTATTCATTTTTTCAATAAACATGGGCCTCCTTACCCATTTATTTGGCTGCAAGATGATAAAAGAAAATTTTAATATTCCATTCAGCCATGTGCTAAAATGGGAATATTACAATCCTCCCCTCCCAAATGTTGCTTATCCTTAAGCAACTACAAGGATAGAACTGAAGAATCTCCACCCAAGGCATGGAGTCTGAAATATGTTGAGGAAAACCTCCCCAATGTAGATCCTCCATCCCCCAAGCAATGATCCATACAAAGTGAGTTACCTCCCAACATGGCAACTCCTGACAATCATCTTCCACCTTTGGCTCCTGCAATATAGGTGGGCTGAAAATATGATATTGGTAGACAAAATAGCCTACCCCACGTTTTCCTCCTCTCCACTTATCATAAGTGCAGAGTATATGATGATATTGGGCTTCAATAAGGTTGCCCCCAAATGGAAAAATGAAGACTAGACCTCCAAGGATCTCTTCTCCAGCGTTATGAAACATGTTGTCCCAAATCATCTCATATGTGATGAGTTGGTAGTCACCACCATATGGCATCCAATCAATCATATGGCTCACCTAAAAAGGAAACAAATGTGTTGCTGTAGTGGCCACATGTGCTCTCATGCTCCCATTAGAACATGCAATGCAAATAATGTGGGAGATCTCCCCCCCAAAGGACACATCCAACCAACGTGTCATTCCCCCAATCATGATCTCAACAAATACAAAGACAACAGCAACATAATGAACCATTATGGAAACCATGATTTCTGTCATATGTGGCAAGGGAGAAGGACAATGGTCCCTCAATTGTAACCAATGCATTTTGACCCTCAACTGCAAAAGAGTGTGACAAAAAGTGTGGCCTCTCAACCACTTGCTTGTTGTCCTACTCTCCTCAAATGTATGGAGGAAGTGAATAATATACGGTGCAAGGTGAGTAGGTCCTCCAAAATACATTTCCTCCCCAAGTCCTCCTAGGGAGTGGTCACCAATAGTGCTCATGGCCTCAAGTAGACCATGGGGTCCAGAAAGAAGAATGCCCCTCCTTGGGGCAACATCCTGTACATATATGGTTAAGGGATGAATATATAAATCATCATGCAAATAAACAATACCCTTACCATAAGTTCTACTCGTGCAAATGGAGTGGCTCAAAAATGAGTCTCCCCTCATCCTCAAAGAGAAAAGAAGTGGTTGTGCTAACTCCTCCAAAGAGTTATGTATCTCCTCCATCTGCACATGACCTATGCATCTCCTCATATGCTGATCTGTCAATATCATGCAAGCAATATGATCCTAGGAATACTCCACCAACAACCTGGAGCTCCAACACGGATCTATATCCCATAGTGACAGCACTGATGATTCTCCATAAAGGAAAATTGTCATATGATTATCTCCCAAGGTCTCCACTCCTCTGAGATCAAAGAATGGTGCCTCATCATGTGAAGCATCTCTCATCATATTCTAGTCCAGTGGTCTCCTCGGCAAAATGTCTCCATGTAATGAGACATCATCATCAAAATGTGACTACATATATGAATGAACAAGTCTGTCCATGCTTCCACTGTGCAATCCAATCACCCCCTTAGGTGCATCAACCTCATAAAATAGATAGGGATGTGTGCTCCTCATCACACCATTATGGTCATCCTCCCTATCTCCTCCTTGTGTCTCCATGGCTCTACACCTCCTCAGTAATGGCACATGTAAAACATGAGTTGTGCCTTGATCTCCACACATGAGATCTTGGGGAATTCCTTGCAAAGGTGCAAGCATCCCTCGATTTGGCGCAAGAGCTCCTCTTTCCTCTACATGAGGCACTAGATAATCTCTAGGTGGCACAATGTTGTTGCCCTTAACTTCTTCAACATAAATAGGCAACCCTCCAATAATGTTGCTGCAAATGTGAAATCTCTCCCAAGGTGGCAGTGATCCCTGATCTCCAAAGGCCAAGGAGTATCCCCTTTGCACCATGATAGTGCCATCTCCTACTCCTACAACATCATACAAGAAATGAGAGCAAATCTACCCTTTTTCTCCAAAGAATGACCCCAACAACAAATGTTTTTGTTGCTTCCTCATGCTCTCATCATACAAGATATGTGATGAAGACATAGTGTATGATATGAATGTTGCATCATCACTATGTACCCATACTCTTTGATGCTCAATGATGCCAACATCCTACCACATCTTCTCCATCCTTCAAGGGTAACTAGCGCAACTAAGTCTCCTGTAGCCCGGTATCATAAATCTGCAAGTAGCTCACCAATTTCTTGCTCACCATTCACATCCACTCAACCACTTGTGGATGTCTTCCTCCATTTTTCATCTTGGTACTCCCCCCATGAGAGCTACCAACATCCCAAATCAGATCTCTGCACTTCATGGGATCTTGAAATGAAATCTTCCCGAGGATCAATTTGACCCTATGAGGATCCAAATAGGTGGTAGGAAAAAACCTCCCATCATGATGTGCATGGCTCAAGGAATGTCCAACACAGTCATGAGAGATGTTATCCATCCGAAGATGTCCTCCATCTACTATCTGTTCCTGTGAGAAGGGAAGTACCTCCTCAAACTGATGAAGAATCTTGCACTCTATGATGTGTGCGAGTTCACCTCTAATGAAATCTCTCCGAGAGATCTCCTCCTCATGCATGTCCTTCCAAAACCAAAGAGGCCTTGGATTTGCTGCCAGTAGAAGTCTCTCTTTGAGCTATGACATGCTCATTGAGAGAGTGTCATCAAAAGAGGAGAAAGAGTTTCTTATCTCTAGATGGCTACTCCTCACTGTTTCCTTCATGGCTTCCTGAATGAAGCTGCTCTCTGAATGCTCACATGAGGAATGATTCCTCCTTTCTTCCTCATTGCCCAGTGTAGTGCTATTTTGCTGCTTTAGATCAACTGCATGCAATGATATAGACCCATCCAAAATGTTTGCTGAAATGACAAGAGATGGATTTCCAATCATACATTGGTGAAATGTGGAAGCTCCTTGCAAGGCTGCAAGAGTTTCCTCCTCATATGTGTGGGCCTCCCAAACTTTTGAAGATGAAGACTTCTCCTCCATGGTCTGCTGGTACATGCCTTGTCATCTGGTGGTGAGGGCTCCTCCCTCTTCTGGCCAAATCTTCTGATCAATCTCTGAGAAAACTCAACAAGAGTTGAAACTCTTGTGTGGCTTAGATGGCTGATCCACCAATTCTTTGCTTCACCTTCAAGGTGCAGTGCTGTAATTTCTACAGCTTCTCTGTCTACCACAAAATGTAGTAGGAAGAAAGCCTCTAGCTTCTTCACCCAAACCTCTGCTGCACATGTGAGTGATCCATCAAATGTGGACAATAGAAATATATTGCCTCTCATCGTCCCATAACTGAGGGGTCTTCTTTCTTCTTTCTGCTGAATAAGATGTGGCAAAGTTGGAGCTCTAGGGCATGGAAAATTTTAGGGGCTAATATTTGCAGATGGGATAATTTTCCATGGTTTTTCCAAAAAAAAGATTCACTAATTTCCATTTTTTTATAAAAGTGATTCGCCAAAATTTTACAATATAAAATTATTTTACCTTAAAAAATTTCCAACATTATATAGACAATATATATAATATCGTTATAAATTTGAATAATTTTACAAATACATCAATAAATATTTTATATTTTTCACATTAGGGACTAGTCAGATTCGCCAATTTTTTAAACTTCAAAATAATTTTCCATCCTTAAAATTTTCCCTGCTCTAGGGTTTGCCCGGTATTTAGCAAGATACTCACTTAGAATTTCGATATTCCAAGTGTTCTTCATGCTTCCAAGAGACCTCTCAAGAAGGAGAAGGAATCCTAAACAATAATTCCTCCAGAAATTCTTGCTAAACAACAAAGAATGCTCTCTTGTCTGAATAGACAATGAGATGAATAATACAAGCATGAATAACAATGGTTGCCTTGCCTTCCTTTTAAACAAGTGAAATCTCTTTCTCCATGGGCCCCATCCATTAGGGTTTCCTCCATCAAATATCCTCTTCCTCATTCACACTACGCTGTCTTCTAAAGTAAGCCACTCCTCCTATGGCAGCGTTGTTGACTTGGTCAAACCTGACCTTGTCTTGATGTATTTGCCCCTTTTCACACTTGAGGGTGAAAAATCAAGTTCTTATGTTTATCCCCTTCCACATGTGAGGGATTTTATTCATGTTTTCAATAAACATGGGCCTCCTTACCCATTTATTTAGCTGCAAGATGATAAAAGAAAAAATTTAATATTCCATTTAGCCATGTGCTAAAATGGGAATATTACAAACATGCACACTATACATACACACATCATAATATCATCATCACATATCTTTAAAACCATAAGCATATTATTCAATATGTAGTCATTTCAGATCTATCAGATCTGATCCATCTCCATGGTCCCTGGTAGACTCCTATTTCATATCAAGTTATTCATAAATAATCCATCACATGCACACTTTAACATAGGATCTCCATCTCCTTATATAGCTTAGGCCTCAACCAATACCTTAGGCTAGTCCCTTAATAATGCAGATGGTATTCTTTGGAAAGATCAAATATCCATTGTCGTGCTCATTAATATGGGCCAACATCATGGTAATGACCCCTGGTATTGAGAATGCCATGGTATGGAGACTATACGCGACCTTGATTCATAGAACCCACATATACTTTCCTAAATTTCAGCTTTATCATTCCTCTATCTCTGAACTGATATTCCTTTGTCTATTCTCTCTTTCACACTGGACTGTATAGTCATCCTACTACCACCATGTTGACATATTTATCAAGTAGGTTTCCATCAAGGACAACATGTTAGTCATAAGGACAACAATAAATTATTTTACATGTTGGGTTGAAGCCACATTGTTCATGAAATTCAATGATAAAATGTAAAAGCGATTTATTGAGAATTATATTACTACCATGTTTGGCATTCCAACATCCCTTGTTTTTGAAAATACTACTTATTTCTCATTGTTGAAATTATTTGAATTTTCTTTGGATGAAGGTATATTTGTGACACATTATTCTAATTATTATCCCCAAAGAAATAGTCTAGCAGAGTCAAGTAACAATAATCTAATTCGTATCATTAAGAAAATTATGGTTGAACAACAACAAAATTAGAAAAGTTCTTTATGAAATGCTATGTTAGCCAGCCAAGTAACTCCGAAATCCTCACTTGGCACCTCACCCAACTTCCTAGTATATGGGAGGGAAGCTACTCTTCCTCCCAATATTTATATTCTTTCTCTACAACTTTCTCAAGATTATCGTGGTAGGTCTTTCCCTACCATTCAAAGATGAATTGATATTCTACTTAAGCTTTAGGAAGAAATGAAAAAGGATCATTTCAAATTTTCCACCCATCAATAGAGAATAAAAATGTGGTTTGATAAAAAATATACAAATGATAAATAATTATGAGTAGGCGACTTTGAGCTAAAATTTGATAAACCCCATGTAGACAATGGAAAGCACACAAAGTTACATTGTCTCTATTTCCATCCATTTCTTATTCATGAGAAGTTTGGAATAAACACTGATAGATTGCAAACCTTACACAGGGAGATTTAGTCCCCCATTGAATGGCCAAGATCTTAAAGTTTATTTTCAATAACAACTCTTCGGGTTGCTTTCCCCTATACAAATTCTAATTTACAATTTTTTTTTTCTTTTTCTTTCCCTTGTTTTTCCAAATTTTTCCTGGTTTTACATTTCAATGTGAGACACTTATGCATAAATAATCAAGTTTTGTACATAAATAAATCACTCATAAATTAATAAATGATGCTCTATCGATGTCGTGAGTGGGTATCTAGTAATTGTTCATGGATTGGATACTATTATATTTTCATCAATTACTTGAGTCTTAAACACCTTTATGAGTTGAGTCTTGTGGGGAATTCTATGGAGATGGTGTTGTATCAACAACATGTTTTTTTTTTTTTTTTTACATAAATAGATACATAAAAAAAAAGAGAGAAAATAATTTAAAAAGAGAAAAAGAGAAAATTTAAAAACGTTTTGAAAAAAGAGACAAAAATAAATTTATGAAAGAAAAGGAAAAAAGAAATGTTGAAAGGAGGATTCTATGTTCTTGGTTAATTCATGTGGCAGGTTGTTCAAAGTCTTGTGCGACCATACTATAGAAAAGTCCGTTCCAGGCAACAAAAAATTTTAAAGCTAAGCGAGGCACACATCATATAGCAGATTGAATGACAAGTGTACGAAGCAGTAATCCGATAGTGTGGGGGCCCCCAAGTCATTAAGGGGAAGTGGGGTATCTCATTTGGATTTGTGCCCAAACTATCCATAAATGTTGATGGCTCATATATGTTGAGGGACCCCTCCCAGTTTTAAAATATGGGAAGTGGGATGAGAAGAAACAATCATTTGTTTCTTCCAGAAAATGCACACAACTTGATGTGGGACCAATGACAAGTGAGCGAGACACCCAAAGACAACACAACAACTTTGATGTATTTTTTTTATTTTTCTGTCAATTTTCTTTAAATCATGAAATTATTATTTATGAAAATATTGTAAATATATATATTTTAAAATACATGTTAAGAATTAATGGTTAGAAGATAGTCAATTTTGACATCTTTTATAGTTTTTTGTTAGTTACTCCAGTGACAAAAACATAGTTTCAGTTTTGTAAAATAAAAGGAAAAATGAACCACTTAGAAAGGGTTCGGAGATTTTGAGTTTTTGATTTTTTTAATGTATTGATATTGTTGAGAGATAAGTTAATGAAGACCAATTTTGATTTTATTTTTTGAGTTAATTTTTGGTATGTGTATTCTCTTTTTTTGTGTTCTTATTGTTTCATATTTTTTTTTTCACTTCAAATGGAGTTACGAAGTAGCATATTTTAGATTTTTACTATGAAAAATTAGGATGATTCAATGATTGCAGAATTATCTATGTTGTTGTTCGTTCCAAATGGTACCTACAATTTGTGAAAAGTGCATTATTAGTGCTCCATGGTTTTTAGAATAAATACTCTCATACTTTATGTTTTCTTATCTCATTCATTTTGTCACTCTCTGGTTTTAAAAAATAAATTATGTTTTTCTTATGTTTTAACCATGCCTCTTCCAAGTTTTTCTTGTTACAATCTCACTAATTTTGAAGATTGCAACCCTTAAGTGTTAGCAATTATTATTAGGAATGATGGGTCTCTAAATTAAATTGGTCATCGCGCTTATAAAATCTAACTCTAACCAATTTTATTTAAAAAAAAAATTAGATAACACGTCTGATAACTGACTCCCTATAGCTAGGAGTTGTCTCCACGAATACAAAATCAAATTGGAACCATTGCCAAGGAATAGAGTTGAAGAAAAATTCCCAGGTTTTTATGAGATATTTTCTTTGTTGGTTAGCAAAGAAAGGGTAGTTGGTTGACAACACTCACTAAGAGAGTATTATTAGTAATTTTGGTGCTTAGAAATATCCATACTTGCTCTGACCCTCATCAAGAAAGGACTCAGAAGTCCCTAATCTAGAGAGGTTGTTGTCTAAGATGGTCTGGAGAGAAAATCAAGCTTCAAGAGGTAGTAGTCCTACAGTGGATACTCCTAAGAAAATTGTGCCTAAAATCCAAAACCTAGAAATATGAAGAGTATTTCAAATGTAGTATACCTGAATTATGTCCTAGGACATTGAATTATATTAAAGAAGGAGCCCAAAGAAGGAGCCCATCTTGAAATAACCCTCCTTCTTGGAAAGCATGAGTTTTTAGAAAATGCCTCTTCTTCAAATTCATAACCTAAGTTTGAAGTTGAGTTTTCTGAAGGATCTGCTTTCTTTTTCCTTTCCCTGTTCAAAGAATAAAAATAAAGGATATTTTTAAGAAAATTGAGACTAAACCTTCTTTTGATTCCTTTAATTCATTTCCTTTTACCTCTTCATCTACAACTACAACAACAGGTAGTCCTCCTTTAACCATAAACCCTCCAGTCATGGTTGTTCTTACTTTCTTGGGAAATAGTTACCATCCCCTAAATCTTACTCAGTGGTTAAATTATATTCCTTAGGACTATTTTAATTTATTTCCAAGATTTAATGTGGAAAATGGAGTTATTGTGCAAGACCACATCTCTGCATTTTGTGCTTTTGCCAAAATATTTATTAAAGTACATCAAGAAGTAGTTTTGAGGCTATTTGTGAAATCTTTAGGGGAGGAAAGAAAATGGTTCAAGAAAATTCCTCAAGCTTCTGTTAACATATGGGATAAAATGGAGAGGAGTTTCTTAAGATAGTAGGGAGAAAAGAAAAACCATCTTTAATTTTTGACATAGTTTAATCATATCAAGAAGGGAAATGTTGAGGATGTATTTCATTTTATAAAGAGGTTTAACAAACTTTATCATAAAATAATTAATGAAATCAAACCTCCTCTAGCATATTATATGGTTTCTTTTTCATCTACATTTGATTTTGATTTTGCATCAATGACAATATAAAGAAGACTTGATACATTGGAAAAGATGCATACTGACGCTATTTAGATTGAATCAAATCTTGCAGCTTCTGGAAAATTTAAATTCAAAGTTGAATTTGCAGAGAGGAAGAAACCAAAAGAATAAGCTATATCCTCTGGAGTGATGAAATATACACATGATGAGAAGCTAGATTAGATGACTAGAATGATTAAAAATATCTCTATTAAAATTTCTGAAATGGAATTGGACAATAAAAAATCTCCAGTATAGAATCAAGAAGGGGGAAATATAAATTTTAATCCTCAATATAGGATGCCATTCAACCCTCAGATTCTACAGAAAATAAGGGTGATGATGAGCAGGTGCTGCCCCCCTTGTTAATAGATGATGAAAACGATGAAAATGTGGAAGATAATTTGAAGTTTTTGGAGAATAAATATTCATGATAGTCTTTGATGAAGATAAACAACAATTTTGGATCCTAGAATAAGATTTCAAATAGTATGGCTTAGAAGAAGACATTGCCTCCTAGTGTAAGAAGTTTTCAAATCTCATGCAAGATGAGTTGTATACAAAATATGGCTTGAGGTCTAAGAGAAAGTCCAAGGCTCACTGAGAGGAATCTAATTAGAAAAATAAGAAGGAAAATGATCAGGATAAGAAGTAGGATAAGGATCTAGAGCATACTGTTTCCAAGACTACTGAAATAATATCACAAGTTAAAAATCAAACTCAGGAAAACAAAGAAACAGAGGAGTAGATGATAGCAAAAAAAAATTCTCCAATCTTCAACCTAGAAAAGGAGCTAAAAAATATTAAAATTCCTATACCTTTGATAATATTGTCAAAACATCCAATTTATCAAAAATAAATGGTAAAATTTATGCAACCTTCTCAAGTAACTCCTATACATGATGTTTTAAATCTACAGGAAGAAAAACCCCTAGTAATGTTTGGTCCACATGTTGAGGAGAAAGATGTCACAACTCCACCATTTGATGTTACTCTTACTATTCATGATTTCTTGTTGAATAATTGTATGCTTTATTTAGGAGCCTCGCATAACCTAATTCCAAAGTCCTTAATTGAAAATTTGGGCTTGAAAGTTACTAGATCATATAGATACTTGTATACATTTGATTCAAGGAGAGTCAAATGTATTGGGATAATTAAATATTGGGTCATTTCTCTAGTCAAGATTCCTCTCAAAAATATGGTTATGGATGTATTTGTAGCTCATATTCCACCCAGGTTTGAAATGCTTTTTTATAGGACACAGGGAGTGAAATTAGGACATACTATCAAACTAGATTTGACATATACACTAATCCTAGTATTTGGTGGGGAAGAAGGAGGTTTTATAGGGAACTAAGATTCACAAAAACCATCAATAAGGAACAAGATGCTAATAATTGTCCTTTTTTACTTTTGAAAAGGATTTTGGTTGTTTCATGTTAGGTGTAAATGAATATGTAATAAAGAAGTAGTAGTTTGCAAACCATCTCCATTTCATGAGCTAGAAATAGTAAAAGATACCATTTGGAAGATTTATTATGATGAAGCCTATTCAAAGGAGGGAAACATAGCCAGAGAAATGCTATATATCTTGAAGGTGAAACATAACTGTGTATTTCGAATTGGAGTTTGATACTACAAATAATGGCACAAAATATGAGGCCTTGATTATGGGCTTGCAAACAATAATGAATATGAAGATCCTAAATCTCATTGTATTTTGGTGATTCATAATTGGTGGTGAAACAAGTATGAGGTATGTGCGAGACTAAGCACGCTAGACTCAAATGCTATAGAGATTATGTAGGGGATTTGGTGGAGAATTTATTCCAAGCATTTAATATCAATATTATTCCTCGTGAACAAAATAGTTTGGAAGAGTCATTGATTGTGTCAAATAATATATTTAAGCCGTATCTGAATCAGTGTTTAAGGTATGAAATATAGGTTTGAAATCAAGATTTTATTCCAAAAAATATTATATGTTAGAAGGTATTTAAATATGACCAATAGATATATCATTTCATGGAGGTAATTGAAGAATTATATGCATGATAGATTGATCAAAAATCTAAAGAGGAAGAAGATGAGTTGGAAATAGAAAAAGATAAGCCAAATTGGAAGGATTAAATTGCAAACTATTAGATATTATAGTTAAAAACAAATGATATCCCTAGAGGTATTGTTCCTTTGGAAATGATTTTTCATGGAAATGATGTACCAATTAAGGTCAGTGCATAGTCCAAATAGGAAGATATGGAAGATTACAAATTATTTATACATAAAGAGCCAAAGTTGGTTAAGCTTGCAAAGGAGATACTAGAATATTTCAGGGAAAGATACGTAGAGCCATTTAAGAAGCATTCTGATGTATTTGCATGGAAATATGGGTATTTTAAGACTTATGATACTTCCATCATTTAGCATAAGATCTCATTAAAACCTAACATCAGACATTTCAAATAGAATTTGAGGCATATCAATCCTCCGCTGTTACCTATGATCAAGATGGAGGTGAAAAATTTGTTTGATACTGAAATTATAGTTCCTCTAAGATTGTGAGAGTGGGTGGAAAATTTGGCTGCTATAAGGAAAAAGAATGAATAAATAAGGCTCTGTGTAGATTTCAAAAATATTAATAAATATTTATTAAAGGATAACTAACAACTCCCTAAGATGGACCACATACTACAAAAAATTGTGGGTTCTTCTAGATTATCCATGATTGTTGGGTTCTCTAGTTATAACCAGATAACATTCCACCTAGATGACGAGGAAAGGAGAAACCAGTGGATTTGTTTAATATTCCGTGGAGAGACACAAAGATTAAGTATGATATCTCGGAAAATCAATCCTATGCCCTTGTTAAAGCAATGGAGGATTTCAAAACATAAGTGTTACATTCTTAGATTATTGCATATGTACCTAATAGCTTTGTTAAGGAACTTCTTACCCAAAATGGCAGTGATGGGAAAAGAGGATATTGGATAGCCAAAATTCA
Organism: Pinus albicaulis; assembly: GCA_034641835.2. Taxonomy (NCBI): domain Eukaryota; kingdom Viridiplantae; phylum Streptophyta; class Pinopsida; order Pinales; family Pinaceae; genus Pinus; species Pinus albicaulis. The sequence goes on from MU968411.1 coordinate 55,259,221, forward strand.
AGAATATGATTTGGCTATAAAACAAACAAATCTGGTAAAAGGCCACGGGTTGGCCAAAATTTTTACATAATCAAAATATGGGGTGATGGGAATAAAATTTCTATCAATGCATCCAAAGACAAATGAAGGGAATGAAGGAAAGCAACCTAACAATTTAGAAGAAAATAGAGAATTAAAACAACCCCCTTAAAGATTAAACACAAATATTTATGTTCTAGGTGGTATACAAATATTTTCTTGTATTTGTTATATCTTGAGTGCCCTCTTGACTTGGAGAAATATAGATGTAGGTTTTTGAAGTTGAAAGCAATGAAATTTTATATCACAAATGGAAATTTGTACTGGAAGGACCTAAGTGGGATCTTACTGTTATGTATGACCGAGGAAGCGATTGCAAATATTATAAAGGAATTTCATGTCGGAATGTGTGGTGGACACCATGCCTGGAGAGAAACAACATATAAAATAATAAGAGTGGATATTTACTGACCCATATTTTTTTTTTGATGTAAATGCCAAAGCAAGAGCCTATACTAAATGCCAATTCTTTTCTGGTATGAAAAATATGTCCTCCTTTTTTATAATTCATATCTTAGTTGAAGACCCTTTCACTTAGTGGGGGTTGGATTTTATTTGGGAAAATAATCCAACATCAAGTGTGAAACAAAAGTGGATTTTAACTACCGCTAATTATTTTTATAAATGGGTAGAATCAATCCCAACAAGATCAACTACTGATAGTGTGGTCATTAAGTTCTTGGAGTAAAACATTCTGGCAAGATTTGGATGTCAAAAAAAGTTGATTACAAATAATGCTCAGACCTTCAATGCATGAATATAATTAACTTATATTAAAAATATATTATAATCGTTAGTAATTATAGTGCCTACCATCCTCAAGGAAATAACTTGGCTGATTCTTCCAACAAAAGTCTGGCAAGGATAATTAAGAACATCCTTGCTGACAATAAAAATAATCCAGATACCCAACTTAAATATGCATTGTGGGAATTAGGGTGACCACTAAGAGATCACTTGGGAAGTATTATTTTGAGATGGTTTATAGTACCTTAGCATCTTATCTCATCCAAATAGCTATGCTTGTAGCCAAGTTCTTCTAGGATTCAGAATAAAAACTTAATGCCTTAAACAAAAGAATAAATCAAATAGTGGAACTGTAAGAGGATTGAGAGCAAGTAAAGCAGAATTTACATAAATATCAAGATAAGATGAAGATAATATTTGATATAAGAGTAAAGGATATAGAGTTAAAATTAGGATGTCATGTACTTAGATGGGATAACAAAAGGGAAGAAAAATGAAAACATGGCAAGTTTGACCCTCTATGGTTTAGGCCTTTAAAAATTGTAGTTTTCAAGGAAAATACCACTTTTCTGCTAGAGTCTGAAGGTGAGATGTTACAATTGATTTTAAATGGGAAGTAACTCCAAAATTTCATCCAATACTGAAGCAACATCTTCTACCATTTCATTGTATATAATGATGTGTGTTATTTTCATATGTATTGTTCTCACTACAATATGACTTCATAGCCCGAGGAGAAGGCATTGTTCTCTGGTTCTTGGCATTCCTTCCTCGAATGCTATTCAAAGTTATAGCTAATGTTGTACAAATTATCCAGGTGGATATCAATGGCCACCCACCTATTCCATTTGGACCCGCAGCATCAATTCTTTCAGTTTTTCAGCTTCAGCAGAACTTATTATTTTTAGCAGGTTTTCGGGTCTTGCATTCTCGAAGCCATTTTGGGGACTTAATGATCCAGGGGGATATTGGTGGCCACCCACCAAGTCCATTTGAACCCACACCATTAGTTATTTCAGTTTGTAAGTTTCAACACAACTTACTATTTATAGTAGGTTTTGGGGTCTTGAACTTCTGGAGCCGTTTTAAGGCCCTAAATGATGCTTTTTGGGAAAACGGGGATAGATCTTGTAGTCCTTGGATAGATATTTCTAACGAGATATTGAGTGTGTCAAACGGAGATCGGATGCCAAATTTATGTCCCCAGGAAGTTGAAACACCAATTTACCCAAATGGGCCCCACAGTTTTGGCGCTTCATCTCCTAGGTTTAGGTTTTTAGGACGTTTCATATTTTACATTGTTTCTAAAAAATAAATAGGCCTTCGAGCCTCATTTTAACATAGTTCAGGGGGCTGGGAGCCAATACATATCTTCTCAGAGATAAGCGCTACCAGTGCCTGGCTTGCTTGTTCCCATTATTTCAGTTCTATAACATAGTGGAGAGGCATGTAGCCGTCACATCTCTTCTCAGAGATACACTACCAATGCTCTTGCTCGCTCATTTCCATTATGTATCATTATAACACGGTTCAGGGTCTGGTAGCCACCACATCTCTTCTCAGAGATATGCCTACCAGCGTCGTAGCTATTTGTTGCAGACTGCCTCAGTCGACCACAGATCGTGGCGCTCACCACCGTTCTCAACTCTTGTGGGCATGAGACTTTTGATTGGCTGCTTCTCTATTAGAGCAACCCAGAATTCGGCCACACATACAAGGCACTCGTGGGGGGTACACAAGCTCCAAATTTTCACCTCCAAGATGCACTTTTATGTCACATGGGGCACCTTTCTGTTCCTTCAAGCGAGTGTTCCAAGATGATATGGGAAGCACACTACAGTCAAGTCGCTGGGCATTTCCAGGTCAGGAAAACATTAGTAGTACTTCAGAAGTATTTCTATTGGCCGAACCTTCGAAAGGATGTCAGGAGGCACATTAGATCCTGCACTGCTTGTGCCATTTCGAAACCGACCATCAAGAAGCAAGGCCTATATACTCTGCTACCTACCCCTAGTCGACCTTGTAAATCCATGTCCATGGATTACATGTCGGGCCTGCCTTCTACCAAGCATGGAAATGACTATGTTTTCATGGTCGTCGACAGATTCTCGAAGATGGCCATTATGGCGGCCTGCAAGAAGAATATCATACCAGAAGCCACTGCTAAACTCTTCTTTGAACGAGTGTGGGTGCACTTTGGGATCCCACAGTCTATCATATAGATCGAGATAGCAGGTTCCTCAAAAAAATTTGGTCCAACCTTTGGTCAATGCTGGACACCAAACTCACCAAATCCAGAGCTTTCCATCCCCAAACAGATGGCGAGACAGAGGTCGTCAACAGAATGATTGTACACATTCTGCGCATGTACAATTCAAAGCATCCACGCACATGGGACGACAGCCTCCCCTATGTAAAACATAGTTATAACCGGGCTCTCCATAGCTCAACCAACCACAACCCCTTTCAGGTGGGCTTGAGATTCTAGCCACTATGTCCCATTGATGTAGCCATGCCATTTGCAGCTACTCAGGCCGATTCGGCTCATGTCTAGTCTGAAGTTGACAAACAAAATAGCTTCATCAAGCGCATTTAGCACATCTGCCAACAAGTTCATGACATATTGGACAGAGCCTATGCTAAGTACAAGAAATGCCATGATCAACATTGGGTGCCACACAACTTCCAGGTAGGCAACAAAGTGTGGCTACATTTGCAGAAGGAGCGCCTCACTAGACCCCACCGCAAGCTTTGCCCGCTCCGATACGGGCCATACACCATCATCAAGGTCGTAGGGAACAATGCCTTCGAGCTCAGTATTCTACCATTCCTTGGTTTTCACCCAGTATTCAATGTGGACCACCTTCGTCCCTACTTCCAAACTCTACTGGACACCTTTGACATTGCAGAACAACTCACGCCAAGAGAGTTAAACCCAGACTGCATGGAACAGGCCACCACAAATTGTATCATGGGCATGCAAATCAAGAACACTCGCCAACAAAAAATCCAACTATATCGGGTTGTCAAAGCTGACCACCTCCTGCACCAAGGAAAGTGGTTCACCAGGGACCAAGTTCAGCAGAAGTTTCCTCATCTCATGGAGGAACTTAACGCAATGGGGACCATTGGTTCCTAAGGGGGGAGGAATGATCCAGGTGGATATTGGTGGTCAACCACCTATTCCACTTGAGGCCCCACCATTGTCTCTTTCAGTTTTTCATTTTTGGCACAACTTACTATTTTTAGCAGTTTTTTGGGTCCTGAACTTCTGGAGCCATTTTGAGGCCCTAAACGACGGTTTTTGGGAAAACCGAGATGGATCAACGTTGCTCACTCAAAATTTTTAGTCCTCGAATAGATCTTTCTAACGAGGTATGGTTCACGTCAAACGGAGATCGTATGCCAAAGTTACGTCCCTGGAAATTTGAAACACCAGTTTACCCAAACGAGGCCCATAGTTTTGGCGCTTCATCTCCTAGGGTTAGGGTTTTGGATGTTTAGGGTTTTCCATTGTTTCTAAATAATAAATAGGCCCTTGAGCCTCATTGTAACTCAGTTCAAAGGCCTGTAGCCACCACATCTCTTCTCAGAGATAGTTACCAGCACCCTAGCTAGTTTATTTCCATTCTGTCTGTAAGCAAATTTGAGTTCTTTGATATCAATGAAATGAACTGTTATTTCCACTGCATCTTTGTATTTATGGTTATATGTTTATTCTGTTACATTCCTTCATAAACCTAGATCAGTGGTATCAGAGCGGTCTGATCTTTCTCTGTTTTTATTTTCATGTCCCCAATATGGCCAGGGTAGAAGGAGTTCAACCTCGTAACCCTGACGACCCCCCATGGCGGAAGGAAAGAAAGACAAGGGAGCAGGAGATCCTATCAAAATATTTCTCGAGGAGGCCCTCGAGAAACAGAGGAACACGATGATGGATAAATTTTCCCAGATCCTTCAACAACTACCCACCGGCGACACATCTACATCCAGCACGTCAGCCAACAGGTTCGCGACATCCTGGACAAATCCAATTAAGTTCAAAGGTAGAATTCCCCCATGGAGGAACTTAACGCAATGGAGACCATTGCTTCCTAAGGAGGGAGGAATGATCCAGGTGCATATCTATGGCCACTCACCTATTCCATTTGGACCCGCAGCATCAATTCTTTCAGTTTTTCAGCTTTAGCAGAACTTATTATTTTTAGCAGGTTTTTGGGTCCTGCACTCCCGAAGCCGTTTCGGGGACTTAATGATCCAGGTGGATATTGGTGGCCACCCACCAAGTCCATTTGAACCCCCACCATTAGTTATTTCAGTTTGTAAGTTTCAACACAACTTACTATTTATAGCAGTTTTTCGAGACCTGAACTTCCGAAGCCGTTTTGAGGCCCTAAATGACGCTTTTTGGGAAAACGGGGAGCAACATGGGTCATATGCCAATGTTTCTCACTCAAAATTTGTAGTCCTCAGATAGATATTTCTAACGAGCTATTGAGTGTGTCAAACAGAGATCGGATGCCAAAGTTACGTCCCCAGGAAGTTGAAACACCAATTTACCCAAACGGGGCCCACAGTTTTGGCGCTTCATCTCCTAGGTTTAGGTTTTTTGGATGTTTCAGATTTTACATTGTTTCTAAAAAATAAATAGGCCTTCAAGCGTCATTGTAACACAGTTCAGGGGGCTGGGAGCCTATACATCTATTCTCAGAGATAAGCACTACCAGTGCCCTAGCTCGCTTGTTCCCATCATTTCAGTTCTATAACACAGTGGGGAGGCCTGTAGCCATCACATCTCTTCTCATAGATACGCTACCAGTGCCCTCGCTCGCTCATTTCCATTATGTATCATTGTAACACAGTTCAGGGTCTGGTAGCCCCCACATCTCTTCTCAAAGATACGCCTACCAACGTCGTAGCTGTTTATTTCAGTCATTTGTTTTATAATAAAATGAAGCATTATTTCCGCTGCATCTCTATAATCTATGGAAATATGTGTATTTTATTGCGTTCCTGCATAAAATCCGCATCAACAAACAACATGTTTTTATTTTTCTATACATAAATAAATGCATACATATTAAAAAAAATAAGGAAAATATAACTTTTGTAAAAAAAAAAGTGTTTTGAAAAAAGAAACAAAAAGAAAAATATGAAAAAAAATAAAAGGAAAAATTAAATGATGAAAGGAGGCTTATATATTCTTGGTTAATTCATATGATAAGTTGTTCAAAGTCTTTTTCCACCAAAATTTAGAAAAGTGGGTTCTAGGTGGAAATTTTTTTAACTCTAAGCAAGGAACACATCATAAATCAGATCAAAGGACAAGTGTGTTCGTGTGTGCCAGTCCTGCCTGTAGAAATTATAAAAACAATATGTATAACAATGGATTCAATCCGATCATGCAATATTCTAGAGAAAGATACTGAATTCTTCTACAATTGATTTGCAGAAATCAAACACGATCGCAAAATCACACCAAGTAAGAGAAAGAAGAAAATCAATCGCACAACACAGATATTTTTCCTAGGGAAAGCTTGCAGCTCAAAACCCCTCTATCTTTATTGTATAATCAACGAAGGAATCATGAGATAATAAAATGCACTCTTCTCACAAGAGTCTATTGCACTCTACCAACTTTCTCACACTAATCCAAACAAAATCGACCAACACTTAGCCAATTTCCTGCCTCTGCTCAACCTTCCTTTCTTGCACAATTCTAAGAACAATTGATCTCTACTAATTAGGAAATTCAACCTTCCATAAATGCACAATACATCATGGGAAATCCTATGGTTGTCTAATTGTGCACCAAAAATTTACTAATAACACAACTGATAGATAATATCCCTTTAACCACTGTCTCAACTGGGTCTTCATCAGAACTGACATGCATGCAAATATTAATAGTAAATCATCAGTCACTTGACAGATCACTACATGTGAATTAAATCTGATTTAATTCACTTGACCTCTCACTAGTCCAAAAATCAGTTACAACTAGTTAGACTAACTTTAACTCACTTAATTGAGTTAACTGATTTCTCATGCATTAAACTAATACACTAACTGCAACTTGGAATCTAAAACAAATAGAATCACTCTACATGCCTCACCAACCACCCTCAACTCGAATTTCATGAGCTAACCGAGTCTATCACACTGAGTTAACTATTATAGGTGATTATGAGATAATATTACAATTTATTGTCCAAATTAATTAAGGGAAAATTAAACTAGACACACATTTCTTGTTGAATTTTCAACACTCACTCTCAATAAGAAAGGGATTATCAGCTACCCCTATCCTACCTCTGTGGTATTTGAATTTTCTCTTGGCGAGAGCCTTCGTCAGAATATCTGCATCCTGGTCATCCATGGGAATGTATTGAAGTAACATAATGCATCTTTGAACACAATCTCTGATATGGTGGTACCAGATGCCAAAATTCTTGGACCTGTCATGGAATACTGGATTAACCGAGAGTTTTATGCAACTCTGGTTATGGAAATGTATTACCGTCAGATCCATTTGATGACCAAACAAACCAACAGGTATCTTCCTCATCCATATGGCCTCACATGCTGCTTGACTAGCTACCATATACTCTGCCTCAGCTGAACTGAGTGCAACTAATCTCTGCTTCCTGTTGTACTAAGAAATTGATGTCGATCCTATGTTGAAGATCCCTCCTGATGTGCTCTTCCTATCTGATGGACTGCTTGCCCAATCTACATCGGTGAAGCCTTGAAGCTTCACTCCCTCTGTACGTCTATACCATAATCCATACTCTGTAGTGCCCTTGAGATATCTCAAGACATGCTTCCCCACCTTCCAAAAGAGCTTGGTAGGCTTAACCATAGCTTGATTAAACTGTTAACTACGTAGCATATGTCTAGTCATGTGTTCACCAAGTACATGAGTGAACCCACAAGATTCCTATAAATAGTAGCGTCCACTACCTCTCCTGAAGTAGCATCCTCCTTCCTCCAGTTTCCTGCAAGAGGAGTCTCCATGGGTTTACATCTTTCCATGTGGAACTTCCTCAGAATATCTTTGGCATACTTGCCTTGAGAAACAAATATCTCCCCATCCCACAGCCATATCTCCAAACCAAGGAATAGTGAAGGATTCCCATGTCCTTCATGTAAAAATCTCTTGCAAGATCCTCTTTGCAAGAAGTTATGAGCTGCTCATCACCTGTCAGAATAATATCATCAACATAAAGTACGATAATCAAAATCTTACCATCAACCAAAATCTGGTACAAGTTTGCATCCACTTCACTCTTTGTGAAGCCCAACCCAACAAAATAGTTTTCAATCCTGGTGTACCAATCACAAGGTGCTTGCTTCAGCCCATACAATGTTCTCTTGACTCTGCACACATGTGACTCCCTATAAAAGGTCTCAAAAACTTTTGGCTACTCAATGTACACTTCTTCCTCAATAACTCCATTGAGAAATGCAGCCTTTACATCCATATGATGTATCTGCCACCCCATATGCGCTAAGAGTGCAAGGATAGATCTAATCATTGAGTACCTTGCAATCAATGAAAAATTGTCCTCATAGTCAATCCCCTCAACCTGTGAGAATCCCCGGCTAAAAATATAGCCTTTTACTTCTCCACACTCCCATCCACTGCCTCCATCACCTTATAGATCCATCTAGATCCAACCACTAACTTCCTGACTAGTCTTGGGAAAACATCCCATGCACTGTTCCTGACGATGGAGTCATACTCCTCAAGCATAGCGTCAACCCAAGTTGGTTGCTACACCACTTCCTCAAAAGAGGATGGTTCTATCAAAATACACTTGCTCATAAGAGCCATGTATCAAGTATACCTATTTGGTGAATGTCTCTGTCTGCGTCTGATGTAGGTGCTCCTACATGTTCTACTGCATTAAGTCTCAATCTGTCAGCCTCTGTGGTGTGCCTCCTACCATGTCTGGTGGATGGATTTGCATGAGTGGTTTCTACCACTCCATGAGCCTCCTCATGTGGCTGCTCCACATCTTGAGGTTCATCCTTTGGAACCAATATTTCCTCATCTACATGAAAATCAAGCTCCCTCTCAAGGGACAATCGCATGGCTTTCTCCTCATCAAATTTTACATCCTGTCTGACAGCTATCATCCTGTTGTTCGGCAAATACACCTGATAATTATGGGGAGTATCAGTCTACCCCACAAATATCCCAATCTCTGTTTTTGGTTCTAGATTCTTTCTGGAATCTTTGGTCACATGGAAATTGACAGATGAGCCAAAAATTTTAAAATATGACATCAAGTTTCTTACCAGAAAATGGTGTACTCATGCCAAGTATTTGATGAGGACTATGGTTCTTCACTAATACCGATGTGTTGAATGCCTCTGACCACAGATGCAACAGTAGGCCCTAATCATGTAAGATAGCTCGTGCCACACCCAAAATTGTTCTGTTCTTTCTTTCTACAACCCCAATTTGTTTTGGGTTATGAGGCGCAATCAACTCTCTCTGAATTCCTTCTTTGGAACATAAGTTCTTGAATTCATTGAAGATGTACTCACCACCATTGTCACTCCTTAGAGCCTTCACCTTCTTCCCTGTATCTTTCTCAAGCAATTCTTTTAACTCACAAAATTTTCAAAACGTCTGATGTTTCTTTTACGTGAAGGTGATCCCACACTTTTTAGAAAAATCGTCAACAAAAATCACATAATACTTGTGCTTTGCTGTAGAAGCTGTAGAGAATTGGCCACACAGATTTCAGTGAAATCTCTCAAGGATTTTGTCTACTCGGTTCTCCTTCTTGTGAAAAGTGGCCTTTGTATAATTCCCCATGGTACATCCCTTTAATGTGTCTATCTGCGTAAGATCACCCTTTGGAAGCCCCATAGAAATCTGCTACATGAGCTTCAAATAACTGTGTTGTAGATGGCCCAATATATTGTGCCATAACTCACCCTCATCCCGTCTCACCAGTCTGTTTGCTTTACTCATCAATGATGTACAACCATCTACATCAAGTTTGTAGAGATTCTTCACATGAACCCTAATCTTCTTAACTTGTCATGTGGATTTGTGACAAAGGAATTCTTTCCCTTCACTAAAAACCACATCATATCCTCTATCCTCCAACATAGCAATTGAAACTAAATTATTTTTCATGCCTGGTATGTGCATGAAATATTTTAATAAGAAAGGTTTACTTGACTGTCTCTGGAAAGTAACTATACCAATCTTATAGCGCTATACCTCCTGTCATCACCCATCTCTATGTGCATTTGAAGATCCTTCTCCTCCAAGATACTAGAGAGTTCTTTGTCTTCCGACATGTGGAAATATGCACCACTATCCAAGTACCAGACTAATCCCATTGCACTAGACACCATGCATGCGATGAGTGAGAAGTCCAACTCGAACTGTCAAGATAAAGCATCACCCACTACAGATCCTGAAGCCTTCTTTTTGTTCTTCTTCTTTCATGGACAATTAGTGGCATAATGTCCATGCTCGTGACAGTGAAAACATTTCACTCTGGACATGTCACACTTCTTTCCTTATTTGCGAGTCTCTTATTTGGAATAGAATTTATTTCTCTTCCCCTTCTTTTCCTTACTAGCCAAGGCACAATTTTCCTCATCATCTGTCTTGGATGAGGATCCATCCCTAGTATTCCGCCTGAATTCTTCTTGTACCAAATCCGACCAAATTCGCTCCCAATATGGTAGCTTCTCCCTCCGATTGATAGAGTCCTGATAACTATGTCAGCTCTTGGGAAGGCCTAGAAGTTCTAGGCTCACCAAGTCATCATCCACTACAATAATCCCTACACTTCCAAGCTCATCTCGACATTGGATGAACTTGGTCAAGTATTTCGGAATAGTGTCACCTTTCTCTGTTTTGATTTTACTGAGGTTGTCCTTCAATGCTAACTTTCTATTGTCACTGCTGTTTTGAAACAGATCTATCAAGGCCTTCCACATTGCATATGGAGTCATCTTGCCATGGAGAACCGAGAAAATGCGATCTCGAACTCCCTCTAATAAGATCTCCCTCGCCTTTGCAAGATTATTTTTCCAAGCATCAAGAAGAGCGACGTCTACTGCTGCGGGCCTTGGAATATCAGTGTTGATAAATTATTTCAGCTTGTTGTCCTCCAGAACTGCCTCCATTCTGTCTTTCCATGCAATATAATTAGAACTTCCCTCGAGTGCATATTCCAATCTTTATCCATTGAAATCCATCTTGATCCGCCTATCGAACCAAAGAATATTTTTGCAAATTTGAATGTTGTTTAGCACAAACTCAATTTCTTCTCCACTGTAGTGATTTATGGTGCTTTGATACCATTTAGAAATTATACAAACAATATGTATACCAATGGATTCAATCCGATCATGCAATATTCTAGAGCAAGATACTGAATCCTTCTAAAATTAATTTGCAGAAATTAAACACAATCGCATAATCACACCAAGTAAGAGAAATAAGGACATCAATCCCACAACATAGATATTTTTCATGGGGAAAAGATTGCTGCTAAAAAACCCTCTGTCTTTATTGTATAATCAACTAAGGACTCATGAAATAATACAATGCACTCTTCTCACAAGAGTGTGTGCACTCTACCAACTGTTTCACACTGATCTGGACAAAATCGACCAACACTTAGCCAATTTCCTGCCTCTGCTCATCCTGCCTTGCTTGCGCAATTATAAGAACAATTGATACCTATTAATTAGGAAACTTAACCTTCCAAAACTGCGTAATACATCATGGGAAATCCTATGGTTGTCTAATTTCGTGCCGACAATTTACCAATAATACAACTGATAGATAACATCACTTTAACCTCTGTCTCAACTGGGTCTTCATTAGAACTGACATGCATGCAACCATTAATAGTAAATCATCAATCACTTGATATATCATTACATGTGACGTAAATCTGATTTAATTCACTTGACCTCTCACTAGTGCAACAATCAGTTACAACTAGTTAGACTGACTTTAACTCACTTAATTGAGTTAATTGATTTCCAATGCATTAAAATAATACACTAACTATAAATTGGACTCTAAAACAAATACAATCCCTCTACATGCCTCACCAACCACCCTCAACTTGAATTTCATGAGCTAATTGAGTCTATCACACTCAGTTATGTAGGTTTTAACCCTGAATAGAAATTATCTACACACGAATCTTATAACAGAAAATAAACAATAGCGAGAGCATAAAACATAAAACAGATAAACAAAAAGATTTTCCCCTGTATCCCAAATCGAGATGACCAGCTTGATATTTCATTATATTCCTTTTAGTGTTACAACACATATATATACATGCCGAAGCATACATAAACCCTAATCCATTAACCCTAGATTAGAACATAACCTTAGTTCCCTTGACCGGATCTACAAAAAATACTAGGGGTCGAAAACCATCGTACCCCAAAACCATGTGAAAAACCATGCACAAAACCATGGGCACAGACCGCCCACTAGAAATTAAGGACCAAAATATAACACATACCCAACATTCTCCCACTTGTTGTTTTATTTCCGCAGGAGGCCACAGGAGAGTGTAGTCACTGGCCCAATTCTTCAACACCCATTGTTGCTCTACACCAAGAGAACGTCTGAGTGCTCACATATTTCGTCAATGCATCTGCAACATTCTCCAAAGTTTCCACCTTTAACAACAACACCCTTTTAGCCTCAACCATATCTATAAAAAAGTGATATTGAACATCAATGTGCTTTGTATTTGAATGATAAGCAGGGTTCTTAGCCAAGAAAATTGAACTTTGGCTATCAAAGTCTATCCTTATAGCTTGCTGTACCAACCCCATACTTGAACACAATCTTTGCAACCAAACTGCTTCCTTTCTTTCATGAGTGGCTGCCATGTATTCTGCCTCTGTAGTTGAAAGAGCCACTACAGACTGTATTTTACTCATCTAACTGCCTGCGCCTCAAAATAGGCTAAACACGTACCCACTTGTAGATATTATTTGGTCTAGATCTCCAGCCCAGTCTGCATCAACAAAACCACAAATGTCCAACATTATTTCCAATCCTGGTCTTCCCTGGTAGCACAAGCCATAATCACTAGTGCCACGTAAATATCTGAAAACCTGCTTCACTGTTGTCCAATGCTCCTTCCCTGGGTTTGACATAAACTTGATCAATACTACCATTGCATGTGCAATGTCTGGTCTAGTATAGACCATTTCATACATCAAGCTACCCACTGCACTTGCATATGGAACACGGGACATATCCTCCTCTTCTTCTTGTGTCTTTGGACACTGTTCAGCAGACAGCTTTACACCTATAGGAATAGGAAAATTCACCGATTTACTATTCTACATATTGAACCTCTGCAATATAGTCTCGACATACTTCCTCTGGTTTAACCAAAGCTCCCTCTTTGCCCAATCTCTCTTAATTTCCATGCCCAAAATATAGTTTGGAGCACCAAGATCCTTCATGTTGAATTTGGAGAATAGTTGGGTCTTCAAATCTTGGATAATTTCTTTGTCATTTCCAATAAACAACATATCATCCACATACAAGACCAAATAAATAACACGGTCACCAATTAATTTAAAATAAACACAGTGATCCTCCTTGCTTCTGGTGAAGCCAAGTCCCTGTATATAGGTATCAAATTTCTGATACCACATCCTTGGTGATTGTTTTAACCCATATAGAGACTTCTTCAACCTGCATACCAGTTCTTTCTTACCCTTCACCATAAAGCCTTCAGGTTGCTTCATGTAGATCTCCTCTTCTAGATCCTCGTGAAGAAATGATGTCTTCACATCCATCTGTTCTATCTCAAAATCAAATGCAGCAGCAACAGATAAAATTAATCTAATAGAAGTAACTTTGGCAACAGGAGAGAAAATATCACCAAAATCAATTCCCGGCACCTGGGAATAACCTTTTGCTACCAACCGAGCTTTGTATTTCTCCACCTTGCCTTCTACATTCATCTTCTTTTTAAACACCCATTTTCTCTCGATGGGCTTCCTTCCAGCCGGCAACTCCACCAGATCCCATGCCTCATTTTTGTGCAAGGATGCCATTTCATCAACCATGGCCTCCTTCCAGAGTTTTCCATCCTCTGAATCTACTGCCTCCCTGACAGTTCTGGGATCATCATTAGTTATAGTTAAGGCAAAACCTGAACATAAAGCAGATGGACTATACCTTTCTGGTTGCCTTCTTTCCCGAACTGATCTTCTCAAAGCTGGAGTTTGTGGCTCTTCATCTTCTGAGTCTTCTTCTATTGTAGAGTCTGATTCATCCTCCTTTAGCTCAAACTCTATCTTCTTAGGTTCCTTTGGTATGAATTCATGTTTAACAACATCTTTCACCTCTCTAAACACCACATCTCGGTTGTACACAACCTTCCTTGTTTCCGGGTTCCAAAGCTTGTAACCTTTTAAACCATCCTTATACCCAATAAAGATGCACCTTTCAGATTTATTGTCCAACTTGGTCCTTTTCTGCTTTGGAACATGTGCATATGCATCACATCCAAACACCCTTAGATGTGATAGAGAGGGTTTCTTACTAGTCCATACCTCATGTGGAGTCTTATACTCCAACACTGATGCAGGTGATCTGTTAACCAGATAGCATGCAGTCTCCACTGCCTCTGCCCAGAATTCTTGTCCTAACCTGGTACCATTGAGCATGCTTCTTGCCTTTTCCATCAGTGTTCTGTTCATTCTTTCTGCAACTCTGTTTTGCTGAGGTGTGTATGGAGTAGTATTCTGCCGTGCTATACCACACTTCTTACAGAACTCTTCAAATTCCTTCTTGCAGAAATCCCCACCATTATCTGTCCTTAGCGCCTTTATCTTCTTCTCTGTCTGGTTTTCCACTAGAGCCTTAAATTCTTTAAATCTGTCAAAGACTTCATATTTCTTCCTAAAGAAATATATCCATGTATTCCTTGAGAAGTCATCGAATGAAACATAGTACACACACTTTCCTAGTGATGGAACTGACACAGGTCCAAACACATCACTGTGCACAAGTTCTAATATCTTGTTCGCCCTCTTAGCACCAGAAGGAAAACTCACCCGATTCTGCTTCCCATATACACAATGTTCACAGAAATCGAAATCTAGAGAGAAATTAGACATACCTTCTACCATACCATTTCTATGTAGTATCCGAAGGTCCTTCTCTCCAATATGTCCAAGCCTTTGATGCCATAGCATGGTCTTTTCTCCAGAGACAGCTAGGCTTTCCGCTCCACTTTCAGGAACCACATAACTGTTACACCCATCAATAACAGTGCTACCTTGTAGCTTGTACAAAGTTCCAGTCCGAACTCCCTGCATTAATACCAGTGCTCCCCGAACCATCTTGCAGGCATCTTTCTCGAACACTGTTTTTACACCTGCATCATCCATCTTGCTTACAGAAATCAGATTTCTGGCCAATGCAGGAATATGCAGAACACCAGGAAGTTTTCTAATCCTTCCACCTTGCAGCTTCAGCTTGACCTTTCCACGTCCGATGATTCTGGCCCTCCTATCATCCCCTAGGAAGACATCACCACCATCATATTTCTCATACTCGCAGAACCACTCCCTATGGGGAGTGAAGTGAAAGGATGCACCTGAGTCAATCAACCATGACTCATGATCTACATGTGTATTTTAAGAAGAAACCAAATACACATCCCCACCTTCATCCGAGGTGGTTTTTTCCTTTACAGAAGGAGCATCGTCAGATCCCTTTCCTTTCTCAGGAGCTTTAGATCTGCAGTCCCTTTTGTAGTGTGCTTCCTTTCCGCATTTCCAACATACCTTTACAAAATTTCCAGGAGATTTAGATCTCCCTCTAGATTTGGATCTCCCACTCGAAACCTTATTCTTATTTCTGTTTTGGGACCTTCCTCGTACATATAAGGCATCTCCATTCTGGCCCTCTATATTTCTCCGTCTCATTTCCTCCAACAAAAAGGCTGAGACAATGTCATCAAAATTCAAGGTAGTTGTATTGTTACCCATTGCAATAAACAGACTGTCCGACGAGTTTGGTAGAGAACACAAAAACTGATGCACTTATCTTCATCTGAGATTTTAATATCAGTAGATGACAACTGACTTACCACAGTATTGAAGGAGTTCAGATGCTCTGTCACCAAGTCTCCATCCTTCATCCTCAGGTTATACAACTTTTTCCATAGGAACTAGTTATTCAGCAGAGACTTAGATTGGTACAAAGTCCCAAGTTTTTCCCACAAATTCTTCGCCGTAGCTTCCCCAGATACATTCAACAATACTGAATCTGAGACACACAAACATATTGTTCTCTTAGCCTTCCAATCCAGTTTCTTCCAGTCTTAATCTGACATTGCCGTCCATTGATCTTTATCCACCAGCAGATCCTCCATCTTGAGCTTCCACAACTCAAAACTCTGACCATTAAATTTCTCGATCTCTATCTTTCCGCCACTCACCGTCTTCTTTCACCGCAAGAATCGATCCCACAAATCTCCCACTGAACAGGGTCTACCTCGGGCCCGAGCAAAAAACCCTCAGCAGCAAAGGCGTCCCCTTGAAGCCAAAACAACTCTGATAAAAAATGTATGTTTTAACCCTGAACAAAAATTATCTACACACGAATCTTATAATAGAAAATAAACAATAGCGAGAGCATAAAACATAAAACATATAAACACAAAGATTTTCCCCTAGATCCCAAATCGGGATGACCAACTTGATATTTCATTATATTCCTTTTAGTGTTACAACACATATATATACATGTTGAATCATACATAAACCCCAATCCATTAACCCTAGATTATAACATAACCATGGTTCCCTTGACCAGATCTACAAAAAATACCAGGGGCTGAAAACCATCGTACCCCAAAACCATGTGCAAAACCATGCACAAAACCATGGGCGTGGACCGCCCACCGGAAATTAAGGACCAAAATATAACACATACCCAACATTCTCCCACTTGTTGTTTTCTTTCTGTAGGGGGCCATAGGAGAGCTTAGTCATTGGCCCAATTCTTCAACACCCATTGTTTCTCTACACCAAGAGAACTTCTGAGTGCTCACAAACTTCGTCAATGCATCTGCAACATTCTTCAAAGTGTCCACCTTTACCAGCAACACCCTTTTAGCCTCAACCATATCTCTAACAAAGTGATATTGAACGTCAATGTGCTTTGTCTTTGAATGATAAGCAGGGTTCTTAGCCAAGAAAATTTAACTTTGGCTATCACAGTCTATCCTTATAGCTTGTTGTACCAACCCCATACTTGAACACAATCTCTGCAACCAAAATGCTTCCTTGCTTGCATGAGTGGTTGCCATGTATTCTACCTCTGTAGTTGAAAGAGCCACTACAGACTGTCTTTTACTCATCCAACTAACTGTGCCTCCAATTAGGCTAAACACATACCCACTTGTAGATCTTATTTGGTCCAGATCTCCAGCCCAGTCTGCATCAACAAAACCACGAATGTCCAACATTCTTTCTAATCCTTGTCTTCCCTGGTAGCACAAGCCATAATCACTAGTGCCACATAAATATCTGAAAACCTGCTTCATTGCTGTCCAATGCTCCTTCCCTAGGTTTGACATAAACCTACTCAATACTCCCACTACATGTGCAATGTATAGTCTAGTACAGACTATTGCATACATCAGGCTACCCATTGCAATTGCATATGGAACACAGGACATATCCTCCTCTTTTTCTTGTGTCTTGGGACATTGTTCAGTAGACAAATTTACACCTATAGGAATAGGAACATTCACCAGTTTACTATTCTGCATATTAAACCTCTGCAATATAGTCTCGACATACTTCCTCTGGTTTAACCAGAGCTTCCTCTTTGCCCAATCTCTCTTAATTTCCATGCCCAAAATATAGTTTGCAGCACCAATATCCTTCATGTCGAATTTGGAGAATATTTGGGTCTTCAAATCTTGGATAATTTCTTTGTCATTTCCAATCAACAACATATCATCCACATACAAGACCAGATATATAACACGATCACCAATTAATTTAAAATAAACACAATGATCTTCCTTGCTTCTGGTGAAGCCAAGTCCCCGTATATAGGTATCAAATTTCTGATACCACATCCTTGGTGACTCTTTTAACCCATACAGAGACTTCTTCAACCTGCATACCAGTTCTTTCTTACCCTTCACCATAAAGCCTTCAGGTTGCTTCATGTAGATCTCATCTTCTAGATCCTCGTGAAGAAATGTTGTCTTCACATCCATCTGTTCTATCTCAAAATCAAATGCAGCAGCAACAGATAAAAGTAATCTAATAGAAGTAACCTTGGCAACAGGAGAAAAAATATCACCAAAATCAATTCCGGGCACCTGGGAATAACCTTTCGCTACCAACCGAGCTTTGTATTTCTCCACCTTGCCTTCTACATTCATCTTCTTCTTAAACACCCATTTGCTCCCAATGGGCTTCCTTCCAGCCGGCAACTCCACCACATCCCATGCATCATTTTTGTGCAAGGATGCCATTTCATCAACCATGGCCTCCTTCCAGATTTTTCCATCCTCTGAATCTACTGCCTCCCTGACAGTTCTGGGTTCATCATCAGTTATAGTTAAGAAAATCAATGTAAAAGCAGATGGAACATACCTTTGGACTATACCTTTCAGTTGCCTTCTTACTTGCACTCGATCTTCTCATAGCCGGAGTTTGTGGCCTCTCCTCTTCCGAATCTTCTTCGCCGTAGATTCCCGCGATTCATACTCCTTTAGCTCAAACTCTACCTTCTCAGGTTTCTTTGGTAGGAATTCATGTTTAACAACATATTTCACCTCTCTAAACACCACAGCTTATCTGTACACAGTCTTCCTTGTTTCTGGGTTCCAAATATTGTAACCCTTTAAACCATCCTTATACCTAATAAAGATGCACCTTTAAAATTTATTTTCCAACTTGGTCCTTTTCTCGTTTGGAACATGTACATATGCATCACTTCCAAATAACCTTAGATGTGAAAGAGAGGGTTTCTTACCATTCCATACCTCATGTGGATTCTTATCCTCCAACACTGATGAAGGTGATCTGTTAACTAAGTAACATGTAGTCTCCACTGCCTCTGCCCAAAATTCTTATCCTAACCCAGTACCACTAAGCATGCTTCTTGCCTTTTCCATCAGCGTTCTGTTCATTCTTTCTGCAACTCAGTTTTGCTAAGGTGTGTATGGAGTAGTCTTTTGTCGTGCTATACCACACTTCTTACAGAACTCTTCAAATTTCTTCTTGCAAAACTCCCCATCATTATCTGTCCTCAGCGCCTTTATCTTCTTCTCTGTCTGGTTTTCCACCAGAGCCTTAAATTTTTTAAATCTGTCAAAGACTTCAGATTTCTTCCTCAAGAAATATATCCATGTATTCCTTGAGAAGTCATCTATCCCGGGAAACATAAGATACGTATTCTTCCTGCTGATGGAACCTACATAGGTCCAAACACATCACCATGCAATAAGTTCTAATATCTTGTTCGCCCTCTTAGCACGAGAAGGAAAACTCACTCGAGCTCCCGCTTCCCATATACACAATGTTCACAAAATCAAAATCCGTAGAGAAATTAGACATAACTTCTACCATACCATTTCTATGCAGTATCTGAAGGCCCTTCTCTCCAATATGTCCAAGCCTTTGATGCCATAGCATGGTCTTTTCTCCAGAGACAACTAGGCTTTCTGCTCCACTTTCAGGAACCACAGAACTGTTACACCCATCAATAGCAGTGATACCTTGTAGCTTGTACAGAGTTCCAGTCCTAACTTCCCGCATTAATACCAGTGCTCCCCAAACCATCTTGCAGGAATCTTTCTCGAACACTATTTTTACAACTGCATCATCCATCTTTCTTACAGCAATTAGATTTTTGGCCAATGCAGGAATATGCAGAACACCAAGAAGTGTTCTAATCCTTCCACCTTGCAGCTTCAGCTTGAACTTTCCACGTCTGACGATTCTGGCCTTCCTATCACCACCATCATATTTCTCATACTCGCAGAACCACTCCCTATGGTGAGTGAAGTGAAAGGATGCACCTGAGTCAATCAACCATGACTCATGATCTACATGTGTATTTGAAGAAGAAGCCAAATACACATCCCCACCTTCATCCGAGGTGGTTTCTGCCTCTCCAGAAGGAGCATTGTTAGATCCCTTTCCTTTCTTAGGAGCTTTAGATCTGCATTCCCTTTTGTAGTGCCCTTCCTTTTCACATTTCCAACATACCTTTACAAACTTTCCAAGAGATTTAGATCTCCCTCTAGATTTGGATCTCCCACTCGAAACCTTATTCTTGTTTTTGTTTTGGGACCTTCCTCGTACAGATAAGGCATCTCCATTCTGGCTCTCCATATTTCTCTGTCTCATTTCCTCTGACAATAAGGCTGAGACAATGTCATCAAAATTCAAGGTAGTTGTATTTCTACCTATTGCAATAACCAGACTATCCCACGAGTTTGGTAGAGAACACAGCAAACTGATGCACTTATCTTCATATGAGATTTTAATATCAATAGATGACAACTGACTTACCACAGTATTGAAGGCATTCAGATGCTTTTTCAACGAGTCTCCATCCTTCATCCTCAGGTTATACAACTTTTTCTGTAGGAACAAATTATTCACCAGAGACTTAGATTGGTAAAAAGTCCCAAGTTTTTCCCACAAATTCTTCACCGTAGCTTCCCTAGATACATTCAACAATATTGAATTTGAGACACAACTGTATTGTGCTCTTAGCCTTTCGATCTAGTTTCTTCTAGTCTTCATTTGACATTTTTGTTGGTTTAGTACCTGGATCTACTACGATCCAATGATCTTTATCCACCAGCAGATCCTCCATCTTGAGCTTCCACAACTCAAAACTATGACCATTAAATTTATCTATCTCTATCTTTCTGCCAGTTGCCATCTTCTTTCACTGCAAGAATCGATCCCGCAGATCTCCCACTGAACAGGGTCTACCTCAGGTCCGAGAAAAAAACCCTCAGTAGCAAAGGCGTCCCCTTGAAGCCGAAACAACTCTGATACCAAATGTAGGTTTTAACCTTGAACATAAATTATCTACACACGAATCTTATAACATAAAATAAACAATAGCAAGAGCATAAAACGTAAAACAGATAAACACAGAGATTTTCCCCTGGATCCCAAATCGAGACGACCAGCTTGATATTTCATTATATTCCTTTTAGTTTTACAACACATATATATACATTCTGAAGCATACATAAACCCTAATCCATTAACCCTGGATTAGAACATAACCGTGGTTCCCTTGACCGGATCTAAAAAAAATACCATGGGATGAAAACCATTGTACCCCAAAACCATGTGCAAAACCATGGGCGCGGACCGCCCATCAGAAATTAAGGACCAAAAACATTTTCACCGGGGTGATGCCCCAGACCCCGACAGGGGGGCTACCACCCCCCGTTGCGCCTAGCGCAAACAGGGGGCTATCGCCCCCCCTCTTACCCCCCCGCACGTGATTATTCATGGAAAGAATATAACACATACCCAACAAGTTAACTATTACCAATGATTTTGAGATAAGATTACAATTTATTGTCCAATTTAATTAAGGGAAAATTAAATTAGACACACATTTGTTGTTGAATTTTCAACACTCCCAGTCACCAGTGATCAAATGTTCTCTTAAAAAGGTTTTGATAGGGTATTAATGAAATTTTTTATGGTTTCAATAGGTTTTCAAATAAAAATTTAGTCACTGGTTAGTGAGTTTAGGTGTTGAAGTAAAAAGTTATCGGAAAATATAAATAATTACCGAGAGGAATAATAAAACATAACCAACAACAAAACACATAAACATGAACACAAATGTTTATCTGGAAAAAATCCATCCAATGAAATTTCAATAACCATTGTCCAAAACCATGACCAATCCGTCCATGTGAGCCTTCACCGCTCACCTCCAGGCCTATATTACAATGAATTCTTCCTAGCCTTTTATAGGCTCCATTACATGCAATACCATGAGCCGACAACCATGGGTGCACAATACAATGTGCCCCAAACTACCCGATTGTTTAACCTGGTCAACCTTGACTCTAACCCCGAGTCAATTTACCTAACATTCCCCCCTTAAACTTGACTTAGGGTTCCTTGACTAAATCTAGCCAACCTTGCCAAGTGAATGAGCCTCACTGACTTTGACCCTTAACCCCCTCAAATTTTTATACCCAAGGTAGTTGTTAACTTGACATCCCCCCTATCACCTAGGTCTAACCCAGAGTTTACCAGTAATTACCCAGGGGTAGCATGCCATACCAGGTCTTACAGTATGCCTATTTACATGTCATAAAATTTTGACTCCATTAAAAGATTTTTTTTTTTTGGGTTTGTTGCTTGATGCCAAATTCTCTAGCCTTGCACACTTCGTTCCTTCTCCTATCAGTTTTCTTTGTGGAATAAACAGTTGTGCAGCAAAAAATCATATATTCATTCACATGCCAATAAAACCCTTGGCTACAAAAGTGTCCCTCTGAAGCCAAATATGGTTCTGATACCAAATGAAGAAAACATTTACCAGAAAATATAAATAATTACCAAGAGGAATAATAAACATAACCAACAACAAAACACATAAACATGAACACAAATTTTTATCCAGAAAAAACCCATCCAATGAAATTTCATTAACCATTGGCCAAAACCATGACCAATCCATCCATGTGAACCTTCACCGCTCACGTCCAGGCCCATATTACAATGAAGTCTTCCCAACCTTTTATAGGCTCCATTACATGCAATACCATGAGCCAACAACCATGGGTGCACAATACAATGTGCCCCAAACTACCCGATTGTTTAACCTGGTCAACCTTAACTCTAACCCCGAGTCAATTTACCTAACAGGTTTGTTACTCCTCCTTTAAAGTCCATCTTTTGGTCATTGCCATCACTCATTGTCATGAGTCATCATTGAAATGTATTCATCATCATCTCAGTCACATCACCATAGTCATTATTCATCTCATTTCATGTAGTGCCATCATTAGGTCTTAGGGTCAAAATCACAAAAATAGGCCATTTCACCATCAAATTTAGCATTGAAGAAGTAGTAATAGTGAAAAATGTTCAATAAAGGTTTAAAAATGCTAATTTAATTTCTATCATGATGTAATATGTTTCAAAAGGTTCTAAAGCTGTAGTTTCAAATCAAAATATAAAAAGGACAAGGTGGGGCCACTACACCACTATGAAGAAATATTGAATTCCAAGCTATAAAATACCAAAAAAGCATCTCATTTTCTCATTCCAACTTCAAGAGACATCACTCCACCAAGAAAGAACATTTCCACCCTTAGAGGATCAATTTATTGCCTCAGGAAGTGCCACATCCCTTCTACGCTGCGCTTCTTCTAGGTTTGTTGTGTTTTCTCCAAGGGAGTCAAATATTCATTTGCAAGGGTATTATTTCATAAAAGGGTTCAAACACATCTCTTACAAGTAAGTGAACCTCCTTGTCACATCCTCTCATCAATTTGTCCACTCATATCAGTTAAAACTCAGTGAAATACCTCTCTCAACATCTGTGCTACATTTTTCATATTCCTGGACAATGTGTTGCATAGCTGTGTTAAAACCATAATTTTAGAACTATAATACCTTCCCCCACAATCCATATACTACCCTTAACAATTCCCCTTACTCTTATCCCTCATTTTCACTATTTTCCCACAAACCCTATCCTAGACTACACTTTCCTAGGCTAGGACTATTTTTTCCCCTTTTGACACCCTTCCCCCCACTCATTCCCTGAAATTTCACTTATCTCTACCCGCCTAATGTTGCCCAAGAATTTAGGATACCCCTAATCCCTTCATCTCCCTTCATTCCTTAAAACTGCCTAAATTCATTTTTTTCCCTACACTAAACACTAATTCCCCTTCCCACTGAGCTAGGGTTTTCTATGGATTCTGAAACCACTGAGAAGAAGAGGCACAAGGGAGGTCAGATCAATAGGTATGAGCCCACTACAACACACGAGATCATGTCTTCACCCTTCCTTATGAAATAATTTTATGATGTTGGTTGCCTTGCCTTTCGCCAAAAGGTTGAGGAACTTGATTTTCATGACAAACTTACCAGCACTTTTGCCACCAGTTTGAGGAGAGATATGGTGAATATTGTAGGGGTGGTGTTCACTCTTTAAAAAGAGGCCATTTCTACAACTACAGGGATTCCAAAAAATGGAGAAACTTGGTTCAATAATAGGGTCCTTGACATTGAAAGTTACAAAGTGTATTTGAAACCAACATACAAAGAAGATCCAACATACATCTTTCCATTTAGACAGTTGCTGGACAAGTATGCTGAGTCTCATGAAATTGATCATGAAATATTTCACATGTGAGGGCAGGTACTCAAGCTTATATCAGTATGATATGAGACTAGTGATGCATTTCACTAGTGTAAAAGCCCTCAACTTGCCTCATTACCTTTACATAAGCCTGATAAAAGTGGCAGAGAAGGTACATAGATTGGGAGAAGATCATCATGCTAGTATGTTTCACAACAACTTCATGAAAATCCTAGTTTTCCATTAGTTAGGACATATCAATTTGTCATGGGATAGTTTTATATATTCAACTTCTCTTTTGTCTTCTCCAGCTTAGTCTAGCATTCACTCTACACCTTTGACTTCACCATCACATCAAGAGGTTTTTTCCACAAGAAAACCTATCACCAAAACTCCTGGGAAGAGGTGACTCAAACATATGTTAGAGGAAATAAGCTTGTTTTTGCTCCAGACATTGTTGAAAGGGCCAAGCCTACATTAGGGAAAGAAACATCATCACATCATGAGGCACCATTGTAGGATGAGGAAAAAGTTCATCTTGACATTGATATGGCATATTTTGAAATCCATGAGGAGAACAAAACAACGAAGAAAATCATCATGGAGAAGGAGGCTAAGATTAGAGAACTCAAGGATAGTTTTTCAAAGGCATACTTCTTGGTCTCATTCTTGCAACAGGGGAACATGCAGCTAAAGGTAAATTAACTGCTCTTAAATAAGCCTAATGAAAATTTGAGAAAGGATGATGCCAAAGGTAAGGCAGTCGTTGAGGTTGATAATTCAGAGGATCAACAATAGTAGATTAAAGCAAGGAGACCAAGAACAAGAGCTCTCAAGAGGGATCTTGAGCAGGAAAAAGAAACATCTCTACCAAAAGGTCAAATGACTGTTGATGAACTCATTTTGGCAAAAATTGAGAGAGAAAAAGAAGGTTGGATGGATAGGGTGAATTGATACTTGGAAAAGCTTTTTAATAGGGTAAAAAAGAATAAAAACCTACAAAGACACATGGCTATGCATTTTATACAAGGAACAAGGTCTCCCAAATCAGAATCAAGCAAGTGAAAAATAAGATGAAGCAAACCCTAATGAGGAAAAAAGAGAAGGATAAGCTTGAATTGTTGGTTGAGGCCTCCCTCATAGCTTGAAACATCATCAACTAGCTTCATGGAGAAATTTTGGGAAATTTTTGAAGAAATTTTGTGAAAATTTTCATTTTTGTGACTTTTGGCCTAAATTGGAAATATCAGTTCAACCAAAAGCGCAACGCCTTGGAACTGCACTTTTTCCTTAGAATTCCAAACGATTTATTTTTATTTTTATGAATGGGTAGATAATAAATTACACCTATAGGCTATGTACGTTTTGTGCCTTAATAACAAACTGGTTGGGAGAAAATGCCCAGAATCATGCAAAAAGTCACTTTCTGCCACTATTTTGGACTAGGCAGTGTGCTTTTGGTAGTACGTTTGGGAGAATGAGTTTTTCTCTGTCTTGGAGTGTCCGTTTTTCTTGCTTGTGGTCTCTAATGAAAACTAGACATCCTTATATTTCCATTGGTTCCTTCAGAGCTAGATTTGGAGTAGTCGAAGGCCTTCAAAATTCCATTCAAATTTTGATGCTGCGCTTTTTTCTAGAGGCGTTGCACTTTTGTAGAGTTGTGGTGCGCTTTTTCCAATTAGTGAAAATTTTGAGTTTTCTTCAGTCAAACTTGGCTTTTATGATGTAATTTATCTAGTTTCATGTTTACTTGATGTAATAGAAGTTAAATGGGTTTGTTATAGTCATTTTGATGTAATTTTGGACCTCATTTATGAGGAGCACGTCAGTCAAAGTCTATATGGAGGATTTGTTTCAACCTCCCTAGTCATTATGGTTTTGTTGAGAAATTCATGTAAGTTGTTCTTATACTAAGGGATTAAACCCCTAAGAGAGGGGAAGTTGCTTTTAATCTATATGTATGTGGTTTTCATTCAATCTAAAGGTTGGACATCAGAGGGTGAAAGTCTTGTAGCTTGTAATTCATCTTTTTTACAAGAAATCAAAGGAAAATTGCAACTATTATTCGGGATTTCTTGTGTTGTGAGTTTGTGATAATGTTTCCTATATATTATAGATTTATATGATTGGAAATTTAGTCTCCTTACCATATCCTTTCTCTTCAGTGATTTTCCTAAGAGGTACTAAACATAATTATTTTAATTAAGATCTGTTTTATTAGGAATCTCATGTTTTTGTGTTTTATCTTCTTGATTAATGAATTCATGGTATACATGCTCATTATGATATTATTGCTCATTCAACCCTACACTACACCTAATACCTTCTAAGTTATCACAAAAGCATGCTTACCCTGCTCCTCTATATTTCTTGCAACTGAAACCTTTGAAGTTTTGACCTAGTTCCTTGATTTTCACTCCTGATCCAACAAAAAACCCTAAAATATTTCAAACCCTAGAGTTGTACTATCTAGCCTAAAATCCATTCTTGTACCACTCAAAACCTTGGCTATGATTTTCATAGAGATAGCTCTCTCTGGTTTGGTAGCTCTAGCTACCAAACTAAAATCTTGGTTTGGGGTTACCTCTGTCGATATCCTTCCAGCCTTGGGACATTGTGGAGGATAACATTTCTGGCGTCGTTGCCAGGGAGCGAAGTGACAGATCTTCCCTAGGTTTATTATTACATTTTCATTGAATTCTAGGACTATGGGTGACGAGACCTAGTTTTCAAGAAGGTTGATTTGAGTTGGAGAGAGCCAAAGTGCAGGAAACAAGAAAACAATGGCTCCTAAAAGGTATACACAATCAAATCCTGATCCAAGTCCACCATCTCCTGTTGAAGATCAGTAAAGACTCATAACAAAGTATAGACTTAAGAATTCTAAGTTTCAGTAAATTTCATCTACCTTTGTAAGTTCTACATCTCTACCTTTAGAATTGGTTTCACTTGAAGATATTCCATTTGATCTTAAGTTCAATTTTTCTTTGTTTAAATAAAAATCTAAAACATATTTTTCTAAAATTGTATTTAACCCTTCAAAGAAACAAGTTTCTCATCCATATAATCCAATTCGGAAGTCAATTTAGAAGTATATTTTGATAGAAAGGTTTGGAGTCAATTCGAAAAACTTCAAAAACTAGAAAACCATCTTCAATATACCTCTGAGAAGGCTTATATACAATATCATCAGGAGCTCTTGTTTGCTGGCCCTTTTTCAACTTCATCTACTCACACTGCTACTACATCCCCTCGTACTCTTGTTTCTTAACGATCCACACTTCCTCCCACACAACTATCACTCATACTAACACTTCCTGTTGTGAATACAAGCTTGCCTCCTAGAACAACTATGGCCAGATTTTCTCCTTTAGCTTTTCTAGGACAACTCACTAATTTACCTCAAAACTATGGAAAAAGGCTACCTCTTTTTGTTGGAACCACCGAGATTACATCTAGGAAACATATTGATAAAATAAGATATTTCATAGATTAGAAGAGATAGATAATGATGATGTGAAAATGAGAATTATTGATTAGAGTTTCTCAGGAGAAGTAAAAAAATGGTTTTGAGCTTTGGGACCTCGTTCAGTGCCAAATTCACAACAATTAACTGATATTTTCCTTTCCAAGTGGGAGGAAAAGAAGAATCCTCTTCATATATTGGTTGAATACAACTCATTGAGAAGGAAACCTAATGAATCAATTCAAGACTATACTACTCATTTCAATATGGTGTACAATTCCATTCCTACCAATATCAAACCTCCACCTGACTTGGCTTCGCTGCACTATCCAGAAGCCTTTGACCCTGATATGGCATATTAACTTAGAGAAATAAATCCCACCTCACTAGAGGAAATGAAGAGAAATTTTGTCAGTGTTGAAGCCAATATGTTGATCAAGAAATCAAAAAGGAAAGTTGAAAAGAGAGTTACAATTAAGGAAGAGCCATCAACCTCATACGAAGCAAAGTTGGATACTTTTATTAGAACTATGGAAAAGATGGTAGACATGATGTCCATTTCTGAAAGGCAGTCAGAATATCAAGTCTGAAATCTCAATTTCCAAGGACTACAACAACAATCTCAATTCATAATTAAGCAGAGAGAGCATAGAGCTATGGATCAGCAAGCACAACAACAATTCCACACTCCATTACAACAAAACTATGTCTAAGGACATGAATATGAGGACGATATTGTTGAATAAAATCATTTATTTGAAAAATATCATGGACTTATCTTCTTTACAGAGGATGATGAGTATACGGAGGAAACATATGTGTCGGATGACCAAGAATACATAATTGAAAATGATGATGGGATGGCAATCCAATTTGAAGACTATCAAAGGGGGTACTTAAATTCTCTCAGTTCAATGCAGATACAATATAGTTTGAGAAACTGAGATGTGCCTATTACTTCTACTCAAAAGAGGCCAGCTCTGCAAAAATATTCTCATTCTAAACAAAATTCCCAAGCTAGTCCAAATAAAGAGAAGGACCCTACTACCACAAATCAGAGCAAGAACAATGAGTCGTCTACAAGTACATCAAAGAGAGACAAGGAAGGAAAAAGAAAGGGGTATTCAACAAAAGAGTAGCCCAAAAAGAGGGATACCATTGCTAAAGTGGTAGAGAATAAGACTAACTTGTTTAGCTTAGACAATGAAATTTCTAAGTTAAAAGTTTCTCTTCCCCTTACTGAGCTTGTAAAGAATGATAAATATAAATTCCATGTTTCCAAGGTGTTGAAAGTAGATCAAATGTTAGACATGGTAAATTTTAGTGATAACCATCCCGAACTTATATTTGGGCCAACCATAGATGGAAATATTGAAGATAGTGAAGTCCCTCCCTTTTATCTTAGTTTGAGGATTCATGATTATATCCTCCATAATTCCATGTTGGATTATGGGGCCTCACCCAATTTAATGCCTAAGGCCATCATGGATAAGTTGGGGTTGGACATAACCTGGCCCTATCATAACCGCTATTCTTTAGATTCAGTTAGATTCATATGCCTTGGTATTATCAAGGACTTGGTGGTCTTCCTTGATCAGATTCCCACCAAAAATGTGTTGATGGATGTTGCAGTTGCTAACATACTTCCAAGGTATGTCATGCTTCTTTCATGGTATTGAGGAGCCAAATTAAGGGGTACTTTACAACTTGATTTTTCATATGCTACAATTTCAGTATTTGGTCAACTTAGGAAGCTATACCGAGAAGTTAAAATGAAATACGTGATCACTAGTAGAGCCAAACCTAAAAATCACCCCATTCACTCTGTAAATACTGATTTAGAATCTTTCATTTTGTATAATGATCATTTAACCGATGATTTAGAGAGTCAAATTGTAGAAGGTGAAGAAATTTAAGGATTGTCAAGTGTCTGATTCGGATTTATGCAGGAATGCAATAGAATACACATATAACCATAAATACAAAAATGCAGTAGAAATAACACTTCATTTCATTAATATCAAAGAACTGAAATTTGTTTACAGACAGAATGGAAATAAACTAGCTAGGGCGCTAGTAGCTTATCTCTAAGAAGTGATGTGGTGGCTACAGGCCTATGAAATGTGTTACAATGAGGATAGAGGGCCTATTTATTATTTAGAAACAATGGAAACCCCTAAACATCCAAAAAACTAACCCTAGGAAATGAAGCACCAAAACTATGGGCCCCGTTTGGGTAAATTGGTACATCAACTTCCCGGGGACATAACTTTGGCATACGATCTCTGTTTGACGTTCTCAACACCTCGTTAGAAATATCTGTCCAAGGAATACAAATTTTGAGTGAGAAAAATTAGTATATCAACCTATTTTGGTCCTTTGTTTCCCAAAAAATGTTGTTTAGGGCCTCAAAACGGCTCTGGAAGTTCAAGACCCAAAAAATTGCTAAAAATAGTAAACTATGCTATAATTAAGGAAACTAAAAAATTGAAAGAAACAATGGTGGGGCCCCATGTGGAATAGGTGGGTGGCCACCAATATCCACCTAGATAATTCCTGCCCCCTTAGGAAGCAATGGTCCCCATTGCATTGAGTTCCTCCATGAGATGAGGAAACTTCTGCTGAAGTTGGTCCTTTGTGAACCACTTGCCTTGGTGCAGGAGTTGGCCAAATTTGACAACTCGATACAGTTGGATATTCTACTGGTGAGTGTTCTTGATTTGCATGTCCATGATACAATTTTTTGTGCCCTGTTCCATGCAGTCTGGGTTTAACTCCATTGGTGTGAGTTGTTCTGCAATGTCGAAGGTGTCCAATAGAGGTGGGAAGTAGGGTGGAAGGTGGTCCATATTAAATACTGGGTGAAAACCAAGGAATGGTGGACTATTAAGCCCAAAGGCATTTTTCCCTACAACCTTGTTGATGGTGTACGATCCATATCTGAGAGAGCGAAGCATGCGGTGGGGTCCAATGAGGCGCTCCTTATGCTAATGTAGCCACAATTTGTTGCCCACCTGGAAGTTGTGTGGAACCCGATGTTGATCATGTCATTGCTTGTACTTAGCATTGGATCTATCTAATATGTCATGAACCAATTGGAGGATGTGCTGAATGTGCTCAATGAATTTTTTCGCTTTGTCAGCTTCAGACTAGACATGAGCCGAATTGGCCTAAGTAGCCACAAATGACATGACTACGTCAATGGGACATAGTGGATGGAAACCCAGGCCCACCTGAAAGGGGATGTGGTCGGTTGAGCTGTGGAGAGCTTGGTTATAACTTTTTTGTACATAGGGAAGGCTCTCATCCCATGTGCATGGATGATTTGAATTGTACATGCGCAAAATGTGTACAATCATCCTGATGACGACCTCTATCTGGCCATCAGTTTGGGGATGGAAATCTGTCGACTTGGTGAGCTTGGTGTCCAACATTGACTAGAGGCTAGAAAAAAATGTGCTAAGGAACATGTTGTCCCAATCTGAGATGATAGACTGTGTGATCCCAAAGTGCACCCACACTCATTCAAGGAAGAGTTTAGTAGTGGCTTCTGATGTGATATTATTCTTGTAGGTCGAGGCCATTCTCGAGAATCTGTCGACGACCATGAAAACATAATCATTTCCATGCTTAGTAGAAGGAAGGCTTGACATGTAATCCATTGAGATGGATTCCCAAAGTCTACTAGGGGTAGTTAGTGGAGTATAGATGCCTTTCTTCTTAATGGTGATTTTGGCAATGGCGCAAGCAGTGTAGGATCTGATGTACTTCCCGACATCCTGTCAAAGGTTCGACCAATAGAAATACTTTTGTAGTATTTCCACTCTTTTCTTGACCCCGAAATTCCCAGCAACGTAACTTTAGTGTGATTCCCAGATCATCTTGGCACGCTCGCTTGAAGGAACACAAAGGTGTCCCAGTTGACATAGCAGTGCATCTCGGAGGTAAAAATTTGGAGATTGTGTACCCTCCAAGAGTGTCTTGTATGTGTGGCCGAATTCCATATCTCTCTTATAGAGAAGTGGAAAATCAGAAGTCTTGTGCCCACAAGAGTTGAGAACGGTGGTTAGTGCCACGATCGATGGTCGGCTGAGGAAATTCTCAACATTATTGGTACTGCCTTTATTATACTTGATGTTCAAATGAAATTGTTGCAGGTATGTGGACCGCTTCTGATGGCGATCATTTTTCATCTTCCCTTGTGTTTGTATAAACTGCAGGGGTCAGTGGTCTGTGTGGATGACCGTTTCCTTCCCCAAAATGTAATGCTTCCATTGGCGGCATACCAGCACAATGGAATGCATTTCTTTGTCATAAGTCAGATAATTTTGAACTATGTTAGATAGTGTCTCACTGTGATATGCCACTGGATGCCCCTGTTGAGTAAGAACTACCCCAATAGCATAGTCAGAGGCATATGCCTCGATCTAAAATGGCTATTGCAAGTCTGGTAATGTGAGAACTCGGGTAGAGCAGAGGCGATATTTCAATTCTATGAATTTCTTCTGTTGAGATTTAGACCAAAAGAATTTTTCTTTCCCTCCTCCCTTAGTGACTTGACTCAAGGTCCAAGTGATATGAGAGAATCCCAACATGAACCTATTAGAAATTAGCAAGACCCGGAAAGCTACAAAGCTCTATTAGAGTGGTTGGTGCTAACCAATCTCGAGTTACTTGGATCTTGGTTGGATCCACATGCACCCCCCATTCATCAATATTGTGTTATCACCCAAAAAATTAAGCATCATTTTGACAAGGTTAAATAGGTTCATGTGTCAAAAATAGGGTTGTAAGATTCATTTTTAAGTTTGGTCAAGGGAAATATTAAATTTTTATTGTTTAAGTTTACCCTAAGGTCTAAACCCACTCATTTTTAAACTCCCTCATGTCACATCATTCATCATTTTCTGGCCGATTTCAATTTCCAAGTTTTTTGTACCAAAAGTGCCAATTTAGCCAAGAAACCAAAATTTTGTAGTGAAATACACTGTGAAAAGTCACTTTTCACTACGAAACAGCTGATAGTTTCGTAGTGAAAACAACCAAATTAACACTAAAAATGCTACGAAAGCGCAGTTTTCTATCTATCTTGTCAGTCTAGCTATTAGGTGTCAGAAAATCATTGGAAATGAGTAGGTTAGATGCCATTCGAGTCATGGAGGGATAAATCCAAGGTACATGCTTAGGTCTGCAGTCATCACGATCAATTTAGGTATGTATGAGTCATCATAAGGTCATGAAGAGACATCAAAACTTCAAATCCTTTCTTAATTCAGCCATTTCTGATTTCTTATTCCTTCTTCCGTGATATTGAGCTCTGGAGAGCTAGTGCAGTAAGCCAAAGTTGTGGCTGGTGTTTTCAAAGGTTTACATTGATCATCATCAAGCGAGGCTGCAATTCATCAAGCGAGGTTGAAATTCATCAAGCGAGGTTGTGAAGACATTGAAGAAACCATGGCAGAGAAAAGAAGGACCAACAAGGGTGGTCAATGCCTGAGATACGAACCCGCGGACATGAATTTAATCAATGAAGACCCAACAGTAGTGGAAGCCTTCATAAGGACAGGTTTCCTGCAGTTTTGTGAGAATTTACAAGGATGTCATACACAGGTGTCCAAGGAGTTTGCTTTGAATTTCAGTGGAACAACCACTAAAGTGGGAATGCTCAATTTTTCTATCACACCAAAGGTTATTGTAGCTGCTACAAAGATTCCAATAGGTCAGGAGAATTAGTTCAAAGGTTTCAAGTTTAACATGGAGTAGTGCAATAAGTTCATGAAGGCTGAGAATACTAAAATGGATCTCAAAAATGCTATTCCAAGAAGTTACATAAAAGACAACTATTCAAAATTATTGCTCATCATCCAAAAGTACTTTACTTGTGAAGGGAGATACCATAAAGTATAATCATATCATTTCAAATTACTTCTGCACTTTACTGGTAAGATTTCCCTTGATCTACCTTTCTATTTGCATAAAAGTTTGTCAAAAATGGTAGATAAGGTCCAAGCAAAGTCTAAGGGGAGTGATACTTCATGATTTCATCATGGTTTAATGAAGTTATTGGTTTTAGATGAACTTCAAAGGTTAGGCAGAGACTAATCCTCATTCTTGTTTGTTAGTGGTTTTGAGTTGGATGCTCTTACTCCTTCAAGAACTCCTAAATATAGGAAAATTCCATCACCATTAGCAACAAAACAGAGGGAACCATTGGTAGCAAAACCAAGTGAACCTGCAAGAGTATAACCAAGTGAGAAAATTATGAATGAGCCAGAGAAAATGTAGAGCCTTGACACACCAAGTGTCCCACCTACAAAACAGAAGTCAAAAGTGGTCAAACCTGCAAAACAAAAACAAACTGTTAGTAAATAAGGAACCAAAAGGATGACAAGGAGCCAAACAGTGGTTTTAGAAGAGAAAACAATGGTTGTAGATTATAGAGTAGAAGAAAAGGAAAATCTAGAAGATATTTTACATGCAATTGAAATAGAGGAAACTCCTATTGTCCAAGCTGGGTTTATAGAGGAAGGTGGATAGAAGTTAAAAAAGGATAAATCTGCAAAGAAATTAGAATTTGAGGGAGAAGATGCATGTTTCATGTTCCAAGCAGGAAATCCTATGACAAGGCATGCTAGGAAGATATTAGAGAGTAGTAAATAATTTCAACCACCTACTGACACAACTCATCCACCTCAAGAGTTTATTGACCTTTCATCACCTATAGAGAAAGATACAGTCAACAAATCAAAGAAGGGAAAAGAGAAGGTGATGGAAAAAACAAAGTTGCAGCTCCTTGAAGAAAAATTGAAATTGGACAATCATGAAATTTCTGTTATGAAAAGAGAAGCAAGCAAACACAGTGTAGAGAAGATTCAATTTGAAAATATGAAGGCAATTTGGGAAGAACATGTTGACACTGTCTCCAAGACTTTGGATAACACACAACAACTCATCAAATGGAACATTCCAGCAAGGAAAGAGGCCAAACATGTCAAGAGGATAAAAAAATAGTTGAAAGCCACCAATAGAATATTGAAAGACCAGGTTAAAGACCTTCATGAGAAACTTGAACTAATTCATGAAGAGTTAGAGAAACAAGGCTTTAAAATGAAAGTGCTTGAAGAGCTAATAGATCAACCAATTATTAATGAGGAATAAATGCCTCAAGGATCATAAGGTGAGTTGGTTTATGGTTTTTTAATGATAATGACATGTTAGAAACAATATTTTGGCACTTACAGGGTTTATTTTTCAAAATTACACAAAAATCTGGATTTTCAGCACTTTTCAGTAGTTTCGTAGCGTGCCCGGGCTTGAAGGACAACAAAACGCTACGAAACTATTGTAGTTGTTATTTTTACTTTTTAAACCATTTTTTGATGCTGTCAAGAGGTGAAATTTGTGTGGGAGATATGTCTAATGATGATGAATACTATTCAAAAGGAAAGAATAATTTTTTTTTAGGGTAAGTGGCATGTTTTGCAGCACTACAAAAGTACGCTACGAAATTGCCTTACTTTCGTAGCGTATTGTATTTCAGCCTTTTTAGCAGATTTTGGAGAATTTTTGTACATTTGGAGATTATTGAAGTGTTAAAGACCATGACAAGTAATTATTCAGCACT
This sequence comes from Pinus albicaulis, assembly GCA_034641835.2. NCBI lineage: Eukaryota > Viridiplantae > Streptophyta > Pinopsida > Pinales > Pinaceae > Pinus > Pinus albicaulis. The sequence goes on from MU968411.1 coordinate 55,294,519, forward strand.
CAAAGACCACGAATTGAAGATAAATTGGCAGCCAAAGCATTCATGGAAGAAGAAGACCATTTGCAACAGGGTTTTGTTTCCAGTTTTAGAGGAGGTCAGTTAAGTGGTCATAAAGTGATGAATCCCTTCACCTCAATTCGAACATGTGAAAGCATACTTGTCAAAGAATGTAATTGATTAAGAACATAAGGTTGTTAAATGAAATAATGAGTAGTTTGAGTCCTATTAGGAAAAGGACTGTCAAGTAGGATAGCTATCTTTTTGTCATTAAGTTGATGTTTTATGGTTATGCAAGGTGTCATTAGGCAAAAATTCGATGAATCTAGCGAGGAGGCAGATCAATCATGATGTGACAAGTCTATTAAAGGCCATTGAGTCGAATTTGTTAAGGGTTGGATGTTTTTGGAAAAATTGCAGCTTATTGTAAATTTACTGTTTCAACAATACAAAGATTTGTTACTTGACCAACCTGTTATTCTGAATGAGTTTTTAATTCTTACCTATCTTATATAGACCTTTTATGTATCTCATTTGCAGTGGCCTTCATTTATAATACTCGAAATTCATTCATGAAATGCTATGACTTCCTTTATAGATGAATTGACTGTGTATTTTTATGTTTCATGTGTGTGTGTCCTACTACTAAAAACTCTTACCTGCCTCAGCTTCCAAGTCAAGTGAACTCACTGAATAACTAAAAATGTTGACTCCATAAGACCAATGTTTACATACTGATATTATTTTCAACCTACACTCATGATAAGAAAGTTATTTCCTAAATAACGTTAGCCATCTACATCTTTATTCAATATCATTAACCCTTGAGAGAGCCCTCTCAGACTAAGGAGGCTAAGCCTAAGTCACAAGATTGGTTTGAAACAATTACATGAGATTGTCTGATTAGCAGCCTATCAGAAGAAATTTTGTGATAACATATTGTATCCCAGATACTGAGCTTGGATCATGCCAAAAGTTCACTTCCCCAAATTGGCACACAACTTCTGTTTCCGCAGTGTTTTGAGGACCTGTCGGATGTGGTGGAGGTGCTCTTCCCAAGTGTGGCTGAAGATCAGGATGTCATACAAGTACACTACTACAAATGAGTTTGTGAATGGCCATAAGATTTCGTCCATGAGAATGATGAAGGTTGTGGGAGCATTCGTCAACCCGAAAGGCATGAATAACCATTCGAAAAGGCCCTCCTTGGCTTTGAAGGCATTCTTCCACACATTAGAGGGTTCGATTGGTACCTGGTGATACCCGGACTTCAAGTCGATATTGCTGAAATATTTTGCCCCTTTGAGTTGAACCATAATATCATCAATTCATGGGATCGGGTACCTATTCTGGACAATGATCTTGTTCAGGAACCGATAGTCAATACAGAATCTCCAAGTCCCATTCTTCATCTGCACCAACACGATCAAGCTCCCACAGGGTGATGAACTCAGCTGGATGTGACCTTTCCGCAACAGCTCTTGAATCTACCTCTTGATTTCATTATTCTCTAGAACAGAGCACCGATAGATCGGTCCATTGGGAAGTGGCGCACATGGGGTCAAATCGATGGTGTGCTTGACCTGACAGTGTAGAGGCAAGCTTATGGGTGAGGTGAAGATGCCCCCGTACTCATCCATGACCTTTTCCATTTGTTTTTTTTGTGCGAAGGAGCCCTGTCTGGAGGTTGTGGCCATAGTCTTCTTCTTTCCCTAGGGACAGATCATCAGGAAAACAAATTTCCTAGTTTTGAAAAGGAGCTTACTGCATTGTTTTGCAGTAACCAAAGAGATATCCGTAGGCAGTGGTACCTATGGTATCCTGTAAAACTTATTGCCCAAAGTAACAATAACAACATGAGGTAGGGAATAATACACAGTATGTCACTTCCACAAGTATGGTTGGTCTAATAATACATCACAAACATCATGACGAGCAATGTCACATAATACCTCATCCGTGAAGGGCTTGATGCTATAGGGAAGGCAACACTACTGGCTGACGCAGAGATCTTGTCCTTGGTGAAGCCACCCGATGGTGTACGGTTGTGGGTGTGTTGTGGTCGGCAAGCCCAACCACTTCACGACCCCTACTGAAATGAGGTTCTTTTAGCTCCCACTGTCAACAATGAACTGTAGCGCAGAACCCTTTACCCACATCTGGGAGTGGAAGAGATGCTCCTCCTCATATGGATCTTCTGGTTCCTCCTTCTGGATATTTGCAGTGGAAATAATGGCATTGGGCTCCGCATCAATAATATGCTTCCCTTTTTCATTCCCCTTGTCAAGTTCTGATTCAAAGTCAGAGCATGCATCCAATCCAGAAGCCCTCATCTCAGACACCAATGAATGCTTGGCCCGACACTCACTTGTGTTGTGAGTGGAGCTCTTATGGAAATCACACCACTTTCCCATGTCCTTTTCCAACTTCATGGTGTTGTTATTTTCTTGCGACTTCGGTAGGTTATCTTGGGTCACCATGCCTTGGATTTTTACTTTCTTATACGGTTTCAGGGCACCTTTCCCTTGCTTTTGATTCACAGATCCAAAGTCTCACTTCTTTTGTTTTGAATTTGTTCTCAATCTTGGCAGCATACCAGTATGTCGTACCAAGCGAGGATATGTCGAGGAACTCCATTTCCTCCTCAATGTATCTGTGAAGAAAACTGCGGTACTTCAACAAAAAAAATTTCTCTGAATATTTTATACCCAACTTTGTGCACAAGGTATGGAAAAAATTCATCAGCTCATACACATCTTGATCCCTTTTCTTCCCCAACGTAGTCCGTTGTATGTACTTGTCCTCATAGCTCCCCATGGGATAATATTTTTCCTTGATGGCATCTTGGAAAAAATTCCAAGTGGGTATGACCAGGAACAGTGAGGGTTCCCCCTTGTCCTTTTTCCCACAGTAGGTTTCCCACCAATCCTTGACATGGGGGGTAGCTTTTAGTAGTGCAAAAATAATCTTCTCCCGGTTGGAAAAGTCATGAACTGAGAAATATCATTCTATTAGATTCAACCATATATCTACGATGTCTGCATCTAATTGGCCATCCAATATGGGAATGTCAAATTTTACTTGTACCTTAGAAGGAGTTGTGCCTCTAGAGTGGTTGTTGGATGTAGATGTGCTGCTGATGGGCAGTCGTTGAAGGATTTGAGCAAAGTTATCCATCATCGCATTCCTTTATTTTCCAGGGCCTCCTTGAGAAATATTTTGATAGGAATTCCTGCTCTCTCATATTTCTTTCTTTCCCCCATGGATGGTCATTAGGGTTTGTGAGGATGATCTTGGAAAGGTTCAACTCAATCGAGTCCTAACTCCTTATACCCCGACCTCATTGGGGACATGCAAAGAAGGATCGAGAAAGAGTAGGCTGCTCTGATACCACTGATCCAGATTTATGTAGGAACACAACAGAATACACATATAACCATAAATACAATAATTCATCGAAAATAACACTTAATTTCATTAATATCAAATAACTCAAATTTGTTTACAGACAGAATGGAAATAAACTAGCTAGGGTGTTGGTAGCTTATCTCTGAAAAGTGATGTGGTGGCTACATGCCTCTAAACTATGTTACAATGAGGATTGAGGGCTATTTATTATTGAGAAAAAATGGAAAAACCTAAACATCCAAAAACCTAACACTAGGAGATGAAGCGCCAAAACTATGGGCCTCGTTTGGGTAAATTGGTACTTCAACTTCCCTGGGACGTAACTTTGGCATATGATCTCTGTTTGATGGACTCAGTACATCATTAGAAATATCTATTCGAGGAATACAACTTTTGAGTGAGAAACATCCATATATAGACCCATGGTCCTCCAAGTTTTCCCAAAAAACATCATTTAGGGCCTCAAAAGGGCTCCGGAAGTTCAGGACCCAAAAAATTGCTAAAAATAGTAAAATGTGCTATAATTAAGGAACTGAAAAAGTGAAAGAAACAATGGTGGGGCCCAAAGTGGAATAGACAGGTGCCCACAAATATCCACCTGGATCAGTGTCCCAATGGTATTTAATTCATAACTAATAAATTAGAATTTCGATGGCTTGCATCCAAGCCCTTCAGAGCAAAGCTAGTAGAGTCCAAGAAAGCAAAAGAACATGTTGAGACAACGGGTCATAAAGAAGAAACACATCAGTCCATAGAATTTTAGTTTCCTGATTATGAGGAGGGTCTTTGGACCATGGATTTTTATGGTTCTTTGAGAAAATATGGAACTAATATCAAAATCTTGATCCGTAGCCCTATACATTAGTAATCTAAAGTCCCATAGAATGTAATATTTTGTTCTTATAAACTATATTTTGACTCTTCGAATAATGAGGCTGAATATGAAGCCTTAATTAGCAGTCGCTGAATTTTGAAAAGGATAGGTACGAAGAGAATAATACTATATGGCGACTCCGAATTGGTGATTAAACATGTAAAAGGGGAGTACCAGGCCAAACATCCTAGGATGAGAGCTTATTGTAATGATGTTCTTGATAATTTTACAACTTTTTGAGAATATACATTGTTTATGATTCCTAGAAGTCAGAATTTTATGGATCATTCTCTTGCCACAATGGCCAACAACTTTAAGATTCCTATTCATGCTACTAAAAGGTTTGAAATTCATGTGAAGTATTGCTCGACTATCCCTGACAAGCATAGATACTAGCAAGTATTTTGGGATGATAAATAGATAAACAATTTTCTGCAAATGGAGGGGGAGTTTGCTAATTCCCATATTGATGATGTGTATAATGAAGATGATCAGGTAATTGAAGCTACTAAAGTTGATGTGATGTAGCTAAAGGAAAATAAAATTTCACGAGGTCTTATACCTTTGGAAGAGTTATTTTATCAAAATGATGTAACTAAAAAGCCGACAATGGTCCTCATAGAAGTAGGTGTTGAAAATGTAAAAATTGGTACAACTGATAAACCCAAGATGGTTAAATTATCGAGGTCTTTGTCCCCTGAGTTGAATGGTAAATATATAGATATTTTGAGTGAGTTTTCTGATGTATTTGATTGGGATGATTCATATTTTAAAGTGTATGATAAAAAATCATCCATCACACTATCCAAATCAAGCCGGATCAAAAGACATTCCACCAGAAGCCAAGGAGAATCAATCCTAAACTGCTTCCATCAATCGAAAAAGAGGTAAATATACTTTACAAAGATGGTATTATATTTTTTATTCAATTTTTAGATTGTATGTCCAACCTTGTGCTAGCAAGGAAGAAGGTAGGCGGGATTTGTCTTTGCATAGATTTCAAAAATCTGAACAAGATGTCCTCGAAGGAAAATTATCCTCTCCCGAAGATGGAAAATATCTTGTAGAGGGGGCTTTTGTTCTCCTTGATGGATACTCAGGATACAACCAGATCTTGGAGCATGAATATTACCAAGAGAAAACAATATTTACAACACCATGGGGTACTTTCATGTATGCCAAAATGCCATTTGGGATAAAGAATACAGGGGCTACATTTCATCAGGCTATGGTCATTACTTTCATGAATGAGAAGGATGTGTTTCCCATGGTTTACCTAGATGATGTTACTGTCTTCTCACAATCAGATGATGAGCACCTACATCACTTGAGAATAGTGTTTAAAAAATGTAGGAATTTCTGCATTTCATTGAATCCTAAGAAAATCCTATTTTCCATGGAAGAGGGAAAAATACTTGGGCACATTATCTCAATAGATTTCATCCGCACCAATCCTTCTAGGATTGAAGAAATTCAACAGTTGGAATTCCAAAGGAACATAAAAGAGAACAAGTCACTCAACGGTAAGATCAATTTTTTGAGGAGATTCATCCCTAACCTCGCTGAACACCTTAGAGATGTGACATACATGCTGAAGAAGGAAAACGAGGTAAGATGGTTAGAAGATGCAAATGAATCATTCAATTCAATCAAATTTTCTTTAACATGTGCTCCCATATTGATCAACCTTGATTATACTATGGATTTCATTATCTTTTCATTCGCTTTCGAGCACTCTTGGGTTATTGTCCCAATGTAGAAAAGGAATTAAAGATGGAGTAGCCAATTACCTTTCTCAGTTGGACCATAAGAGATGCAGCGCTGAGATAAAACATTATTGAAAAACAAGCTTTGGCCTTGGTGAAAGCATTGAAAGACTTTCGAGTATACATTCTTCACTCTCACATCATTTCTTATGTTTTGAATGGAGTGGTGAAATATGTTTTGATGCAAACTGATCCCAAAGGTAGCCAATGGAAATGGATTACAGAAATTCTTGAATATGATTTGGAGGTCAAGCCCACAAATCTAATCAAGGGACAGGGTTTGGAAAGTTGATGGCATAATATAATTTTCATGTGCTGGATATTAATTTAATTTCTGCACTTTCTGAAGAGGAGGTTTATGACTCATTGACATAGGTATCTTAGATTTTCATTTTATCCCCTTGGTATGCTAATATTTTTTATGTACTTCAGCACTTCAATACTCTGCCGGGTGTGTCTAAAAGTAAGAGTGGATCATTGAGATTAAAATCTTCAAAATATTATATTTTAGATAGTGTTTTGTATTGGAAAGACCCGAGAGGTGTCTTGTTGAAAGTGAGGTGAAGTAGGTGATGAATGACTTTCACAAGGGTGATTGTGGTAGTCATTTATTATGGAAGAGAAGAGAAAAAAAATTTGAGTGCTGGTTTTAATTGGCCCACTCTTTTTGCTGATGTATAAAATACTATGATGAGTTGTCACAAATGTCATATTTTTCAAGAGAAGACGAAGTTTCTCCCACTGTTTTTGTAAGCCATTTTAGTTGAGAAACTATTCCAGCAATGAAGTCTTGATTTCATAGGTGAGATCCATCCTTCATCTTTTGCCTAGCACAAGTGGATTTTGACGACCATAGATTATTTTACAAAGTGGATCGAGGTGATCCCAACCAGGAACACTATAGATTTCATAACCATTCAATTCATGGAATCTAATATCTTGTCTAGATTTGCTTGTCCGCTGAAGGTAATCACGGGTAACAAAACTTCATTTAAGTCCAAAAATATGGTGGAATTTTGTGAGAAGTACAATATCAAATTGGGTCATTCAACTGCGTACTATCCACAAAGCAATGGACTGGCCAAGTCTTCAAATAAGTATTTGGTCAATATTATCAAAAATATGCTGGAGGTAAATAAGAAAAAATGGCATAAGAAACTCATCCCTTCCTTATGGGTAGACAGAGTGAGTAATAATAAGTACACATGCATGTCACCTTTTGAGTTAGTGTATGGAGTTGATACAGTGTTTCTTACTTCTCTTGTTGTTCCATTCATGAATATTTTGCAGGAAGTTGGCAGCAAACCGAATGATGTTCAGAGGTGGATAAACCAAATGATTAATTTGCAACAAACCAAGAAGGAAGTTTTTGAGAACACTTCTAAGTTTCATGAAAGAATAAAAAATGTGTGTGACAGGAAAAAAAAAAGCGGATGATTTCAATATGGGAGATGTAGTTCTCTGTTGGGATGCTTAAAATGAAGATAAAGGAAAGCACAACATGTTCGAAAAATTGTGGAAGGGACCATACAAAATTTCAAATTCAAGAGGGAATAATGCCTACTTGTTGGAGGAAATGGATGGACAAGACTATGTAGGAGGACTAGTCAATAGTATGTTCCTTAAGCACTACCTCTTTTGATGAAATTTCTGAAGTTTCTCATCATCATTGTACTTATCATTTTACTTTTCTGTCGAAGTGTGAATGAGTTAATCATGGAATATTGAAGCCGGAGGTGAAGGCCACAAGGTTTCTTTGATTGGATTTTGGTTTGTAAGTACAGTAAGTTTTTTTTCATTCTAATTCAGTTCAGTTTGTCAGTTAATTTTCAATATTGAGTTTGCTCTCTTGATTTGTGACTCCATGCCCAAGGGATACATATACTTGGTCTACGGTGTTCTTGACACCTCCTAAGGAGATGCCATCCCCAGCTGGAGCCAATGTTAGTGTCTGCCAGTCTTGCCAATTGCGAGTGAAAAAATGCTCTCTTAAACTTTTTTTGATAGGGTCTTACAACAAATAGTTATGGTTTCAATAGGTTTTCAATACAAATTTGGTCATTGGTTAGTGTGTCTAGGTGTGTTACTACTCCTTTCAAGTCCATGTTTTGGTCATTTCCATCACTCATTGTGATGAGTTATCATTGAAATGTCATCATCATCATCTCAGTCACATCACCATAGTCATTATTCAACTCATTTCATGTAGTGTCATTATTAGGTCTTAGGGTCAAAATCATAAAATTAGGTTATTTCACCATCAAATTCAACATTGAAGGAGTATTAATAGTGGAAAATGTTCAATAAAGGTTTCAAAAGTGTAATTTCATTTATATCATGATGTAATATGTTTAAAAAGGTTCTAAAGCTACAATGTCAAATCAAAATGTAAAAATGACATGGTGGGGCCACTACAACATTATGAAGAAAGATTGAATTCCAAGCTATAAAAGACCAAAAGAGAATTTAATTTTCTCATTCAAACTTAAAGAGACATCACTCCACCAATAAATAAAATTTCCACCTTCAAAGGATTAATTTATTGCCTCGGGAAGTGTCATCTCCCTCCTGCGTTGCGCTTTTCACTAGCAGTGCTGCGCTTTTGCCAGGATTGTTGTGTTTTCTCTAAGGGAACCAAGTCTTCATTTCCAGGGGTTTTCTACAACATAAAAGGGTTCCAACACATATCCTACAGGTAATAGAACCTCCTTGTCACCTCCTCTCATCAAATTTTCCACTAAAATCAGTTAAAACTCAGTGAGATACCTCCCTCAACATCTGTGTTGCGTTTTTCATATTCTTGGACAATTTGTTGCATAGTTGTGGTAAAAACCTAATTTTAAATATCTAATACCTTCCCCCACATTCCATACTACCCTTAACACTTCCCCTCACTCTTATCCCTCTTTTTCACTATTTTCCCACAAACCCTAGCCTATACTACACTTTCCTAGGCTAGGACTGTTTTTTCCCCTTTTGACACCCTTGCCCCCACTTATTCCCTGAAATTTCACTTCTCCCTACTCTCTAGCATCTATCCCTACCACCCTAAATTTTCCCAACAATTTGGGAGACCCCTAACCCCTTCATCTCCCTTCACTCCTAAAAACTTCCCAAATCCCCTGTTTTTCCCTACACTAAACCCTAATTCCCCTTCAAATTGAGCTAGGGTTTGTGATGGATTCTGAAAACACTGTGCCAAAGAGGCATAGAGGAGGTCATATCAGCGAGTATGATCCCACTACAACACATGAGATCATGTCTTCACCCTTCCTTAAGAAATCATTTCAGGATGCTGGTTGCCTTGCCTTTTGTCAAAAGGTGGAGGAACTTGGTTTTCATGAAAAACTTACCAAAAATTTTGCCACTAGTTTGAGGAGAGATAAAGTGACTATTGCAGGGGTGGTGTTCACTCTTTTATCAGAGGCAATTTCCACAGCTACAACGATTCCAAACAATGGAGAAAATTGGTTCAAGAATAGGGACCTTAACCTTGAAAGTTACAAAATGTATTTGAAACCAACGTACAAAGTAGCTCCAACACACATATTTTGATTTAGATAGTTTCTGGACAAGTATGTCCCTCTCTTGAAATTGATCAAGAAATATTTCACATGTGAGGGTAGGTACTCAAGGTTATATCAATATCATATGAGATTGTTGATGCATTTCAATGGTGTAAAAGCCCTCAACTTGCCTCATTACCTTTACAAAATCATGGTAAAAATGGAAGATAAGGTACGTAGATTGGGAGAAGATCATCATGTTAGTCTGTTTCACCATGAATTGGTCAGAATCCTAATTTTCCATCAGTTAGGACAGATCAATTTGTCATGGGATGGTTTTATATATTCAACTTCTCTTTTGTCTTCTCCATCTCAATGTAACGATCACTTTACACCTTTGACTTCACCAACACATCAAGAGGTTTCTTCCACAAGAAAAAATATCACCAGAACTACTAGGGAAGAGGTGACTCAAACATATGTTAGAGGAAAGGTGCTTTTTTTTGCTCCAAAAATTGTTGAAAGGGCCAAGCCTATATCAGGGAAAGAAACATCATCACATCATGAGGTACCATTGTAGGATGAGGAATAAGTTCATCTTAACACTGATATGGAAGATTTGGAAATCCAAGAGGAGAACAAAACAATGGATAAAATAATCATGGAGAAGGAGGCCAAGATTAGAGAACTCAAGGACAGTTTGTCTAAGGAAAATTTCTTGGTCTCATTCTTGCAATAGGAGAACATGGAGCTAAAGGTAAATCAACTGCTCTTAAACAAGCCCAAAGTAGATTTGAGAAAGGATGATGCCAAAGGTAATGTTGTTGTTGATGTTGATGATTTAGAGGATTAAGAAGAGTAGGTTAAAGTAAGGAGACCAAGAACAATAGGTCTCAAGAGGGCACTTGAGCAGAAAAAAGAAACATATCCACCAAAAGGTCAAAAAGAATGTCTGTTGATGAAATCATTATAGAAAAAAATGAGAAAGACAAAGTAAGTTGGTTGGATAGGGAAAATTTCCACTTGGAAAAGCTTCTTAAGAGGGAAAATGAGAATAAAAACCTACAAAGACACATGGATATGCATTATTATACAAGGAACAAGGTCTCCCAAATCAGAATCAAGCAAGTGAAAAAGAAGTTGAAGCAAACCCTAATGAGGTAAAAAGAGAAGGATAAGCTTGGATTGTTGGTTGAGGCCTCCCTCATATATTAACACATCATCACCTAGCTTCATGGAGAAATTTTGGGCAAGTTTTTAAGAAATTTTATGAAATTTTTCATTTTTGTGACTTTTGGCCTAAATTGGAAATATCAGTTCAGCTAAAAGCGCAACGCCTTGGTGCTGCACTTTTTCCTCAGACCTCCGAATGGAAAAAAGGTTATATGGATGGGTAGATAATAACTTATACATGTAAACTATGTAATTTTGGTGCCTTATCAGAAAAATGGTTCGATAAAATTCCCAAAAAAATGCAAGAATGTCACTTTTTTCCACTGTTTTGGACTAGGCACTGCGCTTTTGGGAGTACCTTTGGGAGAATGAGTTTCTCTCTGTCTTGGAGTGTCCATTTTTCTTGCCTGAGGTGTCTAATAACAACTAGAAATCCTTGGCTTTTCATTGGCTCCTTCAAATATGGATTTGGAACATTAGAAAGCCTTCAAAAGTCCCTTCAAAGTTTGGCCATGCGCTTTTGTCTGGAGGCGCTACGATTTTGCAGAGTGTTGTTGTGCTTTTTCCTGTTAGTGCAATTTTCGAGTTTTCTTCAATAAATATGATTTTTTATGATGTAATTTCTCTATTTTCATGTTGAATTTATGTAATAAAAGGTAAATGGGCTTGTTATAGTCATTTTGATGTAATTTTTGACCTCATTGATGAGGAGCAGTTCAGTCAAAGTCTATATGGAGGATTTGTTTCAACATCCCTAGTCATTAGTGTTTTGTTGAGAAATTCATGTAAGTTGTTCCTACACTGAGGGATTCGACCCCTCAGAGAGGGGAAGCTATTTTCACTTTATATGTATGTGGTTTTTAGTCAATCTAAAGGTTGGACATCAGAGAGTGAAAGTCTTGTAGCTTGTACTTCATCATTTTTACAAGAAATGAAAGGAAAATTGCAACTATTATTCATGCATTCTTGTGTTGTGATTTTGTGATGATTTTTTATCTCTGTGATAGATTTATATGAATGATAAACTAGTCTCCTTCCCATATCCTTGCTCTTCAGTGGTTTTCCTAAGAGGTACTAAACATAATTCTTTTAACTAAGCTTTGTTTTATTAGGAATCTCATGTTTGTGAGTTTTATCTTCTTGATTAATGAATTCATAGTATACATGCTCATTCATCCCTAAAATATGCAGAAAAAATTCTAATATATCACAAAATGATGCCTACCCTGCTCCTCTATATTTATTGCACTTGAAACCTTTGATTTTTTGACGTAGTTCCCTGATTTTCACTCCTGATCCAAAAAAAAAACCTAAAATATTTCAAACCCCTAGAGCTGAAATATCTAGCCTAAAATCCATTCTTGTACCAGTCAAATCCTTGGTTGTGATTTTAATAGAGAGAGCCCTATCTGGTTTGGTAGGGCTAGCTACCAAACTAAAAGCTTGGTTTGAGGTTACCTCTGTCGACATCCTTTCAGCCTTCGGACATTGTGGAGGATAACAAAGTGTACCAAGCAGTCATCCTATGGTGTGAGAGGCCCCAATTCCCATCATAGTTTAACAGGAAGTGAAGTATCTCATTTGGATTTGTGCCCAAATATTCAACAAATATCGTTGGCTTGTATATGTTTAGGGACCCCCTCCTTATTTTCAAAATTGGGAAGGGGGTGCTCTCAAAACCATCAATTTTTTCTACCAGAATGTGCATACAAGTTGATGTGGGACCAGTGACAAGTGAGCTAGACAGGTCCACCACCAACACAACAAATGTGATGTCACTTAAAAAAAAATTCTATCAATTTTATTTAAATCATGAAATTCTCATTTATGAGAATATTGTGTGTGTGTGTGTGTATATATATATAAAAGAAAATACAATTTCATTTTTGTAAAATAAAAAGGAAAACGAACCACTGAGAAAGGGTTCAAAGATTTTGAGTTTTTGTAGCTGTGCAATTTATTGATCTTTTAAGTAAGGTTGTAGTATGTGGATTATCTTTATTTATGTTCTTACCGCTTCATATTATGTTTTCTTCTGCTAAAATGGATGTATCAAGCAACAAATTTTAGATTTTAGTTATAAAAAATTAGCATGATTTAAGGATTTTATAATTACCTACCTTGTTGTTAGTTCCAAATAGTACCTACAATTTAAGAAAATTGCATTATTAGTGCTCCATATTTTTAAGAAAATACACTCACATACTCTTTGTTTCCTTATCTTATTAATTATTTTTGTCTCAGATTCTAAAACTCAAATTATATTTTGCTTAAATTTTAACCCCGCCTCTTCCAAGTTTTACCTCATACTATCTCACTAATTTATATGATTTCAACCCTCAAGAGTTGGATATTCTAATTAGGAATGATGACTCTCTAAATTAAATTGTTCATGTAACTTATATAATCTAACTCTGACGAGTTTTCTTCAAAAACAAATTCTTTAAAACAACGGGTAAAGCCTAAAAATTTAATAGGATCTCTATGGATCGATTGGTCTTGAATCAATAAATTATGTGTGTGAATGTGTTGACCCATTAGTTAGAGAAGAGAAAATTACAATTGTGAGAAAACCCATTTCAAAAAATATTAGAAGTCTCTAAATAACAAGAAACAACCCTTATTCCTTGCAAATCTAATTCGAGATCCATAACCCACCCTAGAAAAGGATTTCCTAATATAGTGAATAAATTTGTATAGAAAATTTTTTAAATAGAAGGATAAAGACATGAGAAAGGCTTCTTGCACAGAAGGGTGATGCAAGTAATTTTGGCGGGCTATGGATGCTCGCAGACAATGGAGAAACAATAGAGACTCATATTAATTCTAAGGATTTTTAAGTCACACACATAATATCTCCATTTAAAATCAAAGCTTTTGGTGTTTAATTTTTTTTTTAAATAGTGTTTTATGAGGCAAGACAAGGATTGTTAACAGAAAGGCTAAAATCCTCTAACTGGGATAAAAAATTTGAACAAGTGGTACCCACAAAGTCAAGAAAATACTTCCCAAAATTTTAGGCTTTATCATAAATAAATACTAAAACAAATATGTTGAGGTTATACCAGTGATTTTCCAATTTTTGTAGCTGATACAACAACCCCAGAAATTTTCGATAAGAGCCAAAATTTGGAGTCCCCCCTCATTCAAATCATAAAATTATACATGGTCAAACCCTTAAAATTATTCTTCATGCCTCTAGGTCAGGAAGGGAAGGGTATTTTTGACTTAATAAAGTTGAGAAATTGGGTGGCAGATTGTAGTTTCATAATGTAGTGCAGTCGACTTGGTAGTCTGGTGCATCACACAGTTCCATTCCTCCCATTGCAAATTCAATATTGATAACACATTTTTTCCACAATTAATGAAATTACACATGAAAGAAACTTATATAATCCCCCCATGAAAATTAATTTTCACCATTGATTTTTTCATAAATTTCTCTTGCTTCCTATGTTCATAGCAATTCAACAAAATTTCTCTACCTTTTGGATTTGCACCATGCTACCAAGTCCATAAATCTTGCTCCACATGCTAGGTAAGTTTTTCTCCCTTGGCTCACAATGATGATTTATGTCAGTGATTTTTGTGTTACCTTTCATTTTTTGTGACTAATAGTCTTCCTTGACCTTCCACATTTCCATATATGTATGAATCCATGCAAACACTAAACTTCAACCTTTCTATCACTTAGCCATTTCAACACTTGAACATCTCCCATTTGCAGGAACAATGCAATCCAATAGTGCATCATGATTTGCAATTAAAATTTCAGGTTACCTTGTTGTGATCCATGACCTGTATCACATCATAGACTTATTCCCTAGCCTAACATCCCAGATGGTGCAACAATTCAATGCCTCTTTTCTCCTTGCACCATTATCCTACAATGTTGCACATACTCTCGCATTACAAAATTGATTATCAAGTGTTTTGAAAATAGAGTTATATTGTAGCACTAACATAACCTCATGTTACAAAATACTATAAACTACCCAAATATCAAGTATCTCACCAAATTTTGGTACAAAAAAAGAAACATAAGTAGTAATTATATTCTCAAGACTTGGTGGTAGGATCGTGTTGAAATGGCACCCCAAGGGGGCTACAGATTTAATTTTCCCTTAATTAAATTAGAAGAAAATTGCAATTCTATCTCATAACAGCTTGTAAGTGTTAACTAATTTAGGAAGACTTATTTATCTTAGTTAATTCAAGTTGGAGGTCAAATTGGAGGCATGTAGAGTCCACTCTAAGTTTTAGGGGGTTTAGTTATAGTTATTTATGAGTTGTAGTTAGTTAACTCAATTATTTGAGTTAAAATAAGTTTAACTAGTTCTAACTGAGATAAGAGCTAGTGATAGGTCCAGTGAATTAAATCTGATTTAATTTACAATTTGTGGTCAATCAATTAACTGATATTTTTCTATAAATATTTGTTGCATGTCAGTTCTATGGAAGGCCCATTTGAGATTGGGGTTAAAGGGAAGATAACTATCAGTTGTATAATTAGAAAATTGTACAGGTCATGCATGAGGTCATCAGGATGCCTTGAAGGAATTGTGCAATCAATTCTTGGGAATTTCCTTATTAATAGGGCCACGATTCCTCCAATAATGAATAAGCATTTCTGGTGAGATAGAGGCTGATAATTGGTTAAGTAGTGGACCAATTTTTCCTAGATCAAAGTGAGATAATCAACATAGTGCAAAGGTTTCTCAGGAAGGGAAATAGCATTGTATTGTTTCATGATATTGACTTTATGAATTATAAATATAGTGTGGTTTTGAGCATATTCTTTCCTAGATACTTCTTGTGTTGTGCGATTGATAATTTATTTCTCTTACTTGTTATGTGATTATGCGATCGAAATTGGTTTCCACAATTTGTAAGGTGATTCAGTATTTTGTTTTGGTACATTACAAGATAAGTTGAATCCATTTAGATATTTCTACCTGGTATCAGAGGAGGAATCAAAATAGAAGAGAAGAACCAAAGTCTTTTTTTAATAGGTACATCGACTTTGCAGATTTATTCTTCAGGACTAACAACAGATCAATATTTCTTTCAATGGCTTGAGACTCGAATATTCCCTTGAGGGAAATTTGAATTACATAGCATGGAATGACATGATGGAGGAAGTGCTAGAGGAAAACATACTGAATTAATTCATAGACAGTGATATTGCCTAGCCTGCAGAAGAAAATTATCAACTTCTTGATGCATGGAAGAAGAATGTAGCAAAGGCGACAAGGATCTTGTTAGAAGGAGTTAAAGATCATATTGTCTCAAACCTCCATGGAAGTGTGACTCCATATGATATGTGGAAGGAATTATTATTATTATTTTTTTTCAGAATAGGAGCAACCACAGGAAGCTAGCGCTGAAATAAAAGCTCCGAAAGATCAAGATGGAGAAGGGTTTCACGATCCAAAAATACTTTAGGAAGTTCACTCAATGTTGAGATGAGCTTGGAAGTGTTGCGGTAAAAATTTTCTTGGATGATTTGGTTATCCTAGCACTTATAGGACTTCCCAAGAGCTATCATAGCTACAAGGACTCTATGAATGGGAGGGAGAAGCTACCAGAGTGGGATCGATTGTGGTTCGTCTTGGTACAAGAAGAGATTCAACGAAGCATGAGAGATGGATCTTCATCAAAGACTGATGATGAGGATAAGTGTTCCTTGGATGGAAAGGTGAAGAAAGAAAAAGGGAAAGGATCTCATCCAAATAAGATTCTAAAAAGGTAGGAAAGAAGTGAGACTTGTCAAAGGTAAAATGTTTTTATTGTGATGATCTTGGAAACTATGCTACAAATTGTCCACATAAGAATACCAACAAGAAGTCCTCAGGAAGAGTAGAACGTGAAGCTCTTTCTTCACAGTTCGATTTGAATTTCACTCTCATCGCATGCATGGTGTCATTGGTGATGGGTTCTATGTGGTACTTAGATAGTGGAGCTTCATTCCATATGACCTGTAACAAAGAATTCTTCAGTATCTTGGAGGATAAGGATCTCCATACGCACATCAATATGGGAGATGACGGGAGGTATAACTCTACCAGTGTAGGTATAGTTACCTTTCAGAGCGAGTCAGGTAATCCTATCACATTAAAATATGTCATGTATGTTCCTGGTTTAAAGAATAATTTGGTTGCTTTTGCTATGTTGGAAGACTGTGGCTATGATGTGATATTCAGTGAAGGAAAGGCGTTCCTTCATCACACAACCATGGGATATGTGATAAATATTTGAGTTTGAGTAAAGAACCTTTAGAAATTGGATGTAGAAGACTGTGATTCCTTGAGCACAAAATCAGAGAAGGTGGAGAGTTGAGACATTGGTCAGTTATGGCACAAGAGATTGGGCTATCTACACCATGGTGCTTTGAAGATCATGTGGCATATTTATACAAGACTTCCAAAGGGAACACTTGCATAGTGAGATACATTCAAAGGGTGTACATTGGGGAAGTATACCAAAACCACCTTTCACGATAAGGAAAGCCGAGAAAAGGCGATCCTTGAGAGATTTCACTTAGACGTGTGTGGACCGTTCTTGACAACTTCCATAGAAAAACACAAGTATTATGTGATTTTTGTAGATGATTTTTCACAAATGTGTTGTATTTTCTTCTTGCAGAAGAAGGATCAGACATTCTCCAAGTTTTGTGAGTTCAAGGCACTTGTTAAGAAATATACAAGGAAGAAGGTGAAGGCTCTAAGGAGAAAAAATGGTGGATAATATGTCTCTAATGAATTCAATAAATTTTGTGCCTGAGAATGAATTTGAAGGGAATCAATAGCACCTCATAGCCCACAACATAATGGGGTTGAAAAATGGAAGAACAAAATATAATGGGAGAAGAACGAGCTATGTTGCATGATCAGGGCCTATTATTTCATCTATGGGTGGAAGCATGAAATGCAATAGTATTTGTGCAATACATAAGTCCTCATCGGATACTTATGATGAGTACACTTGAGGAATAGTTTTCAGATAAGAGACCAGATGTGTCACATTTTAAATTTTTGGTTCATCAGTTTATTTCCATGTGACCAAAGATGCTGGGAAGAAGATAGAGCTAACATAAGAGTTGGGGATATTTTTGGGATACACTGATACACCTCAAAAATATCGGGTGTACTTTCCATTACATAAGATGAGAATGGTCAGAAGAGATGTGAAATTTGATGAAGAAAATGCCATGCTAATTTCCATTTAGAATGAGTTTCAGTTGCATGCATGTGAGGAGATCTTGGCTCCAAATGAAGAAACTTAGGATGTGAAGCAACCATAAGCAGAGGAGCAGAGAGTGGAATAACCCACCCATGCAGGGCCATCCACCATAGATGGAAGGAAGCACACCATAGAGGTTGAAAAAATTTTGCTAGATGTGAGAGAGAATGTGGGAGCACCCACATCACAACGTAGGCAAAGAAGGTCCCTAGAGAGGTACATTGGATAAATGGATCTTATGAGCAAAGGTATAGAGACAAAACCATAATTTTTCGAGGAAGCAGTGAAACATCCATTTTGGGTTGATGCCATGGTTAAGGAGTATGACTCCATTATCAGAAACTGTGCATGGGAATTTGTCCCAAGACTAGAGGGGAAGTTAGTTGTACGATCCAGATGGATCTACAAGGTGAAGCATGCAGAAGATGGGAGTGTGGAGAAGCATCAGGCCAAATTTGTGGCCAGAGGACCCTCTCAGATGGAGGGGATAGATTATGATGAGAATTTTTCATCAATTGCAAGGTACTCATCAATCAGGTCCTTCCTTGCACTCTCTGAATAAAGGGGATGACAGATACATCAGATGGATGTAAAGACAACTTTCCTCAATGGGGTGATTGAGGAATATGTGTACATTAAGAAGCTAGAAGGTTTTGAGACCTTAAATAAGGAATTGCATGTGTGCAAACTCAAGAGAGTACTCTATGCGCTGAAGCAAGCACATCGTGTTTGGTACACCAAGATCAACAACTGTTTCACTGGGTTAGGATTCACTAAGAGTGAAGCAGATGCGAACCTTTATCAGATTATGGTAGATGGTAAGATTTTGATTATTTTACTTTATGTCAATGATTTGATACTGATAGTTGATCAACAATTCATCAATTCTTGAAAAGAGAATCTTGCAAGAGAATTTGAGATGAAGGACATGGGGCTCTTGCACTATTTCCTGGGATTAGAAATATGGAAAAGAGATGGGGATATATTTGTATCTTAGGGAAAGTATGCGAATGATATCCTCAGGAAGTTCCACATGGAGGGTAGCAAACCCATGGAGACTCCTTTGGAAGGAAACTGGAGAAAGGAGGATGCTAGTTCAAGTGAGGTAGTAGATGCTACTATTTACAGGAATATCGTGGGTTCACTCATGTATTTGGTGAACACACGACCATACATATGCTACACAGTTAACTATCTTATTCAAGCTATGGTTAATCTTACCAAGATATTTTGGAAGGCATGAAAATGTGTGTTGAGATACCTCAGAGGCACTACAGAGTATGGGATATGGTACAAACGGACAAAGGGAGTGAAGCTTAAAGGATTCATCGATGCATATTGGCCAGGGAGTCCATCTGAAAGGAAGAGCACATCAAGGGGCATCTTCAACATAGGATAAATAACAGTTTCCTGGTAAAGCAATAAATAGAGATCAATTTCACTCAATTTAATAGAGGCAGAGTACATGGTGGGCAGTCACAAAGACTGTGAGGCCATATGGATGAGGAAGATACTTGTTGGTTTGTTTGGTCGACGGATGGATCCGACGATGATATATTGTGATAACTAGAGATGCAATAAACTCTTGGTTGGTCTAATTTTTCATGAAAGGTCCAAGCATATTGATATCCGGTATCACCATCTCAGAGATTGTGTATAGAGGCAAATTATGTCATTAGAGTACATTCCCATAGAGGAGCAGGATGCAAACATCTTGATGAAGGATATTTCAAGAAGAAAATTCGAGTTCCATAGAGATAGGATTGCGGTAGAAGATAATCAATTTCTTGTTGAGAGGGAGAGTGGAAATGGCACCCCAAGGGGGATTCTGATTTAATTTTCCCTTAATTAAATCAGAAGAAAAACTGTAATTCCTTCTCATAACAAATTGTAAGTGTTAACTGAGTCAAGAAGACCTAGTTAGCTCAATTAATTCGAGTTGGAGGTAAAATTGGAGGCATGTAGAGTCCACTCTAAGTTTTAGGGGGTCTAGGTACAGTTATTTATAAGTTGTAATTGGTTAACGCAATTATTTGCGTTAAAATAAATTTAACTAGTTCTAAATGAGATATGAGCTAGTGATAGGTACAATGAATTAAATATGATTTAATTCAAAATCAGTTGTAAATCAATTAACTGATAATTCTCTATAAATATTTGTTGCATGTCAGTTCTAGGGAAGGCCGATTTAAGATTGGGGTTAAAGGGAAGATAACTATCAATTGTATAATTATAAAATTCTCCAGGTCATGCATGAGGTCATCAGGATTCCTTGAAGGAATTGTGTAATCATTTATTGGGAATCTCCTTATCAATAGTGCCATAATTACTCCAAGAATGAGTAAGCAAGTCTCATTAGGCAAAGGCTTACAATTGCTTAAGTATTGGACCAATTTTTCCTAGATAAAAGTGACACAGACACCAGAGTGCAAAGGTTTCTCATATATGGAAATAGAATTGTATTATTTTATGATATTGACTTTATGAAATATAAATATAGCAAGGTTTTGTGTTGTTTCTTTCCCTAGATACATCTTGTGTTTTGTGATTGATAATTTCTCTCTTGTCATGTGATTGTGCGATCGAAATTGGTTTCCGAAATTTTTAGAAGTGATTCAATGTTTTGTTTTAGTACATTACAATATTAGTTGAATCCATTTAGATATTTCTATAGATCCCAGTAAGTTTAAGAATAATTTTGAAGGATTTTATAAAACAAAACTGCTAAGGAAATCCTATTAGTTGGTTATAGCCATTTTTTGTAGACTCTACGGTAAATAGAATGCAAATCTCTTCAAAGAAATGTAGGTTTAGTTGATGTACATGTGTGCCTGGGAAGGATCTATTTTCAAATAGCCTAGGATATAGGTTGCATCTATTTAAGCCAATGCAAAAGAGACCTAAAATCTAGGAGAAGGAAAACAACCAACATTTTACATGGCCTCATATTTATTGGATTATGTCTGCACCAAGTATGAATTTGAAGTATCGAGATGGAAATGGAAGTTCTCCCTGGATATTCAACCAATCCATTTCTACTACAAAGACTTGTGGGAAAATAAACATAGAACATCATACACAAGAATAGTCGAGGGATTCACTTCATCACTACAAAATGTTCGATTTGACTGTGACTTGCCTTGCATGTCAGACCATGCCAAGGAAATATTGGAGGATGTAGTTGACTAGTTTCTCCTCCTGATTCTACATGCATGTGTGTTTTGAGCATTTAAACCTCGACACATACTCTTGCTATTTTTCACCGACAAATTTATTTTACAAGATTTCCTTCATCAAATAACCATGGGAATCAAAGGTATGCTGGAAGGAGTAAAGAAAACGCCATGGCCTACATATCCTTTCTATGTCAACATTTATTGAATAAAGAGTTACAAAGAAGCATTGAAAAAGTTGTTGAGTTAGAACACGTATGATTTGGGGAACTCAAGTTTCATAACTATGATCCAAGAGGTGTAGTCATGGCTCATTGTTCACAATTAAAATATGGGCAAGCCTACTCATCACAAATGGACAAGGATGAGGAGAAAATAAATAATTTGTAAAGACCCTCACATATACCTAATTTAAAAAAAAATTTGAAAAATACCTCATATTCAATCTCTATAATTAGTCTATATCTATTTGATATAACCATTTATAAATATGTCAAGTATAAACACCGTAAAGGTAATCTCCTATTTAATCGTATAGCAATATTTATAGTTTATATGATATTTACTTCAATTGTAATTATTTCATTACCTAATGATTTATACTTAACCTTTACACCACACGAATTGTCTCATTTTACGAATATTGCATACATAGGTTTGTTGGATTGATGACTATTATTTCCAATTCCTTCATATAAATATAGCCCAAATTTTCGGTACTCAGTTATATAATATTTGCACACATATACTAACACCACAAAATGTTGTCGATTTATTTTTTTTCTTGCAATTTCTCATACGTTAAAACTCTTAGAATATTGTGAAATTTTATTTGTGTGTTGCATGTGGGTTATTACTTGGAAAATATGTTATACGTCATGGAATTTTGTATAAACTATGGACATTGGTGTGTTCCACGTATTTATACTATTGTTATTAATGCTTGCCTTATAATATTTTCTATATGATATCAACCTTAGAGGTTTGGTCTCACATGGTCCCTTCGTCCTTTTTTCTGACTCACTCAGAATCCTCAAACAATTACAAGCATTCTATGTTCAAATTCTTTACAACTTGTAATCCCAAAACTAGTGCTTTGTATTTTGTGATATTGTTTGTTGTATCTAACTCCAATTTGTAAGAGAGAGGAATTATAACACCCTTAGGAGATACCAACAAAGCTCCTGCACCATTACCTTCCATTGAATATGTTCCATCAAAATATAACTTCCAAATGGAGTTATTTATTGCTTTTGGTTTCTGCATAATTGTTGGAATCTCCACTTGGATATGTTCAACTATATTTTAATATAATTCTAACAAAATACAAGAAAAATCCTTTTCCTGGCCATACACTAGCCATTTATTTGGTTTACCTTATTTGGTAATAGCTTTGGTAAACCTTGATTCTCTGTACAACCTTCATTATTCCCCACCAAAACTGGAATTGTTGCATATGTGAGATCAAATTTAATAGATCGTCCGAGTTTCATTCGCCACAATATTGAAATAAGCATGCCAAACCATGTTAGAATATCAGCAACCATAATGTCCATCACTATGATATTGACAAGAATCTGTGCCAAAGTGACAACCAAATCTTTAATCACACCAAGACATCTCAATCTTTTGGAATCAAAAGAGTACAAATATTTATATGGTTTAGTGATTTCTAAGCCAAATTTCTCCATGACAATCAGAGAAATGAGATTATGATAAGCTCTTGAGTCCGACATACAATTGTATAACATGAAATCATGAACTAGCAATGTTTTATATAAGGGGGAAGTGGTAGAGTCTTGATATTCTACATGCGGTCCAAACATCACAACAATATTTTCTTCCTGTAAATTCACACTATCTTGAGTGGCAGTTACTTGTGTTAATTTCATGAAATCAACAATTTACTTTTTGTAAGTAGGATGTCTTGCTAATTCTTCCGATGGAACAAGGATATTTACTTTCTCCAAATCCTTTTCAAGGATGAAAGTATGTATTATTTTTTAACTTTTATTTGTTCATATACCTCCTTATTCTCCTTATTTTATTGCTTTGACTGCATATTGTTCTTAGCTTGATTTATTGGATTAGGCTTGACTTGTTGATACTGTGATGATTCTCCTCTAGTTAATGGAATGGTATGGAGGAGATCCTCTCCATTATCATTAGTTATTTGTGTACACTGCTGGAATTTATCATCATTTTAGTCCTAAGTTCTGGACATTTTCCCATATCTTAGGTCATATATGTTATGTAATTTAGCCTGCATAAAATATAAAAAATTCTTACAATAAGCATCAATTTCTTCTTAATATAAAGGGGTATCTAGATCCACACCTTCTTCCTGTGCTTCTACTTTTTCTTCTTATGTGAATGTAGAACAATGATTCTTCTGAAACTTGAGTGCTTCTTCCAAATTCTCCTATGGTTCATCCTCTATGTACAAAGGTGTTTGAACTTGATCTTGTTTATATTTCCTCTCCCTCTATAAAATCTGCAGAGGAGGCCTCCTGAATTGGGGATTGAAATTTATGTTTGGGACTTTTTGGGTTTCTATAAGAGGGTTTTTATTTTCCTATTATAACTTCACCAGCTTACTAGAAAGATTTATGATCACTTTAGCGATTTAATCCAACTTCTACTACTGCATGTCCCTTTGTTTCCCTGAAGGACAAACTTCTTCTTTCCCCTTTCTTTTGTCAACATTCTCTATTTTTGTTTTTAACTTCCTAGCTATTGCTAAATTTGCTTCCACCTGTAAAGAATCAGTCTGAATTTGATCAAGGGTATGTTATTTTCTTTCCCTCAAAGTAAATCCAAAATCAGAATCAAAAGCCCTTGTAAAGAATACCTTTGTAGCTACTAGTAGAGGCTTGATTTCTTCTAGTATATTGTTGTAAAGTTTTTTAAATATTTTTATAAATTCAGCAACATCTTCATTAACCTTTTTCTTTATTCCATTAAACTATGTTAAGGAATTCCCATGATCTTTCTTCTCTCCTCGTTTCTGCATAAAAAAAAATTCTAATTCCTCCCATGTATTGATTGAATTAGTAGGTAGGGTTTTAAACCATTTTTTTGCTTCCCCATCTAAATATTGTACAAATAATGTCATGACCACATCAAGATACTCAACGTTAATATTCTCAATGAATGCAAAAAAAATCCACATGCTTTTGAGTTGTTATTTCACTCTCTCCAGTGAAATGAGGTAATATATTCAAATAATATGGTAGCATGGGATTCATTGGATGTGGAAGATTCATAGGGGTATTTTTTAATTAAAAAAAAAATTGATATACATGTTTTGAAGTGGAGGTGGAGGAAGATTTATTATTTGTGTTGCAGAGACAGTAGGAGGAACTATAGTTGTTGGAACTGGTTGTGGGATGAATGTAGGAACCTAAGAAGTGGATGGTTTAACAATGTATTTAGTCTCTTCAACTTCTGGGAAGAATGGGAAAGAGAAAGAACCCAATTCAAAATATTTCCCTTCTAATTTTCCTTTTTCAGAGCCAAAGGAAATGAATATTTTTTAGGGATATTTATTTCAGCTTTTTGAGAACTAGAATTTGAAGTCTCACGAGAAAATATAGTATAACTGGTGATTTTGGGAGAATTTTGCTCCAAATTAACTTTGAAATAATATTATCTGGATCAGATATGGCTAGGGTATTTTGATGGGAGGTATTAGAATGAGTATGAGGTTTTCTAAAAGCTATGATTACTAGTCATTAACTCCCTCTAGTTAGTGATATCAACCCAAACGTTTTTTGCTCACCAATCAAAGAAATGTTCACAAAATATATCCAAGGGAAAAATATTCAAATCCATTCCCTCGAAACAACACCAAAATATGTTATAACTCCTAGAGACAACCCCTTGGTAGAAAGGAGGTCAGTTCCCAGGACATCCATACAATTAAAACAAATATTTATATAGTTTACTTGTTATCTTTACTCAGAGAAAAACCCTTGATGAAATTTAACTCTTGGGAGAATTAACAAATAAATTCAACTAGTTTTCATATTAATGGTTACAATCCTTAAAGGCATTGTACTATGGTAAGAATAATTGAAGAGAATACACGATTTAAATGTATATGGAGAAATAAAATCCTATTCACCAAATCTTAGCCAAAAAAATGGAAAGAAAGAGAATGACGTGATGAAACTGTGGAGCACTTCATTAGGGATTCTTATCTAAAAATTTATAGTTATATATTTTCTATTCACACAACATTGATAAATTTGTTCATAAAAATAAACCATCAACTTCATTACACAAGTTTCAAAAGAAGAATAACACAGTGCAAAAATTATATAGAAAGGAAACACATACTGTAACCATCAAACATTTGTAATCACTTGAATCTTCATTAATATTCCAAAAGGGGATTTGCACATCACACATAAAAATGCTAAGGAATAGTCTTTGAGGTAAAAATTTTGAACCCTTTGGAATCTAGAGAGCCTCTATTGATTCTTTCATCTCTTTTAAACAACGATTACATTATTGAAAAGGTTACATGTCACCATCAAGGCTATACAACCATCTAACTAATCTAAATATCTCGTAACTAAAACCTTATACATTATTACAAAATAAAACCCTCATGCTTAAATATTCACATGAGTAGTGGAAATTTTCCCCTGGGGCCCAACACTTGTTTCCTAAACTTCGGTTGTAGCTTGCTGAAGTAGAGTTTCACATCAGTCTTAAAGAATTTTATCTCGAAGTGGATATTGAGTCATCTTCTTGAAAGCTACCTATAGGTTTGAAAACCTAGTGTAATTTGGTGTTGATTCGAAGTGGGTCTTCATCAACCATAGTAATTGAAAGTATCTATGTAGGAAAATGACCATTTTTTTCCCTTCAACACTACAATATTCTCCAAAGACGAGTCCAATCTACACTCAACAATGATTATTTTGTGTTCATAATTTACCTAAGGAAACAAGTTTCCATCCATGCTCCAACATCTTGGAAACCCAATCCCATGTCTCTAATCAAACCTGGAATAAAAAGCAACAACATAATTTATGACCATCTAAAACTTTCCCTTAGTTTGAATGTGAAAATGGTTTTTCTCAATGACTTTGATGATACCCAAAATAACTACAACCATGTCAACAATATGCATTGTTTTCAATTTTTTTTGTGGATTTTTAATTCAGGAACTTGATGATCTTCCTGGATCTGTGTGCTTATTTCTACATGTCCTTCTTACATGACACCACAACTTATATGATATTGGTGATTGCAGTCCTTTCTTCAAAAAAAACCTAAAATAATACCCAAGTTGAATACACTTGCTGAGTTATATCGTCCCAAATGACTTGTTTGGATTCAATTAGGACATATTTCCCTTTAGTCTATTTTTAAATTATTTTATTTATTCTTATGTTGACTTGTATTTCTCAAACCTTTCCTCATTTTATAACTTGGAAGACTTTAATTGTCTCTATTTAGTGCTCAATTATTCTTGAGACAATGTCAAATAAGATTGAAGCTTTTTAATCTCTACCCCTCACAATGTGAGTTCGATCATCACTTGTGTTAGCTTGTCTGTGGGATCTTCATATTCATTGGACACTGCAATTGTGAGCACATGATTTTTAATAGTTTTCTCCAGGTCTTGTATCTTTTCTCTTATTTTTTTTTCCTCCCTATTTATGTTTCTGAGATAAATTATCAATTGTTCATTTTATTTGTTTACAAAATAAAGTTCAACGGTTTTCACATATTTTGTCATAGGCCTTTTCAAGTTCCGGCTCAATGATTGTAACTCAATTTATGTTTCTTGTATGAGGGCCTTTATGGATTCCCTTGCATTCGAATCAACACCCAACTTGATGATCAACTCCTTAAAACCTTGGTTCTATAAATTTATAGCTCTTGAATTCACCTTCTCTTGTTTAATCCTTTTTGAAGAGTTTCTATGCCTTAGTGACTATTAATGAAGCTTTACTTAAATCATTGTATATCATTTCACCTATTTGTTTGTGCAAATTAATTTTTCATGCAAAGGAACATGATTAGTGTTGAGAGATAGTTCTATTATATTAAATTTGGCCCCTGAAGTAAGTGTCTACACATTAGGATGCAACAAAGTCAGTTTCAATCGATTTCTTTATAAGTCCATTATTGTTATCAACCTGGTCTAGAAAGAAGAATATGTATGCATAGCCAACTGACACATAATTTCACCTTTTAGCCTCTAGATGTTATCCTCTATTGTTTGATAATCCTTTAAAGTTGAATATATCATAGAAGAAATTGCTTCACCTATAGGCATTGTCAAATTTGTAGAGCTAGAGGGCACAATAAACTCAGGGATTTTCAAATTCATCTGAAAACTTGGTTGATTAGAGGTATTTTTGTCAACTTTTCTTGCATTTATTCCTCACTTTCAGGTTGTATTTTAGCCTTTTATTATTATTATGCCTCCTCCACATCTACATCCATTGGCTTAGTAGTGTTTCTATTCAATAACTTCTCCTTAGTTGAAGGAGTTTCAATTTCCAATTCTGAAGTGATAGGACAAACTTATTTATTTTGCTTCCATTCAATTTTAGGCCTACTTTCATGGGATTAGGGTGTTGAATTTATACTTTATATTTTCTCATAAATGAATACCAGCATCTCTCTCCCAATTCAAAATTAAATTCATTTATAATTTCCTCATATTGGGTAAGAGATTTCTCTATATTTTACTATGAATGGGCCCATAACATTCTCCAATTTAAATAGATACCCTCTATGCATGCGTAGGAAGGTTTACATGTAGGCTTTGTCTTATGAACTCCAAGGAAAATAATCCCATGGGAAGAAAAATGGGTAGTATATAAGGTTGCACTTCACAACCTTACAATATGATCTTTGTAAAATCTTGAAAGAGGTACCAATCTCCCACCCTAGTGTGCTCACTAAGCTACAATAATTTCTTTTGTTATGGTAAAATTCTTGGGGGTGCTGCACCATTTAGGATAGTGTAGGAAGTGGCCATGTAGGTGGACAAGAACTAAGGGAATCCATAATTATTTTGATTTATATTAACTACATGTGTCCATTCAACTACTAACCTTATCTAATTATTGGAATCAAAAGACACTTAGATCCAGATTTTCAAATTTGTCAATATGAGTGTACAAAAATAGATAGACTAGAATGGAAGGATGTCTAAAACAATTGGCTAGATGAAAGTTCTTGAACTGAAAATTGATATATTGAGCTAGGTATGAGGGTATATCTAAAGGTATAGTTGGCTGCAACATTTGGCCAAGGAATCCAAGATATGGATAGATAACATTATTCGCATCATACTCACCAAGTAAGAATAAAATTGTGGCAAGGATTTTCTATGCATATTGGGGAAAAATACATAAGGTAGGTTTCAACTACTTGTGGAATTTGAGTCCCTAGATGCAAAATCATTGTAAGCAAATGTTGTTTGTTTTCTTCTAAAAACTCAACCAAATTTAAAATTAAAGAGGTTTCAGTTTATGGTTGGGAGTTCTGCACATTAGGGAAGAAAAAATATTTGTTAATGAGTTCAACATTAACCTCAAGGATGTTTTCTCCCTTGGATGGAGAAATATAATTTATTTGAGAAAAGTAGGCAGAGGATAATGAGGTTATGAATTGCGGGAAGTGGTATGTGGTTGGAGTAATTATGTAATACCGACCAGATTCCACAACCCTAAAATAATCCCCCTTACTCATAAAATGATCAAATCTTTAAAAATGAAATTATTCCATGTCAAGGGGACAAAAAGAATCATGAATTTCACCCTCGGTGTCCATTAAAGGTTATTTGGTGGTGGGATTGGTGTTTGAAGGATTTGGGGCATATTTTTGAGCTATTTTTAATTTAATCATTATGTGTAATAAGGGTATGATGCATGCTATAAATACCTAGTTCTTGTGAGAAGCGACTGAAGCTACGTTGGAGTTGTTGCTAGCTGAATTGGATGCCTAGTTAGCAGAGTTGTTTGAGATTTTAAAATGATGAAAAAATGACGGGAGGAATTACCCAAGGAAAAACATTTTATCTCTTTTCGTCGAGTGGGAAAACAATAGATGAAAGAATAAAAATTAAAGGAGGGTAATGTGATAAATAACTGATTTGGGTGGTTATAAAAAATTGCAGTATTTTTTATTATAAATTTATAACCTTTGTGGCTCAACATTATAAGAAAATTTGTGGACCCACAACAATTAAATCCATGGGTTAAATACCATGACACTTAGGTGGTGGATCTTATTGCCAGGATCTTGCACCACCCCTGGCCCATTTTTTAGAAATCGCCAAACTTAATTGGACTTGAGAAATTGAGACTTGAGCATTCTTTGTGCATTATAACATTGGATCAAAAAAAGAAAAGGAAGAGAAAAGGAGGAAAAAGGAAGCAAGGATCAAGCAAGGAAGAGTAGAGTCAAGAGGCTACAACATGATTACTTCCAAGTATGTATTTGCATGTGTGACTTCTTTACTAGATTTGACATGCATGGTAATGCATGTGTGTTCTTGGTTCTTTTGATGTCTCTAGCATGGGTTTTTCCAAAT
Organism: Pinus albicaulis; assembly: GCA_034641835.2. Classification (NCBI taxonomy): domain Eukaryota; kingdom Viridiplantae; phylum Streptophyta; class Pinopsida; order Pinales; family Pinaceae; genus Pinus; species Pinus albicaulis. The sequence continues at coordinate 55,324,227 of MU968411.1, forward strand.
GTGATAGTTGTGTTCAACTTTTCCTTGCCATTTCTGGATATCCATGGTGTGGTGGGTTCTCTTGTATTTGGTTGAGCTAGATTTTTAGATGGAATTGAAGCTGAGTGGGGTGGTATTAGGATTATTCACATGGCCTAGGAATATGGATATGGGATACATGGTAAATCCTAGTTGTGAACACTTCCATTGACCCTAGGAATCCTCGAACAATGAATTTTGGGACACACGGTAAAGCTCAGTGGTGAATACCCTTGATTGGGCTTATGAATCCCTTGACTGATAATGGTGCAATACATGGTAAAGCCCAGAAGGTGGAGACCTTGTAAGCCTAGGAATCCCTTGACTGGTAATTACAGGATACATGGTAAAGCCGAGAGGTTGAGACAAAAAAATTCCTCACGGTTTAGTTGGACAGATCCAAAGGAATCCATGCTTTTTTTGGGACCAGTGATCTAGTGGGGATTGCAGTAAAGCTTGGTTGTATTGATGAGGGTTCGGGCCTAGTGATCTAGTGGCGATTGCAGTAAAGCTCTAGGAAAACCTGGTTGGTTTTGTTTTCAGTCCCACATTCATGTTTGGAATATGGAATGAGTGTGATTGGCTAAAAGAAAATTTTGGTTTAGCGAAATATATAGTCGAGGGGCTCATGGAAGTCCCACAAGCTTTTGCATTCATTAATAATAGGTTCTTCTCTATGGTATTTCACATGTCAATATATTGGTTCATATCTGGTTCTTATGGGTGTTATATCCTTGTTATTTCTGTTGGTTATATGTTGGTTATGGTTATGTTTTATGACAGGCTTAATCTATGCCTCTCATCATGTGTTGGTTATTAAATGAATGTAAAATCAATGTATGGCGTAATAGATGATAATCCAGATATTGTGATATGGAAATAATTCTTCTTTACAAATATGAGATAAGTATGAGACCCCTATGATCAGATATGTTGTTATGACACATAGAATACATATTTGGGACATGTTTAATGAAATTCCTATCATGGCTCGTAGGGTCCAGATCAAGTACTAGAACCAGTGATTGCATTTGTGGATTTTTTAGGTTCTTATTATTCATTTCTGAAGGTTTCATGAAGTTCTGGGTAGTGGCTTGAGACCTAACCCTAAAAAAGTGTCTCAAAATCCGGGGTCGTTGGCACATAACTCCCTGAAAAAGTCCACAGTCACTAACATGACTTGCTCTGGGAGCGACTAAAGGGCCTCATTTGCATGCATGGATTTTCATGGGAGTGATTGAGGGTCGAGATCAACAAAATGAAATTTCATCTCAGCAGTTAGGCACCTGGAAGGGTTGGTTACCTCCTGAAGGGACTATAGCTCGTAAGGAAGGTCGAATTGTTTGTATTTTGTCAGTTCTACTTCTGTAACTATACATGGGGAGTTGAATCACATAATAGTAGCCTCTCATCACATGTTTACCCCAATGGATAGGTTAGCTTGGTTAAATGTGGGAGGAGGGTTATAGGGTGGTATCATATCATTATTTAACCCTTGGACTGGATGGGAAGAATGTGGTTTTCATGCATGCATGTAGATTGTATATTTTCTTGTTAGGTATGCATGATGATGTTCATTGTTATAGTTGTATTGTCATGTAGAAGTTGATGATGCTGTTGTTGGGATGTGTTTTTCATGAATGCATGTCACTTGTGTATGCATTTGTTATGCATGTTAATGTATATATATTGTTATGCATGTATTGTCATGGTTTAGGTTGTTGTCCATGAGGTCATTCTATATAGTTATGTCACCATGATGCTCTTGGTGTTGGGTTGATGGGGCCTAGACCTTGGTTCAGATATGGCTGCGTGAACTAACAAAACCCACTATTACTAGCCATATCGGTAACGATCTTCTGCGTAGACCAGATTTTCACCCAACGCAATATAGGGGAGTGCTAGAACCAGGTTTCTACATCCAAAGGGACAATGAAGTGTGCCTTTAGGGATTATCTTCCTTTCAGTACTTGACAGAGCTTCTAGACCATATCTACTAATTAGAAAATCGTAGTTCAACACTTCCATTGACCTAACTTGCATACTGGGTGATCTTATTTTAATAATCATAAAACAAAATAAATAACCATAACCAGGACTTCACGATGAAATTATAATTAAGAAAAACATATAACATAAATTGCAAGTAAGAAAACACATGAACTCAAAACATGGATATGTCTTCAAAATTATTTCACTAATGCTCAAAACCCCCCAATACAATCAATTCCACCTTGCACACTCAGCTGTAGGGATCTACACACTCAGCTGCAGGAGAATTTTCTCTAAACCAACCCAGAAAACACAGACTCAAAAAAATGTTACATCCAAGTGCATCACATATCAAGTATTTCATTCACTATCTCTCAAGACCATCCTAGAATCCTTATATAGTATTTAAATTTACAATACCATGGTTTGAAAACCATGGGAGGAGCTTGACATATACAAAATATTCCCGTCCTGTTACAAATAAGGGGCTTTGACGCACCCAAAAAATCCTAAGACTTTAACTTAACTCTAAGATGAACGCTCTGCTCCTCGATCTACAGAGTCATTCTCAAAACATTTCCTTGAGGGGTCCTCTGTCCAACATGCCCCGAACACAAAATTGTGACTCGTCCCGAGTCACTCTGCCAGTGCGCCCTCGATCTTTCCTTTGATACCACTCAAGGCATCCTTCAGATGTGGAACTGCTTTAGCACACTGTTGTTCTTCTTATTAGAATTTTCTCAACAACGTCTTAGTGGTTGGCCCTATAATCTTGGTTGGAATGTCCTTCTATGTTTCACACACCACCTTCGAATTCTTCTCTACATTCTATGAGAGCTAGGTGGCATCGACTTCCCATGGCTGCATTATGGATGTAATAGGTTGTTCTTTTTTGCACAGCTCGTAGATATGTCCGTGCAAAAAATTACCTTCTTGGAGACATGTATAGTGTTATATTAGTCCTAAGATCTTTGTTGTGAACTTAATATGGTCCATCTATTCTAACGTTTTATGGATTTCCTTCTCGATCATTTGCACATGGGGGCCCTCCTGCAGTGAGCCCCAAACATCCATAACATCTTCAAAAAATTTAAGGAATTCATGTACTGTTGAATCAACTTAACATGGGAAACCTTGATCTCAGCTGGGCACGACTCCCGGACCTCTGGTGGAGTGAAGGGATGCAATTGCAGCTGCAGCTTGAATATATTCATTTGCATCTCTATTCACACTGTTTCAACTTTAGCCTTAGATTCCTTTACTACCTGGGCGAGATGTACCACTTTTTCCTCTAGGGTGGCCTCAAGCTAAATATTGAGTTGAGGTAGGTCGCTACAAGCCTTGCAGATAACTTCCTCCAACCTCTATCTTTTCACAGTTGCTTCATCACACTCCTGCACAACCAATTTTTTTTTCCTCAATGATCCTATGTGTTTCCTAAATAACATCCTATATAACCAAGAGGTAACACTTCTCTCTAATATTCAATTCTTTAGTAAGGTCGTGGTGGAACTCCGGCAATATCTATAGAGGCAACACAACCAGATTAAGCCCTATGTTTTGCACATGCATTGCCTTATTCATCTTGTCTGTATTATCAAAAAATAATGTGCCTATAGGGATTGGAACCACATAGATATTAGCTTTAATTTCCATTTTATGTGTTGTCATTCTTGCACTTGCTGAGGCCTCGCTCGCTTGTACTATGCTTGTTTGCACCTGCAAATATTTTAGGCCCTTGTGGGCCTCCACTAGTACCTTATTGTACTGGTCTTCAATTTTACCCCATAAATGTTCAATGGTTTTCTTAACAGTACCTCCTATCTCATCAAGGTCCCCCTCAGTGACGACCATTGCTTCCAGGCTGATGGACCGACTAGACTTCATTTTATTTCGCGCACCTCCACTTTGTGGTTGTCGTATCTTAGTAATAAAATGGGAGGGGGGATCAGATGGATCCGTAATTGTATCATCGCCTTGAATACTGTCCCATCCTCTTTCTGGAACCTCTGTGTTTGGCTCAACCTCTAGTTTAGTCTCTATATCGGTCGCAAATGTGACCATCTTTGGTGGATTCCTCATGCTCTTCTTTCATTTCTGGATAGTGGTCTTTGTGCCACTCGTCCCTTCCTTTTCCATCTCATTTCCTTTAGTGGAGGAGTCAACCAATCACTTGGCAAACTTTTGACTATGGCTGTAACATATTCCTCAGACACTAGGTACAAAATATTGTACCAGACACCAGCAAGATATTTCTTTTCCCGGATATGCACATGGTGGAAATCCACTTTGAAATTTGCAACCTTCTGATATTATTTCAAAATACTTGGTGATAACCGGGGCTTTTGGTTGATAACCATGAATAGACTCATCTCGAACTTGACCTAAAATATTTTTTTTGCCATTACCTGGGTCATTTCTTTTGAATGGCACAGCGAGGCATACTGTGCAACCTCGCAAAGATCTAGGTCTGTAGAGGAGAATTGCAACTCCTCGGCCTCATTCCAGGACATCAACTCTATCAAAATCAAGAGACACATGTAGTGGAATTGCTTTCCATCCTCTTGAGATTCATGATAGTTAGCTAAGAACTCACTGCATAGATAACCTTCCCAATTATAGATAACTTCTTTGCTACACTCCGCAGCCAAGCATACTACCAGTGCAGAAACCTCCTCTGTGTGACACTTTTGCATGATTTTTCCTGCCAAAATGTGCTTGGAAAAGTGCAAAAATATATTAGTGATGGAGTTAATTGAGTAACCCTTTCTTCCCTTCATCAGACCCTAATATTTCTTCATCTGGTCTACTAGATGCTTGTCCTGATCCTTGCCCACAAATTCTTCTGTGGGGTCTAAGCCAAGACAAGGAAGCATTGTGATATTCATTATCAAAATTTCATAAATAGGGATCCTCTTCCCCAACCATAAGAAGTCATCGTGCACCAGGGCCAAAAATTAGCTCACATTGATCATATTGATGATGCTTCACCCAAAGTGTGGAACATATAGCATGTTCAAAAATCCTGCATCTTGGATACCAGCAACCCACTTCATTGGTTCCACTCTTATTACTCTGGTAGCTTCATAATAGATGGAGCAAAAATATCGGCTCGTCTCGAATTTTTGGTATTTGCTGTGATATTTAAATTCCTAGTCCTCCATCCGCATTCGGGGCACTTTTCCCAACAGATCCCCCTCAATAGGGACTTCTTCTGGCAAGAATGACGTGAAAATATTATATTTGATGGAATCTGGATGCTTTGTAAGCTTTGCAACGGTCAACTTCCATGGTGGAATGTATGGGGGAAACCAAGAGATAGGTTGTACTTCATCTGCATCAATGTCCACTGTCCCCTCTAGCGCTGTTTCTTCCTCATCCGAATCTTCAACCTCAACAACCAACTTCTACTGATATTGGGTCTCCTTAGTCCTTTTTTCCTTTAGAATTTTCTTCCGTGACGATGTTATGAGCATGAAATTCTTCAGATTTTTGGATAGAGCCGCGCTCGCAGTGGTCTGCTTCCTGGGAGACCTCAGGCCCGTGACATTCACTGGTGGTGTAGCCATCATGATGAATGTATTTTTCTTAATATGTCTTTCATGCCAAGATTTTTCCCTCTCCTTTTGTACCTATTGGTGAAACCCAACGATGAACCTATCTTCCTCCAGGAACAATGTAGTCCATCGACATTAAATCTTATTGTCTGTATACTAATCTAAATAGAGTCTGACCTCTCAAATTCTTCCAGGTAGTCCTATATGCCCATAAACCTGCAAGAATGCATAGGTCCCAATCATCCTTTTTGAGGTTTCACACCTTTTTCAAAGCGTTATCGATAATTTTGTTAAATGCCTCAACTGCTCCATTAGCCTGTGGATGATATGGTGTGCTCTTTTGGTGATGCATTTTGAACTTCGTAGTCAATGCTTTGATAGTGATATTCAAGAAATGCGTACCCCTGTCACTCATCAAGATATTCGGATACCCAAACCATGACAAAATATGTTCAAAAATAAACTTCGTCATTGTATCTACACTAAAAATTTTCACATGTTGTGCCACAACCCATCTAGTAAGGTAATATTTCGCAGTAATAATATATCGCATACCTTTTTTATTCCTAGCTCGATCAATCAGTCCTACGGAGTCAATTTCCCATTTATCAAAAGCGTTCAAAGTAACTTGAGGGTGCAGTTCCATTCCATCCCTTTGCAAAGGTTTGGCAATCATCTTACAAACATCGTAAGTGCTACAATATTCCTTTGAATCCTTATGCACCGTAGGCCATCAAAGTCTAGATCATAGAAGATTCTGTGCAGTGGCCTTCCCTGCGTAGTGACATCCGAAAAATCTACCATATTCTTCAATTAAAATACTGGGTCATTCATGTTCAAGAACATATCTCCACAGAATCTCGTCAACCCCAATCTTGTATTAATGTCATGCGATCATAGTAAAATTGCCTACCTTTACTACTAGCTCTTTATTCTGCTGCATATTATACTCTGCAGGCACAACACCCATAGTTAGAAACTGAATGATATCTAGAAAATGTTCATCTGCAACCCGAATAGCGAACAACTGTGCATCAGGTAATCCTTCTTAAATATTTGGGTCTGGCATTCAAACATCTGGGCTTGAAAATTACTTAGAAATCATACTCTTGGAACAATAGTAGCCATAAAAAAATATTCCACCCCAACAGAGGATTTTTGACCAAGTATTTTAAAGCAGAGTTGTCTGTGAACATTTTGAAGTGTGCACCTAATAGATAGTATCGTAATTTTTGTAGCACATATACCATGGCTAGTCCTTGGCACATTGTGGTGGAGTAGTTACGCTCCACCTTAGATAGCTTCCTGCTTGAAAAATAAAAAGGGTGATCTACACCTCCTTCTCCTCATTGTACTAAGAAAGCTCCCAAAGCTATGTAAGATGCATCGACATGTACATGAAATTCCTTCTTCCAGTTTGGAAAGACTAGAATAAGCGCAGTTACCATTTTTTTCTTCATTACACATAGGATCTTCTGACAACATCATCCTAGCATAACTTGACATCTTTCTTCAATAATTTTTCCATCGGCACAGTGATCTACACGTAGGCCTTGATAAAATTCCTATAATAACCTGTATGCCAAAGCATCATGTGTAGCTACTTCATATTTTTCGGTAGCGCCAAATTTATAATCACAGTCAACTTCGCAGGTTCTACCATCAACCCCTCCTTTTAGACAATATGCCACAATAATATACCATATGGCACGCATAAAATACACTTCTTCTGGTTCAAGGAAATCCGATATTTCTGATAGGTATTCAACATTAACCATAGACTAGAAACATGCTTATTTAATAGCCTGTAGTCTGTCGAGTTATCTAAATACACCTCCAAAAACTTGTGGATATATTCTTTAAATGATGCAACAACGACTCTGGAAAGTATATCTAGAGTGTTCTTTAATCCCAATGGTATGACTATATATTGAAATGAGCCCCGTTCAGTAGAGAAGGTGGTCTTGCTCCTATATTATGGCCAATTATTATTTGATGGTATCCAAAGAACACATCTGTTAAGGAGTAGATTTCCTTCCCTCCGACATTCTCCAAAACTTTGTTAGTGAATGGTGTCAGAAAAATCATGGAAAAATGCATCGTTCAACTTTTTGAGATCTACACAAATCCTTATTTCTCCCTTAGTTTTGTTTTCCTGTACCACCATAGGGCTAACCCACTTAGACTCTTTGATTGGTTCAATAATGGAAGCAACGAGCATTTGGTCGAGTTCCTCCCACACTTTTTCTTTATATTTTAGGATCAGTCGAAATGGGAGCTGCTTGACTGAATTTGCATTAGGCTTCAAAGTGATGTGCATAAATCCCAAATCTCCTATAATTCCTTTCAACTCAAATAACTTCACCGCGAATAGATATTGGTACCCATGCAACAATTCATTAACCTTTCTCACTGTGTTATCGTCCCAATAGTCCCTAATTTTCATGAAATTGGGCTCTGCTTCTGAGCCTATGTTGACTTGCTGAGTCTTGAAAGCTTGTGCTATGTCTGGCATCTCTAATTCAAGACCTGCAACCTCACGTTGTCATTCTGATTCAAGAATATTGACATTATGCAGATCCTCCTCACCTTGTTTTGTAGTCAGATCGTCAAATTCTGGGGCTTGTTCCAACTGTGAAACACAATCAGCTTGTACCAAAGCCCTTGGCTTAGCGGTAATGCAGAATAATCCCATTTTTACTTCTTGAAGAGCATCATTAATACAATCCCATCCATTGGAAAATTTATAAGTCAATAAGAACCATTCTATCATCTCATACCAATCTGTGGTTCCATGGAACAACTCCATTTCAAGATATCGTTGTTGAGGCATCGTATCCAAGGTGCGAAAGAATATATACACCCATTCAAGTCAAGGTTCTTTTCCCTAAGCTATAGTCCAATGAGATAAATGCTCGCGAGGATCACCTTTGCCATTGTACTTTTCCACAATCTTGGTGTCTACATGACCAAACCTGAGCCTTATCAGTCTGCAAATTTCCTTCCATCCTCCTAATATTTCTCTGTGCACATCCCACCATCAGGTTGGGGTGGACCTCAAGATGGAATGCAAAGCTTCATATCGTTGTTCTTTAGGGACCTTATACTCAAACGCTTCCAGGAATAAGAAAACATTCCCAGGTCCATCATAAAAAAGAAACTCACGTACCTGTTATGTGACACAACACAGTTCTTTGATAACTCTATTACACCGCTTAGTCGAGACTTCATGCAAGAGATTTTTCCAATGTTACAATTCCTCATTGGAGTTGTAAACACACGAAATATTACGCTCCTAAATTATTCTGCCACCAATGGTAGGGCTAATATAATATTCATCCTGCGAAGTGATCTTATAGATCTGATCAATATCAGCATCACCATATTCATGCTGGATAGGTTCTGTATAACGCGCACCTTTAGAGGGGTCCAAAGGAAGAACGAACCTTGTACGATTTTGTTCAAATACCATTTTTCTACTTTTAAATTTGATTATAACATCCATGTCATAACCCGATCAAACCCAAGCAATGCAGGATACAGGTTGCTATCATCAATAATCTCAATAAATTCAAAATTAGTCAATACACTTGCGCCTTCAATATCTACATTGACACCATGTAGTCGACCCATAGGAATATTTTTCTGCTGATTTTCCATCCTTAGCTGAATCAATGACCATTGTAGCTTAGGTATTCCCATCTGTTCCCATGTATGTTTTGGAAAAACATTGGCATCTGATCCAAGATCAAGGATTACTTAGGCCATTTCATAATAATTGATCTGTGCAGTCAGACACATTTCTCTGCTAGTTCCTCTTTTATGTTTGTAGACATTATGCACTGCGCGGTGTTCCGGTTGCTGGTCCTATTCACCAATGCATTTGTCAATCAAATCATGTAATCCATCGACACATTTTTTATTCCTGAGTAACTTCATACATGTCTGCAAGAGAGGTGTGAGAATGGATGGATCAAATTCTTGGGATTTAATAATCTCTTTGGCATTATTCTTCAACAGAACAAGCTATCTCTGCACTTTTAATGTCAAGGCTAGAGGGCTCATAAAATTCTTCCTTGCATCCATGTAGGTTGCTATTTCACATTGTATATCGAACCCACTATTCTTGTCTCCAGATTTCCAAACCGATGTATCCTCCATATGTTTCTTGCCTTTCTCTTTGCCTTCTCCCATATTTATACCACTTCGTCTCACTATGTTGACACTTATATCTTCTTCGTGTGGTTCATCTCTCGTCATTTGTATGTTCAGGGTGGGATGTTGATTGCAATTTTCCTACATTTTAGACAATAATGTAGGAGAATCCTCTATTTCGTGATCAAATGCATGTCAATACCTACAAGATACAACAATAGGATTCTAACAATCTCTGGTGAAATGTCCAGGCTGATCATAATTATAGCATATGATTTATCTGCGACCTTGTCGAGTGACTCCTCCTTGGCCATGTCCTCGACCTTGGAAGCCTCTGCGCATTGTTGGAAAACCTAGGTCTTTGTGACCTTCCTCTTGTACTCAGTATGCTCCAAGAATTTTCATCATTAGATCGTAGCTTTGATAGTGCTTGTCATCATGTCCCACCAAACTACAAAAATTACATAATAATTGCTCCGACAACCGAATGTACTTCTGAAATAGATGATAGTAGTTTGTGGAGTGCTAGCCTGCAACTTCACATAAGCTAAACCAGACATTTTTCCCCACTGTTTACCTAGTACTTGGCATAGGTATCAACAGACTTGGTATCTTGGTTCCCAAGTAATCCCTAAAAACAAGATGTTTATCCTTATCGTGGCCCTCTACTTTGCACTTTATGCACCAAACTTCTGCACAAACTTCTTTCCCCTTCTTCAAATATTGAAGTTCCATATGTAAGCTTTCCAACTCAATTTGAATCTAATGAACCCCTATGTTAGTATCCTATATCGTTGAAGCTTCTAGCTTCATCACGATCTTCAATGCTTCAGCTTGGGTCGCGAACTTCTACTGAGATAATGGCAATCTAAGATGAGGTATCAATGCAATGATAAATCATTCCTTGTGCTGCTCATCAATGATCTCGAAGCTAACTTGACTTATCAATGTCTTAAACATTTGATTGAATTCCCACACTATTTCAGTGGCTAATTGATTGATCTCTTTGATCTCCGTAATACACTGGGACTATGACTTTGACTTCTTAAATTTGACATTTAGCGCAGACTTAGTCTAATCCAACATACAATTTTGGTTCGTTGAGGTGTATTTCATATACCAGGACAATGCTCTTTCTTGCAGTGCTGTGACCAACTGTGCTTTCTTCATATTCTCATCAGTGATGTTCTACGATCTCCATATTGTTTCTACAACAAACCAGTATTTTTCAGGATCATCTGATCCTTTCAAAACAATCATCTTAGGCGAGTTATCCATGGTGAATAGGGGAGGTGGAGGTGGAGGAACATAATAGGGATGGGTTGTGATGGGAGTGGAAGGTTGGGGAATTCTAGAAGCACCCTGATGATCTTCAAATTTTACTAACGTATTTCTTGGGGTAGCAGGGTGGCTTTCTCCTTCTTCGCTTTTAGACCAAAAAAATGGAATGTACTTAGAAACAATGTAATGATTATGATATACCCTAAATCTCTTACCCCGTCGTGTAGTTCCAGTTTTCTTTCCTCTGAACATCAATCTAATTGAATTCGTAGTACACCCTTTTCACACAATAGCATCTTAATCCAAAGCTTCAATGAATTCAAGTACTTACCTTGTGGGCCTTTGAAAAAATTACGCTCAGATTCGCTATAGGATATAGATGTATTGATCGAGAAATGAGTAATAGAGCCTCCAAGGATGCTATAAATCCAATAATCAACAACCCTTGTGATCTTGTTATCAGTTTTACTTAGTTTCTTAATTAGCTTCTAGGTCCACATAGTAGGGTTATCATTCTTGAATAAGGTCTTTTTCTCAGCTAATATTGATAACCACCCATACAACTTGCTAGAAAATTATGAGAAAAATACCTTGTGTTTATTTGTAAAGATATACATTTGCAACCAATTTTTAGTAGATAGGCGCATATTCATGTTTTCTTTTGCAACAAATTCACGTTCTTTTAGATCTACCCAGTCTTGAATACCTTTCCTAGATGGATGCCACATCCACATATCCCTCAGTTAGATCCCAATCTTGGCAAAAGAACCATTTTTTGGGTTAATGGGGCATATACCCATGTTCAGATATGGCTACATGAACCAACAAAAACCACTATTACCGACCATTCAGCAATGATCCTCTGCGCAGACTGAAGTCTTCCCGATGAAATATAGGGGGATGTTAGAACCAGGTTTCTATATCCAGAGAACAATGGAGTGTGGCTTTATGGCTTATCATTCCTTTCAATACTTGATAGAGCTTCGTAGAACATATCTACAAATTAGATAGTCATAGTTCAACAATTCCGCTGACCTAAATTGTCGACCGCGTAATATTATTTTAATATGCATAAAAAAACATAAATAACCATAACCAGGACTCCACATTGAAATTATAAGTAAAAGAGAAAAGATAACATAAATTGCAAGTAAATAAAACAAATAAACTCAAAACATGGATATGTCTTCAAAATTTTTTCATTAATGCTCAGATCTTCCCAATAAAATCAATTCCACCCTGCACACTCAGCTACAAGTGTCTGTGCACTCAGTTGTAGAATTATTAAGTTCTTCACGCACTTAGCTGCAGGAGCCTGTTCTCTAACCCAAACCACAGAACAAAGACTCAAAACAATCTTTCATCCAAGTTCATCACATATCAAGTATTTCATTGACTATTTCTCAAGACCATCCTAGACTCCTTATATAGTCTTTAGATGTGCAATATCATTGTTTGAAAACCATGGGCGGAGCTTGAAGTATACAAAATATTCTCATACTTTTACAAAATAAGGGGCTTTGACCCACCCCAAATCCTCTAAGACTGTAACTTAACTCTGCGTTGTGTGCTCCGCTCCTCGATCTGTGGAGTAGTTCTCAAAATATTCCCTCGAGGGGTCCTATGTCCAACACTTGGTACGTTATGATGTTGAAATGTTGGTTGAGATAGAGTAGGAGAGGGAGATCATCAGAGCAAGGCTACAGCACTGAACGTCTAGCTGAGAGCATATCGTCATACATGTTTTAATGGTGGGTGTGCATGTATGTTGGTTAATGGTTGTTATAAGCATTAGGGTTATTTACTTGTCTGTTATTATATTTTTTTTGCAATTATAGGTATGATAGATGCTAGTTACTCAGTGTGATCACATGTATATACGTTGGTTAGTTATGAAGGATACTAACTTTTTGTTATATACACTTTGGTTTTATGCATGATGGTTATAGTCATTAAAACTAAGATATTGATGTTATATGTATCATGCTAATTTGGACTGCCATGTCTAGATGGTTAGGGTTATGAAATTTGGGTATGAATCAACCTATTTGTGATATTGTGTTGTACTAATCCATACCGACTGTGCATATGTGATTGTTATGCATGAATGAACGTTTTTCATGAGCTTATGATGTGGACATGTTAGCTAGTTATTGTCATGGACATCCTGTTGTGAAGTTATGTCATGCTAAAATAGATTGATTGTGCATACAAGATAGCCTCCCCTAAGATACATTAAGGTATGAATTTTCTTATATCATCTACTTGGTGCATGAATGTTTTATTATGTCATCTACTTGGTGCTTGAATGTTTGATTATGTCGTCAATTTGGTGTTTGAGTGTTTGGTGTGTATTATGTCATCTACCTGTTGTTTGAATGTTAATTAGTTGCATGATATGATTTTGTATATATAATATTTCATGAAGAAATGCTCTTGTATTAAGATAGTTGTACTAACACATTATGAGTTGAGACAATTTATATGTAATTGAGTCTAAGTAGGTGATAGTTGTAGCATTATGTATTATGACCGATGAACATGAAGTGATTGTTGATTATGACATGGATGTTCGTGTTGGTAAAGGTTTATTTCAAATTAATTGGCATGATGTCTTGATCTTTAGAACATGTGAAAGACATGTATGAACAATTGCAGGGCAACATTCTCAGTATTAGCATGACAAGGAAACAATTGATATGTTTATATAACTAATAGTTTGGTGATGTGATAGCATAGGATAAGACTGAATTACAGGAAAATTTAAAGGGAATTTGGTGAGAATTCCTTTGGCTATGTTTGGGAATGAAAATCCCAAACGAATGAGTTGTTTGCATATAGGAACTCTTCTTAACCTTGAATTCGTATAACATTATGTGGTTATGTGCTATATTCATGAATATGTATTTGATAGGTATATTATCTAGTTTTTAATTATGGATGGATTCGTCAAGGGAATTAGATCTCCTTGAGAGATGATATATGTATGTGTTCAGTTACAAGTCAACGTGCTAGGCATAAGAAAGTAAGATAATTGGTATATTGTTATATCTATTTATACACTAACAATTATTTATTTATGGAATTATGATGCAGGGGATTGCATTGCGAAGAGACTGCCATAAAATATTGAAGAAGGATCCGGTTGAGATTTCGTTGGAAGCATTGGGAACCCCTGGGGATTAAGTCATGGTGTTTGTTTCTAGTTTTGTGCGTTTGGTATTTTGTTAATTATTGTGCTTGATTGCAGTTTCATTTATGTTTATTGCAAGGCCTTGCCACTTTGTTTGTGATGTCGTATCGCTATTGGTTCTTCATATTTTCTTCTTGTTTGTTTATTGTTCTTTCCTTTTATGTGTTGATGGTCTTGGGAATTGGTTGGGAAAGAGGAAGTTAATGTAGCTTGGGGCGATCTGAATGAAACCTAGTAGGTAATGTAAGAACTGGATGAAGAGTTGTGCATGCATAACGGAAACTAAAGGCAATAATATAACAGTTTTGGATTGGTTGGGTCCGTTGGTGTAAATGGATGGTGGTAGGATAGTCATGAGAAAGGTAACCAAGTAAAGTAAAGTAAATATATTTGAGGCATCAAATGCCTTAGTTGTGTTGGGAATTGTTGTTCTCAATGATTGTGCATGTGGTGCATGGATGAGGAGATTTCTCTTAACCTAGACCTTATGATATCTGGTAATTATGTTGTGATCATGATTAGTTTGATGTCTATATATGTATATATGTATGTACATATATTTTTGTCCAACGTAGTCAATAGTGCTCATGATTGTTTTATGTTGATTTTTATATGTATATATTCTTTTTGTACCGTGATGTCGGGGACCATGATTGTTTTATGTTGATTTTTATATGTATATATGTATGTATGTATGTCATTATCTAATAGGGTCATCAGGGATCATTCTTGTGGAGGAATGATTGCTTATGCAGGTGAATGACATGAAGGGGTTCCTAGTTTATGAGGAATCAAGTGGGAAGAGTAACCCTAACATATCTACAAGGTCAACATCATGTGGATATGAATTTATATTATATGCTTGTACTATGCCTATGTTTATGTTATGGATAGGTAATTTTGAGGGACACATTAACGGAATGGAAGAAGTATTATTGATGGCATGACAAACATGGATGGATAATGGAAAGACACTATAAGCAAGTTTTCTTGGTTAATTTAGTGTGTAATCTATGGATGTGAAATACTAGTATTGTATATATATTGTACATGTTGCACTTGAGATGTTGGTTGTGTGCACTCTTGTGTATATATGGCATTGTGCGGATGTTTGATATGCAGTGATATGTACATATGGTGTTGTGTGCACGTTGGATATGCAGTGATATGTACATATGGTGCTTTGTTCATATTGAATATGTGGTGTTGTGTGCATATGGTGTGGTATGCATGTTGTACATATGGTGCTATGTACATGTGGTGTTGAGTGTATGATTATATATGTGGTGTTGTGTGTATGTGGTTTCGTGTACATGTTGTACATGGGGTGTTGTGTACGTGTCGTGCATGTGGTGTTGTGTACATGTCATGCATGTGGTGCTATGTACATGTGGTGTTGTGTACACGTTGTGCAGGTGGTGATGTGTACACGTTGTGCAGGTGGTGCTGTGTACACGTTGTGTAGGTGGTGTTGTGTACATGTGGTGTTGTGTACACATGCAGGTGGTGTTGTGTATAGGTGGTACTATGTACATGTTATTCATGTGGTACTATTGTATATGTGAGACTATTGTACATGTGGTATTATGTGCATGTCATACATGTTGTGTTGTGCACATGTTGTATTGTGGGCATGTTGTACATGTCATTTGTATATGTGTGGTACTATGTATGTGCATTGCGTAGTCATGGTATCAGGACATGTTTATTCGTTGTGTTGTAATTTGTATATGTTTATGTATACTTGTGTTGTACACAAGGTGTAAGTATATGTATTGTGTTGTGTTTTACATTAGATGTAGGTGTATGTATTATGTTGTGTTAAATACTAAGTGTAGGTTTATGTATTGTGTTCTGTTGTACACCAGATGTAGGTGTATGTATTGTGTTGTGTTGTACAATGGGTGCAAGTGCATGTGTTGCGCTTTATGTTTGGTGTAGGTGTATGTGTTATATGTAAAGTGTAGGTGTTGTATGTAGTGTGTGGGTGTATGCGTGTGATGTACATTATATGTATGTGTACATGTTTGAAGATAAGCGAAGGCACTGGGTGCTTTCTGGGTGTGGCAATCGATCTGGTGTGGGTGTGAAGAGGAATAAGGACAAAGGAAGAAGAAACAAACCATTTAAAGAATAAGTATCAATATTTTATTTTAGTTTTAATTATGCATGTGATCTATTATTTCAGTTTATGATGGTTAAATGTAATCTATGATTTTGATTATGATGGTTGCATTTTGAGCTAACTAGATGTGAATACATGGTGATTTGATTAGACAACTATTTTGACTTGTTGTGACACAAAGTGAATAAAATTTCAAGTGTACCTTATTAATGGGCCACTAATGAGGTATGATTTGAATTTATTTCAATTCATTTTTAATCTAATGGAAATTATGTTCTTGGTATAGGAAGGCATGAAAATTCTCGTTTGGGTGGTTGAAACTGATGGCAAGAATTAGCAGCAATATTGGAAGGAATTGGAACAAGCAAAAATATGTTGGTAAAATAATTTCAAGAGCAGGGCCATTGTGAGACACTGGTACCCAATAGTGTCCATTGATTTCCATGAGCATGCTATGGCCAATACAATGGTTTTGACATAGGGAAATGCCTTGGTTTTTTAAAATTCTGATGCGAGGAAGCCTTGCAAAAGGATGGATCACCCAGGAAAGGGGATGTTGGGGAACTTGGAAGGTGAGTGACTCCACAGAAGGGGATGACTAGATTTCTCGAGGGACTATATAGAAGAGATGGGAAGGAAGTGGAATACATTTGTTTTGGTCATTAGCATTACCAAATGGAATCATATGCACATTAGGAGTGTGCCCTGGAACAATGATCTGAAAACTGTTCACTAAGAGGACAAGTGGCATAGGATTGTAGTACTGGACCTTGGATGCAGATTTTGAATTTGGCAGTGGTTTCTAGAATTCCTAGGAAGGAGGTGAATCATTAGGGGAATTTTAAGGTCTAAAATGGGCCTCCTAAGGAAATTATAAAATAATAGTGGAAATAATAAAACAAGATTTGATTACATCATCAAATTTTAGAAGGAAAAAAAGAAAAAACTACTTTTTCAACTCGTATTTTGAACTTATCTCCCAAATTTTTTACTCTAATTTTGAGCGGGAGTACTCATTGGATGCAAAATTTTATTCCCCATCCAAGGAGTACCCATGTTCCATACTTTCTATGGATCCTGCTACATGAAAAATGAGAAATACATGAAAAACATGATTGCAATCACATTTTTTCATGTATTTCTCTTTTTTCGTGTGGCAGGGTCCATCGAAAGTATGCAATTGCTTGGATGAGGAATTTAATTTTGCATCCAATGAGTACCCCTACTCGAAATTTTTGTAAACACTTTCGGAGATAAGTTTAAAATACAAGTTGAAAAATTAATTTTATTATTTTATTATTTTTTAATATTTTTACCCTTTTACTTAAAATATGGTGAAACACCCCCCATGGTTGACATAATCATCTTGAATCTTATTGGTTCTTATAAAGTTTATTTTGTTTGTACATTTTTCTTAGGAGGCCCATTTAAGACTTCAAATTTCCCCCAATGCATGGTACTACTTTTGAGGGTGGAGGTGTGAGCCTATGGATTCCCTTGTTGCAAAATACGTGCATCATATCCTTTTTTTTGTTGGTTGAGAAAATGTGCATATGCATATATTATTGTAAATTTTGTAAATATATGGATTTATAAAGCTCCATAGATAGCATGGTTATTTGTTAGTTGAAGCAAATTTGTATGCGTATATGTGTTTGTTATTGTAGATACCATAATTATTTCTGCTATAAAGCTCTAGTAAAGGGTATGTTTGTTATGTTTTCAATAGGATGTCATTGTAAATACTACATCGAGTTGAGTTATAAATCTCCATAAGTAGTATGTTTTGTTTGTCAATGGTCTTGATGGTTGTAGGTGTCATTGAACACCAAGGACAGTGTTCCCCCCAAGGGGGAGGGTTATGTAACAACCTTGATAAAAAATTCATGTAATAAGAGTTAATAAAGGAAAAATAAGACCATGGTCATAGGACACATATTCCAAGATGAATGTTGGGAAAAGAATCCTTGTGTGGGTGTTCATTTTGTTTATTATGGCTAATAAAATTGGAAAACATAATGACAAAATTTTTAGAAGGGAAAAATGGCATTTTTGGAAATTTATTTATGAAAATAATGGAAATTAGGAGAAAAGGAAGGTAAAAGGTCACATGTTGCATATGAGGAGGAAAATTAAGAAAAAATAATGGAAAATGAATAAAATATAGGCCTCATTCATAAAAGGATTATGAGGATCAGTTTGTAGCCTTTTGACTGTTCTTGGGTGGATATCTCTCTCCATTCTCTCTCTCATACACTTAGAACATTCTTGGAGCATTATAGCATTGGATCACGAAAGAGAAAGGAAGAGAAAATAAGGAAAAAAGAAGCAAGGATCAAGAAAGGAAGATAATAATCAAGCGGCTACAACATGATTACTTGCATGTATCGATTTTCATGTGTGATTTCCTTGCTAGATTTGGAATGCATGGTACATGTATGTGTGTTATTGGTTATTTTGTTGCCATTGGAATTGGTTTTTCCAAGTGTGACAATGTTCTTAAGCCTTACCTTTCCATTTCTGGATAGCCATGGTGTGGTGGGTTCTCTTGTATTTTGTTGAGTTGGATTGCTGGATGGACTCGAAGTTGAGTGAGGTGGTCTCAGGATTATTCACAAGGTCTAGGAATATCAAAATGGGATACATGGTAAAGCCTGGATGTGAACACCTCGATTTAGCCTAGGAATCCTCAATTGTTGAATGGAGGGATACACGATAAAGCTTAGTGGTGATTACTATTTAAAATGAAACAAGAAATTCCTAATTTAATTTTTACTTTGATTAAATGAGGATAAAATCGAAATTCCACATCATCAGACAACTTGAATGAGTTAGCTAAGTTATTATCACTCAGGTAGCTTAGTTAATTCACATTGGGGGATGAACTTGAGTTGTGCACAATGATTCCTAAATTTTGGTAGCCTAGGTTGAGTTAATTTTTGTTGTAACAATTTAATTCAGTTAAATTGAGTTAAGGTCAGTTAAACTAGTTCCAATTGTTGGAGGAACTAGTGGGAGGTCTAGTAGTGGAGTGTAACTTAAATGTTTAACCAGTTAACTGATCAGTCAACAAAAATTAACTCATTCTTGCATGCAATTCGAGTTATTGAGTTGAGATTGGAGTTCAAGGGTAGTGTACTATAAGTTGTAGAATTTTCCAATTTTTAAATGTGGTGCATGAAGTCAGAGAAAGGCCTAATGGAATTGCGCAATTCAATGATTAATTTCCCTAATTAATAGGGGCTAATTCCTCATGAAATAGTGCAAGGAAATAAGAGGTTGGGAAGGATTTAATTTGGCTGATTGTTGGCCAAAGTTAGTTAGACATGAAGAGGATAAAAGATACTTGTGCTACTCAATATTGAGGAAGCATGTTGTTTCTCATGGAAGATCCACATGGAGGAAATATATGGTGACAATGGGTTCTTGGAATACATCAATTCAGAAGGCCATGACCCCAACATCTCGTAAAGGGGTCTCGTTCAATGGAGACAGATGTGGCTAAAGCAAAGAGGTATATTGGAATTTGTGAAGAGATGTATAGTATCCAATATCGAGAAAGAAACCACCGCGTAAATATGGAAAAGAATTAAGGTACATTTCTAGAATAGTAATGACCACAATATGCGGCACTCAAGGACAAGCTTCGAATATAAAGATGCAAAAACAAAAGCACGATACACGGTACCTCAACGGGGTTCACACAATATCATGATGAACTTAGAGTTGGGGTTAGTGTTATGAGATGATCTGGTAAGCCAAGAACTTCTATGCCAAGAACTTCTAGGCCATCCCAAGAGCTACCACAACTACTAGGATTTGGTAAATGGTAGAGAGAAACTACCAAACTAAGAAATATTTGTGGTCTGTTTGGCAAAGGAGGAGTGTAGGCAGAGCACCAAATACGAGATCTCATCCAAAGAAGAGGAAGATTATTTTGCATTAGTCAGCAAAGGAAGGAAGGCCAAGGGGAAGAAGTCCGAACGTGAGGCTAATTACATCCTAGAGAGAAAATATAAATACTTTTCCAAAATCAATTGATTTCATTGTCATGAATTTAGGCACTATGCCACAAAACTTCCACAGAAGAAGGGAAACAAGAAGGAGGATGTAGTAGAAACAATAGGTGAAGCTATAGCTTCATAATTCAAGCTCGATTTTACTCTCATTGCATGCATGGAAGGCACCATATTGGGAAGCATGTGGCCTCTAGATAGTGGTGCCTCATTTCATATGACAGGGAATGGAGATTTCTTCAGTGACTTGGTGAGGAGAAAGACCCCAAGAAAAACATTGAGTTTGGAGACGGAAAAAGGTATAGCGTGACCGATATTGGTATAGTTAATTTTCAGAGGGAGTCTAGTTCCCCTCTCATACGGAAGGATGAGATGTTTGTTTTAGGCTAAAGAAGAATATTGTTTCCATCGTGATGTTGAAAGTCCATGGCTACGATGTGATATTCAACAAAGGAATTTGTGAGACACATCTCCATCGGATAGGTGAAGCATATACATATGCGAGTCAAGAACCTGTATGTAATTGGGGTTGAAGATGCATCCAAATCCTTGAGGAGAAATTCAAAGGTTAGAGACTTGGTGGTTGAGAGGGAGCATAATTTACCTCTCAAAATGGAGCCTCAAAATTCGCCTCAACAAGTTGTGGAGCCGCAGAGAGGAGATTGAGTGGAAACATCAACTCAATCAAAGACCTACATTAGGGGGATATTTTGAGCTAAGTGGGAAGAGGGAGAACATGCAGCCATACCTCCAGGTGTGAGGTGGGGCGATGTGAAGCAATAGTCGCAGGAGTGCAAAAAATTGGGTAGGGTCCATTGAGGTGTTTTTGTCTCATGGATCATTACCTTGCTACGTGGGTCCAAAGTATTGGGTAGCAGAAGGATCAATTTCATTAAAATATTGAGCAGTGTAAATAAGTGTTGAAAACAGAGAAGGAGGCTCAGTAGCAGTGCAACAACAACAAAATTTTCCTAGTATAAAATTGTAGATTGGTTCAATGATTAACTTTTGTTTATTTTTATGTATGATTCTTAGTTGCAAATGTTGTAGTAGCATCAACAACAGTGAGAAGTGTTGCATTTAGTACATTACAAAGGTGTTGGATAGGGGTATATGTGAATACATTTCCTTCTAAGAGGGAGTGTTGAAAATGCAACAAGAAATTCCTAATTTAATTTTTCCTTTGATTAAATTAGGATAAAATCGAAATTCCACATCAACAAACAACTTAAATAAGTTAAATGAGTTATTATCACTCAGTTAGATTAGTTAATTTGATTTGGAATATGAAATTGAGTTGTGTACAATGGTTCCTAAATTTTAGGTGTTGGAGTTGAGTTAATTTCAGTTGTAACAATTTAATTTAGTTAAATTGAGTTAAGGTCAATTAAACTAGTTCCAACTTCTGGAGGAACTAATGGGAGCTCTAGCAATGGGGTGTAACTTCAATGTTTAACCAGTGAATTGACCAATCAGCCTAAATTAACTCACGCGTAAATGAAATCCGATTTACCCAGCTTATATTGGAGTTTAAGGGTAGTTTAGTATCAGTTGTAGAATTTTCCAAGTTGTACAGGTGGTGCATGCAGTCAGAAAAGGGCCTAATAGAATTTAAAAATTCTCAATGAGTAATTTCCCTAATTAATAGGGGTTAATTCCTCATCAAAAAACACAAGGAAATAAAATCTTGTGAAGGCTTGAAATTAAGTGTTGGACAATGCCACTCAGTTAGGAAGAGTGTAGAAGATACTTGTGCAGGTTGTGCTCAAGCTTGAGAAATCATATTGTATTCATCAAAATTATTTGATTAATGCAATACAAATAGGAAGGATCTTTTAGTGGTTTATTTACCCTAGATAAATCTCTGTGTATGTGTGTTAAATCATCATGCATGTTTTTTATATGTGTTCTCGATCGTGAATTTTCTTCCGCATATGAGTAGAGTAGATTTGAGTCTTATGTTTTAGTAAATTACATGAGAAGTTTTGAATCTAGATTAAAATTATACAAATACCCTTGATTGGGCCTAGGAATCCCTTGATTGGTAATGGTGGATAAAATCATTTACATCCTCGTAGTGGCACGGATATAACACAGCATGATACCTTATAGGTGTGTTTGACTCCTTAGCTT